>JAJJHT010023778.1:518116-681094 GCA_021223865.1 Drosophila pandora | reverse complement strand
ATTATGTGTTGTGTGTACTAATATATCGATTTGTCTGTGTTTTACTAATCTTTAGCGATTTTTCTAAGTGTTCTCAAAGGTAATTCTTTTGCAAAAACATTTAACTTTACTTAGGTTTACAAAAAATATATGTCTGTGTATTGGTGTGCGTCCAAGTGCAAATTGTAGAGCTATTAATTCTGAATAAGACGCAATTTGTCTTAATGTGCACAAATCCGCACAATCTGCGTAGTTTCGTTTTTTAACAGGTAACTTCGAGTTTTCGAACGCAGAGCTCTATGAAGTATGGCGCACGGAAACGGACAATTCCGAGGATGAAATTGACGTTTTAGGTTTTATATCTGACGAAGAGCTTGAAAATGAAGATAATGTCTAATTTTTTCAGATAGCAATAATCTTTTCAATTGTATTTGTTTGAATAATTTTGCCTATCACCTTTTCAACTTTTGTATATGAATTTAACTTTTTTTTTTCGGAAAGGGAGGGCGGAACCTCGCCCATTTTTTTCAAAAACTATTTCTAATGTATTCCATAACAATAATAAAAAAACCGTTTACAAATGTCTTACTTAGTTAAAAAGTTATTTATTAATATTTCGTCAGGGAAGGGGCGGAGCCACGCCCATTTTTCTAAAAACATTCCTATCGGTGTCTATAACAATAATAAAAAAACCGTTTCAAAAAATCTTACTTAGTTTAAAAGTTATTAATTAATACCATGAAATCGGCCAAATTCCCCATAGTGCAGTGGAATAAATCGTATTCGCCGCGCACAAATATAATTAAATATGTCGGCGCATTGAGACTGCGTGGCTGCGGATATATATGTGTGTGTGTGTGTGCGAATACACATTTCGGGTATTTCACCAGAGTGATAGTATTGCATCAGCCTCTTGCGCTGTGAGTGTGTGGTTGCCAGGCAACCTTTGGCAGGCGACCGTTGCTGGGATTTTGTCGCTTTACAAAGTACTATTGTAGCGAGGCGACAGCGTTGTGTCGCAAATCGACCGACTGATGGCGAGAGTCTGGCTGTTCATGCAAGTCGCATGGTTACCGAACTAACAACGAAATGGCGTCAAATGGATAACGAAGAGATTGCTGTGTCTGTGACCCTTGCGCTGCTGGCAAGCTTCGATCACCGATTGCAGCGTTTAAGTTTCACATCAAATGTTCGAACCAGAGTCGATCTACAGTCCGAATTAAAAGCATTCACTTTTATTAAAAGGAAAAGCGGCGCTATGGAGCATCAGTCTGAAACTTATTCTAAACGGCAAAAACAATCACCGATAGAGTGCCATTTCTGCGGAAAAGTGGGCCATAAAATGGCTGAATGCAGATTCAGGAAACAACAGAATCAATTCGCGACTGATAAAACCCAACATGGCAGGCATGATGTTCATCACCGTGGAAAATCAAATTTAACTTGCTACAAGTGCGGAGAATTGGGTCTCATATCCACCCAATGTACAAAGAAGGAAGCTGATAGGAACAAGGCATTCAATCGGGAGAAGTGAGTGGAACAGTGCAGTGTTGCAGTACCAAAGGGATGTCTGAACCATAGAGGCAGAATTTTTGAAATCACCTTCGATTCGGGATCGGAATGCTCGTTGATAAAAGAAAAGCTAAGTACCAAATTTTCTGGTAAAAGATTCAATAATATTGTTATGTTAAAAGGTATCGGCAGCAATGGAATATGTAGTACTGTACAAATATTAAGCAATGTAAAAATTGACGATTATTGTATTGAAATTTTGTTTCACGTTATAGGCGATGATGATATGCAGAACGACATTGTAATTGGCCGTGAGATATTAAATCAGGGTCTTGATATTGTCATTTCATCAAACCAATTTAGGATCTCAAAGACCAAAGTAGTTAATTTGTGTACCGGCAATGAGCCAGCCGATATTGATACTGAGCTTGAGGGACAAGATAAAATAAAACTACATTCACTGTTGGCAAAGTACTCAAATTCATTTATAACTGGGATCCCAAGTACTAAAGTCAGAATTGGCGAAATGAAAATTAGGTTGATTGATCCAACAAAAACCGTACAGAGAAGGCCATATCGTTTAAATCCAAGCGAGCGAGATTTGGTTAGGGACAAAATTAATGAACTGCTAAAATGCAATATAATTAGGCCAAGCTGCTCACCTTATGCAAGCCCTATATTGTTAGTGAAGAAAAAAAATGGTACGGACAGACTTTGTGTTGACTTTAGAGAGCTGAATTCAAATACAGTCGCTGATAAATACCCTTTACCACTTATACAAGATCAAATCAATAGACTTGGGGGAGTTAATTACTTTACATGTCTAGACATGGCCAGCGGATATTACCAAATTCCTTTGCATTCAGATTCTATCGAGTACACGGCGTTTGTGACTCCGGATGGTCAATACGAGTTCCTGTCCATGCCATTTGGGCTTAAAAACGCACCTTCTGTTTTTCAACGATTAGTAATACAGGCGCTAGGGGATCTAGCAAATTCCTTTGTCATCGTCTATATGGATGATATCATGATAGCCGCCTCAACAAAAAGCGAGGCGCTAGAAAGATTACAGATCGTTCTAGATGTTTTGACAAAGGCTGGGTTTTCATTCAATCTTACAAAATGCTCATTCATGAAAACATCGGTTCAATATTTGGGTTACAATATAAGTGCGGGTGAGATTCGTCCAAACCCACAGAAAGTTGTAGCGTTGACTGCTCTTCCGCCTCCGCAGTCAGTCACTTCACTTAGACAATTCATTGGGCTAGCATCCTATTTCCGACAGTTTATTAAGGGATTTTCACAATTAATGAAACCGTTATATTTCTTAACTGCAGATAAAAACAAATTTATTTGGAAAACAGAGCATGAACAGATACGGAAAAAGGTCATTGCCACTCTTACCGACAAACCAGTCCTTGTTATTTTTATTTATTTTTTACCCTTATTATCCAATCGAATTGCACACAGACGCCAGTTGCAGTGGGTACGGTGCAATTTTATTACACAAAATTAATAACAAACCCCAGGTAATAGAATACTATAGCAAAACTACTTCACCGGCAGAATCAAGATATCACTCGTACGAGTTGGACACCTTAGCTGTCGTGAACGCCATTAAGCATTTTCGACATTATTTGCTGGGCAGGAACTTTGTAGTTTATACTGACTGCAACTCGCTTAAGGCGGCGAGAAATAAACGAGATTTAACCCCCAGAGCACAGCGTTGGTGGGGTTATTTGCAGCAATTCACATTCGATATTCAGTATAGAGAAGGGAAAAGGATGGCACACGTTGACTTTTTATCGAGAAATCTCCTTTCAAAAAAGTCTGCTACAACCGCAAAAATAGTCGAAGAGAAAAGAGTAAATTTAGCTGAAATTTCAAGCAACTGGCTTATTGCTGAACAACGTAGAGATGTGGACATAGTCGAAATTGTTAAACATTTTAAAAACTTTTCTCTGCCTGAAGATATTGCGAAAACCTATGAATTAAGGGCAGAAGTTCTTCATCGAAAGATACAAAGAAATGGGAGAACACGTTGCTTACCAGTGGTGCCACGAGCTTTCAGATGGTCTGTCATAAATCAAGTGCATGAGTCCAGAATGCATCTAGGTTTCGAAAAGACATTAGATAAAACTTACGATTTCTACTGGTTTGACAATATGTCAAAATACGTAAAAAAATTTGTCGGCAACTGCATCACTTGCAAAATGTCAAAATCCACTTCAGGAAAAATACAGGCGGAATTACATCCAATACCAAAAGTCACTATTCCTTGGCACACTATCCACATCGATATCACAGGAAAATTAAGTGGCAAGAGTGATCAGAAGGAGTATGTTATTTTTCAGATAGACGCGTTTACCAAATATGTTAAATTAGACAGTGAGAGTTGAATAAGGGCCGTTCAATCTGCCGTTTCATTGTTTGGAGTACCAAACCGAATAATAGCTGACCAGGGAAGATGTTTTACAGGCGCAAAGTTCAGTCAATTTTGTTCAGATCAAAAAATAAAATTGCATTTGATAGCCACTGGTGCAAGTCGAGCTAATGGCCAAGTGGAGCGAACTATGAGCACGTTGAAGAATATGTTAACGGCGGTTGAAACGGGAACACAGTCTTGGCAGGATGTGTTGGGAGAGGTACAGTTGGCAATCAACTGTACAACCAATCGCACTACGAAAGCAAGTCCTTTAGAAATGTTATTGGGAAAGGTAGCACGCCCATTGGGATTACTGCCACCTAGTGATATAGAAAATGTTATTGATTTGCCAAACGTAAGAGCGCAAGCTGCAAAGAATGTATTAGCCAGTACAGCTTATGATAAAGAACGATTTGATAGAAATAAGGCAAAAATAAAAAGGCACAAAATTGGAGATTTCGTATTACTTAAGAGCGAAGAAAGACACCAGACCAAGCTAAGTCCAAAATTTAGGGGGCCTTTTGAAATAATAAAAGTTCTAGAAGGTGACAGGTACATTTTAAAGTCTTTAACTAGTAAAATAAATTATAAATATGCACATGAGGATTTAAGAAAATTACCAGAGGGGCAAGTGCCCGAAGAGCTAAATGTGTACGATAGGGTGGGTCGATTAAAAAATCGCTTAGGCACATATGATTTTCGGCTTCTAGGGATCAAAATAAAAAACTTTGCACAAGAGACCATACCTCTAAAATGAATTCTGATGTCTCTTGTTTTAACGTGTAGGAAAAATCCTGTTTTGACCCATTTAGAGTGCCCCAATCGAGTCCAAATGTATATACGACCCACTAACTTTGGAGGGTCGACCCACCCATACAAGTGGTACCCCCCTGGGGCCCCCAAGGGTCAAACAGGAGGAGAAAAGGCGGTGGGCGGAGCAACAGGTTTTGGGTTACATTTTCATACCATACTTTTTAGGTGCTGTGATTTTGTGATATTTTTGTAAGGGAGAATCCCTCCTGTGGGATCCTAGGGGGGTACCACAAGCATGGGTGGGTCGACCCTCCAAAGTTAGTGGGTCGTTCATACATTTGGACTCGATTGGGGCTCTCTAAATGGTTCAAAAAAGGATTTTTTGGAATTTGACCTTTTGGGTACCTACACGTTAAAACGAGGGACATCAGAATTCGTTTTAGAGGTATGATTTCTTGTGCATAGTTTCTTATTTTGATCCCTAGAATCCGAAAATCATATGTGCCTAGGCGATTTTTTTGACCCCCTACAAATCGAACCGCCCTAGTGTACGATGATTATAATAATTTAGATGAAAGAAACGTAACCGCTACAGAAGAGAGTGAAAATGAAAATATTGTGAGTATTGAAGAAAAGAGTGAAGATGAAAATACTAAGAGTATTGAAGAAGTTGTACTGTTGGCCAATGAAAATGCCAGAGTACTGAGTCCATAAAATATAATACAAGCACAAATGCAAAACATATTGTTTGTTTTGATCATGGCGTGTGGGGTGTTTGATTATGCGACTATAAGAGTAAATAATAAAGAAGAAGGGATTATATAAAAGAAGAAGTAAAACAAAGAAATGAAAAGAAAGAAAGAAAAAATTTAATTGAATTGATGAAAAAAATTATAGTTATGGAACTAAATACTGTTTTGTGAAACTGTCAATACGATAATTTGTTATGAGTTAAGATAAGAAAATTGGATGAAACTATTTAATGTTCAGTCTAATAAAGTAAGAAAATTCGAATGCTGCTATTTTCTACACGAGGTCGTGTTAGGGTCAGGATGGCCGTGTCGGCGCATTGAGACTGCGTGGCTGCGGATATATGTGTGTGTGTGTGTGTGTGCGAATACACATTTCGGGTATTTCACCAGAGTGATAGTATTGCATCAGCCTCTTGCGCTGTGAGTGTGTGGTTGCCAGGCAACCGTTGGCAGGCGACCGTTGCTGGGATTTTGTCGCTTTACAAAGTACCGTTGTAGCGAGGCGACAGCGTTGTGTCGCTGTCGCCGATCGAGGTTTGGTAGTATGCACAGTAGGTAGACAGGGGGACGCCGGCAGTTGCGTGCCAGAACTGGAACAGTGTGCAGGGCTGAAACTCGATGCGCCACAATGGAGAACAGCAACAATAACAACAACAACAACGGTCAGGATTTGACAAATATAATAAATATAATAAAAACAAGAAAGGAAAGCTAACTTCGGGCGGAGCCGAAGTTGATATACCCTTGCAGTTCAGTCGCAGTCCGCTAGGTGGCGCCACGCATCTTATATTATTAGATATATAGCGGATCGTATATAGTCGGCCGATCCTTATGAAAATTGGCAAATGAGATTTTTTTTGCCAAAATAGAATCTGTACCAAATCCCATCTTTCTAACTTAAACAAGAAAGGAAAGCTAACTTCGGGCGGAGCCGAAGTTGATATACCCTTGCAGTTCAGTCGCATTCCGCTAGGTGGCGCCACGCATCTTATATTATTAGATATATAGCAGATCGTATATAGTCGGCCGATCCTTATGAAATTTGGCAAATCAGATTCATTTATCCAAAATAGAGTCTGTACCAAGTCCCATCTTTCTAACTTAAAAAACACCAGAGTTATGCCAATTTCGATCGTTCTATGTCAGCTTTAGGATATAGTCGGCCGATCCTTATGAAATTTTGTACATAAGATATGTTGATCAAATATAACATGTGTGGAAAGTCCCAACCCTCTATCTTAAAAAACAACGAAGTTATGGCATTTCCGATCAATCAGTTATATGGTAGCTATAGGATATAGTCGACCGATTCCGGCCGTTCCGACTTATGTACTACCTGCAAGGAAAAGAAGGATGTGTGCAAAGTTTGAACTCGATAGCTCTAAAACTGAGAGACTAGTTTGCGTAGAAACCGACAGACAGACGGACAGACGGACATGCTCATATCGACTCAGGAGGTGATCCTGATCAAGAATATATATACTTTATAGGGTCGGAGATGTCTCCTTCACTGCGTTGCACACTTTTGACCAAAATTATAATACCCTCTGCAAGGGTATAAAAACACCAAAGTTATGCCAATTTCGATCGTTCTATGACAGCTATAGGATATAGTTGGCCGATCCTTATGAAATTTTGTACATAAGATATGTTTGTCAAATATAACATGTGTGGAAAGTCTCAATCCTCTAACTTAAAAAACACCAAAGTTATGGCATTTCCGATCAATCAGTTATATGGCAGCTATAGGATATAGTCGACCGATCCCGGCCATTCCGACTTATATACTGCCTGCAACAGAAAGAAGGGTGTGTGCAAAGTTTCAACTCGATAGCTCTAAAACTGAGAGACTAGTTTGCGTAGAAACAGACAGACGGACAGACGGACAAACGGACATGCTCATATCGACTCAGGAGGTGATCCTGATCATGAATATATATACTTTATAGGGTCGGAGATGTCTCCTTCACTGCGTTGCACACTTTTGACCTAAATTATAATACCCTCTGCAAGGGTATAACAATAAGATATATAATTTTGGCGCCAGAATTATTTGCGTCTCTTCATTTTAATTAGACGATCAATTATAGTGGCGATGAACTCTAGCGGCTCCGAAAAACCCCGTGTTGGGGTTTTTGTGTCATGCCGAGCTCTATTAGATTCAGGAATGAAGGTGCACGTGATTACGTACAGACTGGCTACTCAGCTGCAGCTTCGTAGACGCATATCGCACATGGCAATGTCTGGTGACACTGACTTCGCGACAGAAGGATGCGTTGTTGATGTGCTCCTACGATCCCATTGCTCCGAATAATCGGCCCTTGTCAACATCACGGACTTCCACCCTAGTTTTAGCTTGGATGTCTCCAGTTCAAATATTTCGTCCCACCTCACTTTGACTGATTCCAAGTTTTCCCGACCGCGCCGTATTGATTTACTTATCGGAGTCACTCTATACTATGAGCTTTTGGGCAAATCCAGCTCTTAGCTGGCCTACAGTTACTGCAGAAAACCTGGCTTCGATGAGTTGTGTGTTGTGGCAGTTCACATCTGGAGAGAAAGTCGTTCGTGGCCACAGCCAGCAAGGACGTTGTGAAGAGCCCAACCCAGCTGTATAAGCGCTTAGAATGTCAGCTCCGTACATTTTGGGAAGACTGCGCCAAGCCCATTGTGAAGTGGATGAAGGAGGAGTGCGAGGTGCATTTCGTGCAACATTCTGCTCGGCTTGAGTCAGCCGCGTGCTCTGTGAGGTTTCCGTTTAAAGACAGCTCTGAATTACTAGAGTCTTGCTCCCTCGAAAGGAAGCTTTTCCGTCAGCCACAATTTAAGGATACTGATCCTGTGTTCATAAATGAGTATTTGGAGTTGGAGCATATGTCTTCAGACCCATCCCGTATATTGTACCGCATCACTACGTTTTGAAGGACAGTTCAGCAACCAAGCTCACGGTTGTTTTTGATGGATTTGCTGCGACCACCTCTGGGTATTCGTTGAATGTTGTGTTGACGTGTTGTATGGTCCGGTTATCCAGCCTAAGATACTGCACATTCTTCTAAGGTTCCGTTGCCTTCGGGTGGCCATTACAGGAGATATTTGCAAAATGTACCAATGCGTCAAAGTTTTCCCTGAGGACAGCTATCTGCAGTGCATTCTTTGGCGGAATTTTACCCAGGATGAGTTGCAGGTTTTCAAACTGGATACTGTCACTTATGGAACAAAACCGGCTTCACATTTATCAGTTCGAGCAATGTATCAGTTGGCAGAGGATGAGCAGTCTATGTTTCCAAAGGGTGTCGAAATTCTGCGTCGGGATTTTTAAATTGATGATCTAATTTCCGAAAGTGGCTCTATAGATGAAGCCGTCAACATAATGCAGCAAACATCGGGGATCTTCGCCAAAGGGCAATTTCTGTTAAGAAAGTGGTGCTCCAACTTTTCTGAAATGCTCTCTGACGTGACGGGAGAAGATCGGGACTCGTTCCTTAGGTTTGATGATGACAGCAATTTTACGAAGACTATGGGCCTCGCGTGGGATCCTGCAACTGATCACATGTTGTTTTCATTTGAAGGGCTTCCGTCAACCTCAAAGCCTACTAGGCGCATCATCCTTTCTTCAATCGCCCGATAGGACTTGTTGGGCCTGTCATTACAAAGGCAAAGATCTTTCTCCAAAAGCTATGCCAAGAGAAGTTGTCCCGGGATGAAAGTCTTCCACAAGCTCTTTACTCCGATTGGGAGATGATTTGTTACAGCTTCACCGTGGCGCAGCGTGCTGAATTCATCACAGCCTGAAGTGGGGATTTATAGATTTTATGATGCCAGCATCGAGGCGTATGGTACATGCATTTATGTCGTATCCAAGGGTACAAGGTCAGAGAGTCATTTGCTCTGCTCAAAGTCCCGAGTTGCACCTCTAAAAACTGTTACGGTGCCGAAACTGGAGTTGTCTGGAACAGAGTTGCAGGAAAGACCCACTCTGGAGCTAAGGGCAAGGGTTCGCTAATCCAATCTTCGTACGTTGACGTAACAGCTGGTTCGTAACAGTGTCCATCACTGCAGCGGGTATTCGCTTATGTGCACAAGTTCTCACAGCAAGTCCGTCACAAAGGTGTCACTGCTAGCGACATCAAGGCTGGAACCCACCTATTATTGTGATTAGTGCAGCGTGTGCATTTTTTGGATGACATAAAGGCGCTTCAGAATGGAAGGGAAATCTCGTCAGCCAGCATACTTGCCTCATCCTCTCCTTTTTTGGATAAGTTTGGCCTATTGTGTGTGGACGGTTTAGAAAATTTAATGTTGAATTTTGATAGTCTTCATCCAATTATACTTTTATTGCCTAGAAGCCATCCATAATTGTTGAATTCCATAAGCGGAATCTACACACGGGCCCACAAAAATACAGGGTCCCAAATAGTAAGGGTCCCAAATAGCTTCCTTGGGGTACGCCAGCCTTGTGACGCGAACTAAACGCGAGGTAAAATTTTTAAGGAAGATGACACGTTGGTTTCATCCAGATAGGTTGCTCGAAATCCAATTAAGAAGACCAGTTGGGAATCCAAAAAGACTGAGTTTACTTATAAGAAGCGAATGGTTAACAGAGTCCGATGCTTTAGAGATGTCAGCGTAAATGACGTCTGTTTGTAAGTCATTCCGCAAACCCAACCATGGCAAAAGATGTTAGCTCCAATAAGTTGGTAGTGGTGGAGCGGCGCTTCATGAAGCCATGGTGGCACGGTGATATTAATGAAATATATAGGTGTTGCAAATGTAAAGTGATAAGTTTTTCAAAAAGCTTTGCAATTGCTGACAATTTAGAGATGCCTCTATAAACATAAAACACAAAAAGTTCCCTTCTTCCCAAGGCTTTATAAAACAAAATAAGTTAGTTTTAGAATTTTATTGGTCTCTCTACTGGCATATGAAAATATAAACATTGCTTTACATAAATTTACTCCTGGATGCCGTGGAAATGTCTGTCCGCTTCAACAAATACCTTGGTATACAATGAACCTATTAAATTTATGGAGACTTTTATGCTCCAAATAAATATAACCACGTTGGTTAATAACTATTAATATTTATTAAAGATAACTGCATGAATAGTGTGGATACAAAGATTTGGTTGAATGTATATGTTGTCAATATTAAGATGATTTCTTGAAGAGTGAAGCTTCTTGTAGCGAGTAGTCTTTTAGTATGCCCAAAGGGATTTTAGATACTATGGCGAAAAAGAATTTATTCGTTGCAATTTCAAATTGTGTCGGTTGACTCGCCACAGTACTCCCCCCTAGACTTCATGGTACAAAGCGAGCAGGGAGTCTAATTGTACGCCGGGATCTTGGAGGTGAGGTTGTTTCCGGTGACTCTCCAAGAGCCTGTAGGTCTGGTCCTTTATTTGGTGGTTCCAGCGTTGAGCTTTTGTCTGTTGGCTGTTGCATTATTATGAAGGCGGGCTTGAGGCGGTCCACTGATACTTTGACTACACGTCCAGCGACGGATATGGTGAAGTGTTTGTCGTTCCTTTCGATGACTTCAAATGGACCGTCGTATGGAGGTTGAAGTGAAGTGCGTACGGTATCATTTCGTAGGAATACATGTGAGGTGGTTTCCAATTCCTTAAATATAAATGGTTTGGAGGTGTCATGATGAGCTGTTTGTGCTGGACGGATCTCTTGCATGATTTTTTCCAATTCTTTGGCATATTCCGTTTGAGATTGTATTTTGTTTGATTGGTGGAAAAACTCTCCCGGCAACCTGAGCGTAGTTCCGTATACTAGCTGTGCGGGTGTTGCTTGAATGTCCGGTTTGTAAGCTGTGCGAAGTCCTAAAAGAATTATTGGTAGTTTCTGTGGCCAATTTGCATGGTTTTTGCACATGATGGCAGCTTTTAGTGTTCGATGCCAGCGTTCGATGATTCCGTTTGCTTGTGGATGATATGCGGTTGTACGTAGGTGATCGATTCCCAGTAGCCTTGATAATTCATTGAATAGCCTCGATTCGAATTGTCTGCCTTGATCCGTTGTGATTCGAGCCGGTATGCCAAATCTGGAGATCCAGGAGCGAATGAGGGCGGATGCTACGGTATCGGCTTGCATGTCTTCAATAGCGATGGCTTCTGGCCACCTCGTGTACCGATCTATAATGGTGAGGCAGTATCTGTACGGGCCAGATTGTGGTAGTGGTCCAATAAGATCCAGATTGATGTGCTCGAATCTTTGGTTAGGTAGTGTAAAGTTTTGAAGAGGTTAGCGAACGTGACGGGTGATTTTTTATCTTTGGCAAGGAATGCAGTGTTTTACGAACTCGGAGATTTCTTTGTGCATGGAGGGCCAAACGAATCGTTGTTTTAAAAGTTTTATAGTTGCCTTAACTCCACCGTGTGCAATGTTATGTAGCTTCTCAATGATTTTGTTTCTAAGCGGCTGTGGTATGAAAGGCCGTACGCTGGAAGTAGATATATCGCAAATTAGTGAGTGATGTGTATGAGGAATATTTACTGCTTTTAACTGAAGCGAGCTGGTGTTGGAATTGAGTAGTTTTTAGAGTTCTGGGCAGCGTAATTGCGCATCGCTTATTTCATTATAATTAATGCAATTATCTCCGATGGCTTCGATGCGGGAAAGCGTATCTGCGGTTGTATTTTCGTTTCCTGCTACGTGTGTTATAGATGTGGTGAATTGTCCTATGAAATCCAATTGGCGAAGTTGTCGTGGGGATGCTTTTTCGGTTTTTTGATCGAAGGCGTATACTAAGGGTTTGTGGTCTGTACGGATGTGAAAAACCCTGCCTTCCAGCATGTGGCGAAAATGTTTTATTCCGAGGTAAATTGCTAGGAGTTCCCGATCGTATGTGCTATATTTTCGTTGTGTTTCTGAGAGCTTAATGCTGAAGAATCCCATTGGTTGGTATTCCGAGTTGATGACTTGATGTAGAACCGCTCCCACTGCTATGTTGCTCTCGTCTGTGCTTAGCGAAAGGTTTGCATTCGGTGCAGGATGTGCCAATAGTGCAGCTTGTGCTAAAGAATTTTTGCAACTGTTGAATTTGTCGATTGTTTCTGTTGTCCAGTTGATTGGGGTGGAATCGTTTTTCTTATTGCCTGGTATAAGCTGCACTAGTGGAGCTTGATGTTGAATAGCATTGGGGAGGAATCGTCTATAAAAGTTGATCATTGCGAGGAATCTTCGTAATTCTTTGGCCACCTTGGGTAAGGGGAAATTTGTAATGGCTTTTACCTTGGTTTGTAGAGGTTTAATACCCTGGTGGTTAATTTGATGTCCTAGGAACTCAATTGATTCTTTTCCGAAACTACATTTGCTGGGGTTTACCGTGAGATTGTACTCTTTCAGTTTCTCGAAAACTTGGCGCAGATGGATATGATGTTGTTGTATGTTGGCCGATGCGACTGCTATATCGTCGACGTAAACAAAGACAAAGTCCAAATCCCTGAATGCTGTATGCATATAGCGTTGAAATGTTTGAGCTGCGTTACACAGTCCAAATGTCATGTGTGTGAATTCAAACAGACCAAAAGGAGTTGTTATGGCCGTTTTAGGGATGTCTTTAGGTTCTATTGGGATTTGATTGTATGCGCGGTTGAGATCGATCTTGGAGAAAATAGTTTTTCCATAGAACACGTGTGTGCAATCTTGTATGTGTGGTAGTGGATACCGGTCCGGTATGGTTTGCGCATTGAGGGCGCGGTAGTCACCGCATGGTCTCCATTCACCAGTAGGTTTTCGTACCATGTGTAAAGGTGAAGCATATGGGCTTTTAGAAGGTCTGCATACTCCCATGTCCATTAAATATTGGAACTCGTTCTTTGCTGCTCGGAGTTTCTCTGGGGTCAGTCTTCGTGGTCGCGCGAAGGGTGGTGCTCCTTTGGTGTCGATGACGTGGGTGACGCTAGTCGTTGACGATGGACGATGTGTGATTGTATTGAATTGTGTTATGTCTTTGAATTCCTCCAACAGTTGAGCGAATGCGTTGGATGTGTTGAATGTTTTAATAATTGATGAATTTTGATGTGTGTGGATGCCACAGCATGTCAAGCGTGTTTTGGCATCAACTAACTTAGCCTCCTTGATGTTGACAAGAAGGTTGTAGTGGTGTAGAAAATCGGATCCAATGATTGGAGTATTGGTATCAGCAATAACGAAGTTCCAAGTGTAAGGACGACGTAGTCCTAGGTCCAGTGTCAAGCGGATGGTGCCGTATGTTTTTATTTCTGAACCGTTCGCTGCAAAGAGTGTATGGCGATTGGCGTTTTGTATATTCTTGTGAATAGTACTGTATGGAATGATCAAAACGTCGGCTCCTGTATCGACTAAAAATTTTCTCCCAGATTGGGCGTCTGGTACGAAAAGTCGGTTGCAGTAAGAAATTCTGTGAACATTGATTTGAAATGCTTGATGATAAGAAGAGGCGAAATTACTTAATCCGTCAAGGCTGCCTCCTGATCCTCTGACGGTTGCATTTAGTTTTTTTGGTCGTCCTCGTTGAACGCTGTAAAGGAGCATGGTTGGCTGCAACGCTGTGCATCTCTGCCGTACTTGTTGTGGTACCAACACAGTTGTTGGGACGATCTATCGTTAGAAGGTGCATTGTTGCGGTAATAATTTTGGGGTCGCTGATTATTTCTGCCACGCGTTTGATTGTGATTTAGTAACTGTCCCAGTTTGTTGTTAATCTGCTGCAGAGCCTTGTCGTTATCGTCGAGTCGTTTGGTCAGCGTTATGACGCGTTCTTCTTGATGAGACTGCTGTTGTTTATTTTTTGAAAAAGCATATACGTGGTCAGACGCATCGTCGTTTAAGGAATCCATAACTGCATCGGCTGCTTTTGCAAGTTGTGAGAGTTTGGTCTGCGGTGAGCTTCCTATCATGCCGACAATTACCGCGCGTACGGGAGGAGGCAAAGGTTTGATCCAGTAGCGTCGTACTACTGATTCGTCGCAGGTTGCCTTGGTTTGCTGCAGTTGGCAGAGTAAATGGCTTGGGCGGCTGTCGCCTAGCTGAATTCCAGTTGCAAGTCGTTCCAAACGTACCATTTCCGAGTCCGTAAATTTTGAAAGGATCGCTTCCTTTAAGGTGGAATAAGGGGCAGTTTCGGGTGGATTGTTCACAAGATCATGTACTTGTTCCAGGTATTTGGGGTCTGCGTAGGCGATGACTGCAGCGAACTTTTCCTGTTCTTTTCGTGCACCAAGTCCTTGTAGTGCGAACCAACTTTCTAACTTCGTGAAGAACATTTCTATGTTTGTGATTGATTGTAAATTTGGGAACGGCATCTTTCCAAATACGGATTGGATCATGGCTGTGCTAGTGAATTGCGCAGCGTCTTGCGCGTCAACGAAGTCTTCGTTTTCGGCCATGTTGTGAAATACTTGTGTGTATGTACTCAAGACTTTGATGTGATTTAAAATTGTTCTAGTTGTCGAGGGTCACCAATTATGGAGACTTTTATGCTCCAAATAAATATAACCACGTTGGTTAATAACTATTAATATTTATTAAAGATAACTGCATGAATATTGTGGATACAAAGATTTGGTTGAATGTATATGTTGTCAATATTAAGATGATTTCTTGAAGAGTGAAGCTTCTTGTAGCGAGTAGTCTTTTAGTATGCCCAAAGGGATTTTAGATACTATGGCGAAAAAGAATTTATTCGTTGCAATTTCAAATTGTGTCGGTTGACTCGCCACAAATTTAAAGAGCATCGAGAATAGACTCTTAAAAAAATAAACTTGCAGTACGTGTACTGCTCACGTATTACTTAAGATACCTAGTGTCTCGGCCTAACTTCTAAGTTTACTCAGAATCTGAAGCAGTTTTATAAGTTTGTAAAAACCAAGGGTAAACATGTTTTTTTTGCTTTTCTGCTTACTTTTGAAAACTCATCAGTGTTAATTAATCAGGCAATTCCCGATCTCTTTTCAGAGCTTTTTTCGCATTCCGGCTTAGCCCTAAACTTATAGTATCTAATCTGACAATCTTAAATTTTTCCCAAGTCCGCTAAGTGGCAATACGCATCTTATATTATAAGATATATAGCGGATCGTATATAGTCGGCCGATCCTTATAAATTTTGGCATATCGAAATATTTGGCCCAAATTTGGTCAAAATATCTAATCTACAAAATTGTTCACCTATCAGCCAGTGCCCAGTTATTGCCCCAATCGCTAGGCTGCAGTCTGGTCTGGTGAGAGCAATAAGTCTCGCTGATCTTTTCTGAGAGCGTGTCGGCCAGATCAGACTCCCTGCACTTTAGCCTGCAAGTAGCCAAGAGTATGCCTACTATTTCTTTCTCCGGTAGGAGAGGGTAGGTAGTCCCTGCCCTAGCTAGTTCGTCTGCAGCGCAGTTTCCCTCGTGATCCCTGTGACCGGGAACCCAAATGAGGTAGATGTCATGCTGTTCAGCCATCTCGTTGAGAGATCTGCGACAGTCATTGACTGTCCTGGAGTTGGACGAGAATCCGTCCAGTGCCTTGAGGGCTGCTTGACTGTCGGAGAAGATGCATATTGTATCCCGATTGCCCCTTAGTGCTGGGGATTCCAGTGCTTCCCTAATGGCTACTACTTCAGCCTGGAAAACACTGCAGTGGTCAGGGAGTCTGAAAGACTTCTTTAGGCTCAAATGCACACAAATGCGTCTGTGAAGATATGAATGGAGCCCTCCGGTCCCGGTGTCCGGGCGTCCCATTCCTCCCTCGAGGGGATGATGATTCTGTAATTTGTGGTGGGTTGGTCGACGGGCCCGCAGTAGTCCGTGCCCCCTCAGGCATGAAGTGATGTAAGTTCAGTCTGGTATGACCAAAACTATTCTTGCTCCATAGATTCGCCTCTCGCAGTCTTATTGCCGCCAGAGTGGCTTTCTTTACCCCCATCAGTTCTACTGTTAGTAGGTCAAGGATGATATCTAGGGCGTCGCTAGGCGTAGTACGTAGACTGCCTGTTATACAGACCTCCGCCATGCGCTGCGTCTTCCCGAACCTTTCCCTGCATAAGGAGTTGTCCAGGGCTGGCCACCAGACCACAACTCCATAGAATAAGATTGGTCTAATGATCGCTGTATATAACCATCTATTTTTTAAGTTAGAATGATAGGTCTTTCTACGAAAAGTAATATGACCGCTGTAGGATATAACTATATATATAGGCCGACTATATCCTATAGCTGCCACATAACTGAACGATCGGAATTGGCATAACTTTGGTGTCTTTAAAGCTAGAATGGTGGGACTTTCTACGAAAAGTTATATGACCGCTATAGGATATAGTCGGCCGATCCTTTTGAAATTTGGCAGTACAGATTATGCCCAGAATGGAATCCGTACAAAGTCCCAACTCTCTAACTTAAAAAAAACATCAAAGTTATGGCATTTCCGATCAATCACTGATCGATCAAAACTGAGAGACTAGGTTGCGTAGAAACAGGCAGACGGACATGCAGGAGGTGATCCTGATCAAAAATATAAATACTTTATAGGGTCGGAGATGTCTCCTTCACTGCGTTGCACACTTTTGACCGAAATTATAATATCCTCTGCAAGGGTATAATAATAAAACAGGAAAGGAAAGCTAACTTCGGGCGGAGCCGAAGTTTATATACCTTTGCAGTTGAGGCGCAGTCCGCTAGTTGGTGACACGTATCTTATATTATTTTATATATAGCGGATCGTATATAGTCGGCCGATCCTTATGAAATTTGGCGTATCGAACTATTTTGCCCAAAGCGAAATCCATTGAAGCTCCCATCCTTCTATCTTGAAAAACAACGAAGTTATGGCATTTCCGATCAATCAGTTATATGGCAGCTATAGGATATAGTCGACCGTTCCGACTTATATACTGCCTCCAACCAAAGGAAGGATGTGTGCCAAATGTCAACTAGATAGCTCTAAAACTGAGAGACTAGTTAGCGTAGAAGCCGACAGACAGACGGACATGCTCATATCGACTCAGGAGGTGATCCTGATCAAGAATATATATACTTTATAGGGTCGGAGATGTCTCCTTCACTGCGTTACACACTTTTGACCAAAATAATAATACCCTAATACCCTTAATACCCTTATTTTTATACCCCCAAAATAATAATGCAAGGGTATAAAAATAAAATCAAAACTAATCAACATATTCTGAGCTTTACGAGGGTTGCTATATATATTTTGTAACGTCGGCGATAGGTCGACCGGGTTGGCATCTCGGGGGTGCGGGGTTTCAGCCTTTCTGGCAGCCCGATCGCGTAATAGGACCCTATTCAGCGTTTCGTGAAAAGGTTCTGATTGATCTGGTAACGCGCTCAAAGCTAAGGTTAGGAAACCGCGTGGGAGCGGCGTTCTTTTTGAATTTAACCACGAAGCAAGCAAGTTCGGGCGAGCAAGGAGAAGCATCCGGAAATTTTCGAACAACTGCAGCGTAGTGTTACCCGCTGAGGAATCATCGTGCTGGTGCAGGACCAGCAGTCATACAGAAAGAAGGCCACAAGCGGCCATTTGGCGGTGTACGTGCTGCTCAGTCAAGGCAGGGCGCGATCGCAGAAGCTAGGTGAGTCTTAAGGCTAGGTCATGGTTGTGCGAGCCTGACGGAGGTGTTTTCGTTTAGCTAGGTCAGGGGTACCAGCGTGCGAGCTAGACCCCTAGTGGCAGAGAGGCGTAGTGCGAGCAACGCTTGGCCAGAAGAAGAAGAGAAGAGCGGGTCACAGTTGCGGCGCGAATCTCTCAGTCAGGCCGCCCACGAGGCGGGGCTGAGGGGAGTCATCAAAACTAAGTAGGAGCTGAAAAATACAGTGAGCTCGACCTGAGCTGAAGAAGTCGGAGCGTTCGCGACGCTTTAAGGGGCGCTCCGTCGGAGATCCGGATAGGGTTCGGCCCAAACCTCACAGGAGTCGCCGTAAAGTAGGCGCCATCCTGGAGTAGAGAAGGAAGACAGAGTGCTGGCGGCGCTTTAAGCAGCACCCCGACGATCGCAGGAGCCGCCGTGCAGTAGGCGTCATCCTGGAGGAGTAAGAACGAGGACGGAGTGCTGGCGGCGCTTTTAAGGAGCACGCCGTCGAACGGAGGAGTCGCCGTGAAATAGGCGAATTCCTATAAGAGCAGTAGCGGGAGCGGAGCGCGAGCTGCGCTTTAAAGGAGCGTTCCGTTATTCGGAGGAGCAAGCGTGGACTAGCCTTCAGCCATAGGATAGGAAGCAGGGACAGGGCGCTTGCGGCGCTTTCAAGAAGCGCTTTGTCGACCAGGAGAGCGGAGAGACTCGACCGGCTGATGGCCTAACGGTGCCGGAAGCGGAGAAGAAGAAGTAGTGGGCGGAGATTCCGCGTCAGAGCTCTGCCACTGGCTGTATGTTTTGTTGTTGGCATTGTTGACGGGTTAGGCAAAGGCCCTCCCGAATTGCATATTATCTTTTCCAGCCTCGAGTAGTGGAAGCGCTTCAACGACTCGTCGCGGATGTATTGAGTGAGTAATCCTAAATCTATGCCAAGCCAGCAGAAGTGATACGGAATTCTCCGATCAATATTTTTCCTCGTTTTCCGAGTTCCAGCCCAAGAGGCTTCACCGGTTATACAGTCAACCCCACGCGTGGTCTTTGTAGTAGCGCTCTCATAGTAGCTGAAATCCGGTATCATGAAATTGAACGCGAGTCCGCGAATCCTGCCAAATCGAATATACATTTAAGTTCGCAAATCTTTAGTAATAAGATATTATTAAGCGTAGTCAGAAAGATCATATATTGAAGTGTTGGAATAGTTAGGAAATTAGGATAAGGATGTTATTTAGACGTTTAAGGATTTTCTTTAAGGAATAAATATGAAGTTTATAATGGAGTAAGAAAACATGTTTCGCCTCGTTTGTGTCGCCACCGCCCTGCCGCCAACCTATGCCATGTACCTTCTCAGGGATCTCCGAAGGATCCTAATATATTCTGTTCTGAGGAGCTCAGGTTTGACCCACGCTGTTCGTGAGGTAGCGCACGCATCATTATCGATTTAATTTATGATTCCCGAGGCAGCATCGAGGGGAGAGAGGGGGATGTTTTAGAACCCTCCCACTAGCCGGCGAGATCTGGCCGGACACCGCGTGCAACCCCTTCCTCTCGTCCGTTACTTTCAGCGATGCCACCTCACTGTTCGTTACAATTTCTGGCCTAGGCTATACTAAGTGTTGCCTGGCGCCATCTGACGTTTTCATTGGGAAGTTTAACATGTTTTAGCTGAAACGTGCTGAGAACATTTTGACGTACGGCCATAATTTGTGTTGTTTACGGTGACTTGAAAAAATCAATTTGGCAGAAAATGGAATTAACTCGTAAACATTTTCGCGCAATTATTTTTCACGGCTTTCGACGTGAATTAACACGACAAGAGTGCATCGACATTCAACTTAAATCTTTGTATGGCAATGAAGCACCATCTTATAGCACTGTGAAAAACTGGTATAATGAATTTAATCGTGGCCGCCGCTCGCTCGAAGACGAAGGTCGTGAGGGTCTTCCAAAAACAGTCGTTGTTCCAGAGAACATTGACGCCGTGCATGAACTGATAATGCAAGATCGTCATGTGATATACCGTGAGATAGAGGCATCCTTGGACATTTTTTCGCCAGCATACATTCGATATTGCATGAACACTTGGCCGTAAAAAAAAGTTGTTCTCGTTGGATCCCGCACAATTTGACAATCGCTCAAAAAAAGGCTGGTGTGGATTGGTGAAAAAAAAAACAACCGCGGTGTTTCAAAAGACGTTTATAAGATCGTCACCGGTGACGAATCATGGATCTATGCTTATGAGGCCGAAACAAAACAGTAATCGACTGTGTGGGTCTTCGAAGACGAGCCAAATCAAGCGAAACACTTCGTGGAAGAAGCACTTCGAAGCAAATGGTGGCCTGTTTCTTCGGTAAAAAAGGTCATGTGGCGACTGTTCCGCTTGAGAAACGTAGGACGGTCAATTCTGCGTGGAACACCACAATTTGTTTGAAATCATCGGAGCAATTCAAAAAACTAACAAGAGAAGACGGATCATTCTGCACCATGACAATGCGAGCCCTCACACATCAGCTCAAACCAGCGCCTTTTTGACCGGCTGAAATGTCGAATTGATGGGTCATCCGCCATACAGGTCTAACTTGGCACCCAATGACTTCTTTTTATTCCCGCACATCAAGAGAAAGATGCGTGGTCAACGATTTTCGTCGCCAGAAGATGCTGTTGAAGCGTCTCAAACGGTGTGTGGAGGAGGTGTCTCAATCGGATTGGACAAAGCGCTTCAAAAATTGGTTTGAGCGCATGCAATACTATATAAGTCTTGCTGGAGAATTCTTTAAAAAACAATAAACCCATTTTAAATCATAAATATTCGCTTTTTCATTATTAGACCAGAAATATATATAGCAACCCTCGTATTTTTTGTAAAAAAAAAATGTATCAGGATTTCATTATTTTTATTATACAACTTATGATGATAACAGTCCTAAAAAAATAATGTGCTTGTGAAAGTAAAACCGGGGCCTACCTGATAATTTTTAAATGTTTGAAATTAAAATGAATTTTTTTTAAATATTTCAGAGTTTACCGCGAAAATACGGCATGTATAGTGCAAGACAAAAACCAATGGTACAAAGAAACTCGGACTGGCAATACAAAATTCTGAATAATATGGATCTTAAGAAGTCACATTTTTATGCATGCTTTAATTTATCTAATCCACCAGCCAAGCTAGATCTGTCAATTTTTTATGTCTTAACGTATGGTTCTAAAGGTAAGAAAAAAATGCATCATATTTTTCCAAGATGTCAATTTAGTGATGGGAAAAAAATCAACGGGTAACTATAAAAAGTAGTGTACATATAAAAGCTAAACTTTCTAAGAAATATAAAATACGGGAGCCACGTATCCTAAACCAACGATATTGTTCAATTAAGGTGTTAAAATACGCAAAACTTTTTACTGCTTTGTTATTTTAATCGAGCACCTTAATTTCAAAGACTATTCGCAATACGCTACAAGAAACTTCACATATTTATTCAGCGGAATCTTTGCAAACATTAGTTTTATTAAACAGAAGCTTCATTAAAAACAAGAAAGGAAAGCTAACTTCGGGCGGAGCCGAAGTTTATATACCCTTGCAGTTGAGTCGCAGTCCGCTAGGTGGCGCCACGCATCTTATATAATGAGATATATAGCGGATCGTATATAGTCGGCCGATCCTTATGAAATTTTGTACATAAGATATTTTGGTCAAATATAACATGTGTGGAAAGTCCCAACCCTCTAACTTAAAAAACTCCAAAGTTATGGCATTTCCGATCAATCAGTTATATGGCAGCTACAGGATATAGTCGGCCGATCCTTACGAAATTTTGTACATAAGATATTTTGGTCAAATATAACATGTGTGGAAAGTCCCAACCCTCTAACTTATAAAACTCCAAAGTTATGGCATTTCCGATCAATCAGTTATACGGCAGCTATAGGATATAGTCGGCCGATCCCGGCCGTTCCGACTTATATACTACCTGCAAGGAAAAGAAGGATGTGTGCAAAGTTTCAACTCGATAGCTTCAAAACTGAGAGACTAGTTTGCGTAGAAACCGACAGACAGACAGACAGACAGACAGACAGACAGACAGACAGACAGACAGACAGACAGACAGACAGACAGACAGACAGACAGACAGACAGACAGACGGACAGACGGACAGACGGACAGACGGACATGCTCATATTGACTCAGGAGGTGATCCTGATCAAGAAAATATATGGGTAATTCTCTAATGTCGAACGCGACATTCGTACGCATTCCAACTGGAAAAAAACTAAGCTTGTTTTTTATTTTGACAAAAGTGAATCTAATAGGTCTTGATAAGTTGTATAATTGGTGCAAATATTAATTTTGGAAGACTTTTTGTTTTTAGAATATTCAAAAAAAACTAGGGCTGTCGCACGCGACAAAAAACAGAAGTAACTTTTTCAAAAACCATTCCAAACGCTGATTTTAGCGAAACCTGATGGAAAATTTGTCTCGAATCAATTTCAAAACGATATTTATTATTTGATCTTATTAATTCTTTTTGTTTCACTTAAAATTATTTGATAGTTTTTTATACCCTTGCAGAGGGTATTATAATTTTGGTCAAAAGTGTGCAACGCAGTGAAGGAGACATCTCCGACCCTATAAAGTATATATATTCTTGATCAGGATCACCTCGTGAGTCGATATGAGCATGTCCGTCTGTCTGTCTGTCTGTCTGTCTGTCTGTCTGTCTGTCTGTCTGTCTGTCTGTCTGTTTCTACGCAAACTAGTCTCTCAGTTTTAAAGCTATCGAGTTGAAACTTTGCACACATCCTTCTTTCCTTTGCAGGCAGTACATAAGTCGGAACGGCTTGGATCGGTCGACTATATCCTATAGCTGCCATATAACTGATTGATCGGAAATGCCATAACTTTGGTGTTTTTTAAGTTAGAGGGTTGGGACTTTCCACACATGTTATGTTTGACCAAAATATCTTATGTACAAAATTTCATAAGGATCGGCCGACTATATCCTAAAGCTGACATAGAACGATCGAAATTGGCATAACTCTGGTGTTTTTTAAGTTAGAAAGATGGGATTTGGTACAGATTCTATTTTGGGAAAAACAATCTGATCTGCTAATTTTCATAAGGATCGGCCGACTATATACGATCCGCTATACATCTAATAATATAAGATGCGTGGCGCCACCTAGCGGACTGCGACTGAACTGCAAGGGTATATCAACTTCGGCTCCGCCCGAAGTTAGCTTTCCTTTCTTGTTTTTAAATTCAATTTTATTCACTGTCGCACGCGACACTTTCTTCCTTCATATTTTTATACCCTTGCAGAGGGTATTATAATTTTGGTCACAAGTGTGCAACGCAGTGAAGGAGACATCTCCGACCCTATAAAGTATATATATTCTTGATCAGGATCACCTCCTGAGTCGATATAAGCATGTCCGTCTGTCCGTCTGTCCGTCTGTCTGTCTGTCGGTTTCTACGCAAACTAGTCTCTCAGTTTTGAAGCTATCGAGTTGAAACTTTGCACACACCCTTCTTTCCTTTGCAGGTAGTATATAAGTCGGAACGGCCGGGATCGGTCGACTATATCCTATAGCTGCCATATAACTGATTGATCGGAAATGCCCTAACTTTGGTGCTTTTTATGTTAGAGGATTGGGACTTTCCACACATGTTTTATTTGACCAAAATATCTTATGTACAAAATTTCATAAGCATCGGCCGACTATATCCTATAGCTGTCATAGAACGATCGGAATTGGCATAACTTTGGTGTTTTTTAAGTTAGAAAGATGGGACTTGGTACAGATTACTCTTTGGGCAAAATAATTCAATATGCCAAATTTCATAAGGATCGGCCGACTATATACGATCCGCTATATATTTAATAATATAAGATGCGTGGCTTCACCTAGCGGACTGCAAGGGTATGTAAACTTCGGCTCCGCCCGAAGTTAGCTTTCCTTTCTTGTTTTAGTTGATTTTGTACTTTTAAAATAATAAAACGTGAATTTGGAGATTCTAAGTTTAATAAGAATAAATTTAGAGCTAAAAAAAATTAATTTAGGTTTCAAACTTAACAAACAAGGAGGAAAATAATATAATTATATGTAATATAATAATATAATATTTTTTTATTTGGTGCCATTATTTTTTAAATTTTGTCTCCACCGCTCGCAGTTGACTTTATTATTATTTTCTTCATTTATCTGCATTAATGAAAAGCAAAAAAAAAACAAAAAAAAAATAAAAATAAATAAAAAATTTCTTACCATGTCGCACGCGACTAACTTCGTTTAAAAAAAAAAACTAAAATCGACTAAAATCGTTTATAACCGAATGCTCTACTTATATTTCACTAATTTTTTTTTTTAATACTTTAATACTCCAATTTTATGTTTGGGCCCAAATTTTGATGCTCATTCGACAAATTTCTTCGACGTACTGATCACAAATGTTCTTTTTTAATGTCGCACGCGACAATGAAATAAACTGATAATCTGATAAGAAATTCTTAGTAATTAGCAATCGCATCGTTTCTTTTACATTATTGTTGTAATCTTTGGTTATTAGCCGATATAACAAATAGTGAATATCAATGCAGTTTAACTCTCTTTATGAAAATTACTTAAAACAAATCGTGCCGCTGAAATGCTAAAAACTAAACTTTCGCACATTTGAGACTTTGGATTAAAATATTTCGAAATGTGTTATAAGTAAATGTTAAATATTATTAAATTAGTTAAATTTAATATGTTTCCTCTAAAAATGTGTGAAAAAAACATTCTTTTATTGACTTTGAATTTTTTTGTCGCGGTTGACCTTTTGGGAGAATTACTCATATACTTTATAGGGTCGGAGATGTCTCCTTCACTGCGTTGTACACTTTTGACCAAAATTATAATACCCTCTGCAAGGGTATAAAAAGCGGGGAACGCTTGGTTATCTCAGTGTATAGATTATAAGGGCTTAAAAAGTGACTGTTACAAAACCAGAAATAGTTCTGGTTTCTTATGAAATAAAAAACTTATGGAATCTGTGGGATTGTTCCATGTATCAAAATGTTTTTTGGAACGAAGTTTCTCATGGCGCGGTATGAGTTTGGCGGAGGAGGGCTAGCCGAGAAAAGCCGTAACGAAACGTTAAACGGTTCTCCGTCTTCTTCCCCTTCGTATAGTGAGAGGATATAACCATTTCTCTTCACTCTCTATCTCTCTGTCTCTTATTATCTCTTATTAGAAGAAATGCGACAGATGATTTTGAAATTGTAATTCATATCTTAAGTTCTCTTTGTCAATCTCAATTTTTATACCCTTGCAGAGGGTATTATAATTTTGGTCAAAAGTGTGCAACGCAGTGAAGGAGACATCTCCGACCCTATAAAGTGTATATATTCTTGATCAGGATCACCTCCTGAGTCGATATGAGCATGTCCGTCTGTCCGTCTGTCTGTTTCTACGCAAACTAGTCTCTCAGTTTTAAAGCTATCGAGTTGAAACTTTGCACACACCCTTCTTTCTGTTGCAGGCAGTATATAAGTCGGAACGGCCGGGATCGGTCGACTATATCCTATAGCTGCCATATAACTGATTGATCGGAAATGCCATTACTTTGGTGTTTTTTAAGTTAGAGGGTTGGGACTTTCCACACATGTTATATTTGACCAAAATATCTTGTGTACAAAATTTCATAAGGATCGGCCGACTATATCCTATAGCTGTCATAGAACGATCGAAATTGGCATAACTTTGGTGTTTTTTAAGTTAGATAGATGGGACTTGGTACAGATTCTATTTTGGACAAATGAATCTGATTTGCCAAATTTCATAAGGATCGGCCGACTATATACGATCCGCTACATATCTAATAATATAAGATGCGTGGCGCCACCTAGCGGACTGCGACTGAACTGCAAGGGTATATAAACTTCGGCTCCGCCGGAAGTTAGCTTTCCTTTCTTGTTTAATATTCAATTGTCAGTTTCAATTTTCAATTTTCAATTATCAATTTCAATTTTCCCTTTCAATTTTCAATTTATAGTTTCAATTTTAATTTTAAAATTCAATTTTCACTTTGAATTTTCAATTTCAATTGTCAAATTCAATTTAACAAAAATAACATGAAAGGAAAGCTAACTTCGGGCGGAGCCGAAGTTGATATACCCTTGCAGTTCAGTCGCAGTTCGCTAGGTGGCGCCACGCATCTTATATTATTAGATATATAGCGGATCGTATATAGTCGGCCGATCCTTATGAAAATTGGCAGATCATATTATTTTGTCCAAAATCCATCTTTCTAACTTAAAAAACAACAAAGTTATGCCAATTCCGATCGTTCTATGACAGCTATAGGATATAGTCAGACGATCCTTATGAAATTTTGTACACAAGATATTTTGGTCAAATATAACATGTGTGGAAAGTCTCAACCCTATAACTTAAAAAACACCAAAGTTATGGCATTTCCGATCAATCAGTTATATGACAGCTATAGGATATAGTCGACCGATCCCGGCCGTTCCGACTTATATACTGCCTGCAAAGGAAAGAAAGGTGTGTGCAAATTTTCAACTCGACAGCTCTAAAACTGAGAGACTAGTTTGCGTAGAAGCCGACAGACTGATTGATCGGAAATGCCATAACTTCGTTGTTTTTCACGTTAAAAGGATGGGACTTTCTATGGATTCTAATTTGGGCAAACGTGTATGATCTACCTAATTTCTTGAGGATCGGCCGTCTATATTTTATATCTGCCATATAACTTATTGATCGGAAATGCCATAACTTCGTTGTTTTTTAAGTTAGAAGGATGGGAGATTTAATGGATTTCTGTTTGGGCAAAATAATTCGATACGCCAAATTTCATAGAGCTCGGCCGACTATATACGATACGCTATATATCTAATTTTATAAGATGCGTGGCGCCACCTAGCGGACTGCGACTCAACTGCAAGGGTATATAAACTTCGGCTCCGCCCGAAGTTAGCTTTCCTTTCCTGTTTGCCTTCATTCACTCCTGTTTCTCCTTCATTGACCTCCATCTAGTCATGCCTGCTAAACGAAAACATGCCAAAGGAACTTCGTTCCTCACGCGTGTCCCTAGACACGCACGGTTTTTTTTTACATTTTTCACATGTAAATGGTTCTTAAAATACTCAATGACTTTACCTTTTATTAAATTAAATAATGAACTATCGGAGCTTCCTCATGGAGGTTATTCGGTACAACAGATTTTCGGTTATAAAGCATTATTAATTTCTTTTTTCTTGGATATTGATCAGTCTCAGGTTAACTATTCTAATTGGCGTACCCAAAATAAATTTCATTAAATTTATCATTATTAAAGAAATTTTTTCAATATTGCCTATAATAACAACATAAGTAAATTCAACGTACGTTCTAACTTTGGTATTAACTGAGGGTAAACTAAATATTTTTACAAATTTCCAAACAATAATTTTACTTCTATCTAAATTTATTTCCCAAGCCCAGTGGAACCTAGCAACAAGGAGTAAAAAGTTATTGTCTTTAAAATATTTGAAAATTTTTATATTTTCAAAATGTTCAAAGATAGCTGAAAAGTTTATATTAAATCTTTTTCGATATTTACATTCTTATATCTTATATTTTTAATTCTACTAACGACTCAGCAATAGAAAATTTTGACTTAACCTTTTTAGGTCCGCCAGAAACCACGTGTTCGTTATTAGCGCCATACATATTCACGCAGTGTTTCTAAGAGTTTCATTACAGACCTAATTATTTTGAGCACTAAATTGTATTTTAGGGATCAAACGACAATAAAATATTTTCTATCAAGCCCTATAAGTCTTAAAAAAGTCCCGACTTGCACATGCTACTTTCCCGAGAAACTTGTTTGCTCAATGAAAAGTATTAGCAGCAAAATTAGTTTTTGTTCAAAGTGGTTATTAGGTTCCGATAAACACGAACTCGCTGAACTACTCTTTAGGACCATGTCTACTATAACACCGATTTTAAGTTATAAAACTAAAAATTAAGTCCTACTTCCTCACTTTTTCTTAAAGCGAACGGACGTGTTTTTTTTGTGCGCACTGCGTTTTGAAAAATCTTTATTTATTATAATAATTATAAACAATCCGGTGTTTATTTTTATTTATTTACATAAACCCGATTCTTTTCATCCCAAACATCCGATTCGCTTCGCGTGTGCAGTGATATATTTGGAGGTAAAATAATAAATTTATTAATATTCTTCCAAACATAGCACTGCTCTGCTTCTTCATCCTTTACGGTGTTGCTTCTTTTGTCTCACACTAGATTCTTATCTATATTCTTTGCTCTTATACTAACTCTCACTAATCGCCCTCTTTATTCTCCCTTTTTCGACTCTTTGGCACAGTGGTTCACGGTACGTCAATAATAAAAATAATATATTCATAATGGAATTTAAACTTGTCTGTGGTTTGAAGTCTTGTAATAAGACAATCTCTTCATCCCAGCCTACCATCCACTGCTGGCTATGTGAAAACGTTTTACACGCTAAGTGTGCCGGGTTCACGGCCTCAGTTTCGGATGCCATCTCACGTAGGTCTGGTCTCCACTTTTGCTGTGACGGTTGTCGTGCTGTTCAGGACGAAATGAGATCGTTCATGAGACAGACTAAAAGTGGATTTAAAGAGCTGGTTAGCGGTTTTCGTAAAATCAACGACCAACTCTGTGCGCTAGATACACAGTTTAGTAGTCTTCAACTACTAAATGAGTCTCCAAAGCGTAAGAAATCTGCTTTTAGTGATGTGCCCGTGGCGAAAAGTCTTCAGCCTATTCAGCCGACAACTATGCAGCCGCTCATATCTCTGGCCACCCCAAGGGCCGGACCTGGGAAAAATTCGGTTTCCGAATATCTCAGCATAAACGAGCAATTTTCCGATATGTCCTCTGTGGCATCGCTTCAAGTGATACCACCAGACCCAATAATTGAAACCCCCTTAAAAGTCACCGAACAGGGCAATCAAGCTTCCGGACCCCCGGTACGAACTGATGCTGCCATACTCGTTACGGCGGCACCAAAACCCTTGCAGGTGATCCCACCATCGAAACACATATTTGTTTCCCGGCTTGCCCCTGATACTTCTGAGATTGATCTCTCGGCTTACATCAAAGCCAAATCAAAAGCCGACATAAAGGTGGCAGATATAACTAAATTTAAATATAACTACACCAGGCATACGTCATCTTTCAAAATACGTGTGCCCGCGCAGATGTTCAAGACGATTTGTTCCGCCAGTTTCTGGCCAGAGAACATTTTCGTCCAAGAACATCAGCCAAGTACGGTGAAGAAAAAAATGACCAAACCTGTGGGAGTGAAACTCCCACATGTTAGAGCCACTGACCAACCTTCCACGTCAGCTTCAAAAAACTAATGCCTTCACTAACACTTACCTATCAGAATACTAGAGGGTTACGAAGTAAGCTTCCCAAACTGTATTCTGATAGTTCTTTCTTTGCATCTCACATTATAGTCTTTACAGAAACTTGGTTAAAGCCGGAGATCTTAAGCTCCGAAGTTTTTCCAAGTAAGTACACCACTTTTAGACGTGATAGAACTCTGCGAAGGGGAGGAGGAGTGTTAATTTCTGTAGACTCCAATTTCGCTTCTGAAGAGATTAAATCACAAGAGTTTGGTGACATAGAATTTCTTTGCATTAAAATCATATTGTCCGATAAATCATTATACGTTACGTGCTCCTACGTACCCCCTTCGTCCGAACCGCCCACATACTGGCAACATTTAGACGCTATTAGGTTTGTTTTTGATCGTCTGTCTGATGGTGACCAGCTAGTAGCTCTGGGTGACTTCAATATCCCAGAACTCAGGTGGTCCAATGTTAAAAATTCACCGTCTTTATTGCTGAATTCGCACCATGACTTCCCGGCGGGCATGTTCGACATGTCACTCGGGCAAATTAACCACGTTAGAAATTCTTTAGGTCGGCTGCTGGACTTGTGTTTCGTTTCTGATCCTGATGGAATTACTCTTTCCAGAACTTTACCACTTTCCAACCCAGAGGATCCATATCATCCCACTCTTGAGGTTTTAATAGAAAACAATAACGTAATTGGCCTTAAGCCTACACTTAAATCTCATAAAGTTCGTTTCTTTCGTAAGGCTGACTTTATGAAATTAAATAAGTTAATTTTGGAATTTGATTGGTCCAATCTACTGGCATGTGAAGATGTAAACATTGCCTTAATTAAATTTTATTATACTTTGAATAAATTTTTCGACGTTTGCGTGCCATGGAAATATCCGTCCGTTTCAATTAATCCGCCTTGGTATACAAGGCACCTAGGAAATTTAAAGATCGTTATGAATAGACTTTTAAATAAACATAAAATATCTGGCTGTACAGTTAGTTATTCAAGATACTTAGTAGCTCGGTCCAATTTCACCGTGCATAACGCTGAATGTTATAGGAGTTATATACGCCGCTGCCGGATTCAGTTTACTCAGGATCCGAAGCAGTTTTATAACTTTGTAAACACTAAGCGCAAACATGTATCTTCTCCTCCTATGCTTATGTTTGAGAACTCATATGCGAACACTGATCAGGCAATGGCCGATCTCTTTGCACAGTTTTTTCAAACAACATACTCACCTAGCACCAGTACAGGTCAGCCTTACACTTATAATATCCAATCAGCCAACCTTATATTTTGCCCTTCTTTTGATCAAAGTGGTGTGTTATTGGGTCTTCTTAAAGTCAAGCCCGTGTATTCGCCAGGCCCCGATGGAGTACCAGGCTGTGTTCTGAAGAACTGCGCCGAGGCTCTGTGCAAACCGCTCCTTAAACTCTTTAATCTTTCGCTGGAGACTTCGATCTTTCCCCTTATGTGGAAGGAATCTTACATTATTCCTCTTCATAAAAAAGGGAAAAAATCCGACGCTGCCAATTATAGGGGCATTTCTAAATTGTCAGCAATTCCGAAGCTTTTTGAAAAACTTATCACTCCACATTTGCAACACCTATGTAGTTCAATAATATCTCCATGCCAGCATGGCTTCATGAAGCGCCGCTCCACCACTACCAACTTACTGGAGCTAACATCTTTTATCACGGATGGGTTCCGGAATGGCTTACAAACAGATGTCATTTACACTGACTTCAGTAAAGCATTTGACTCTGTCGACCATTCGCTTCTTATAAGTAAACTCAGTCTTTTGGGATTCCCAACTGACCTCCTTATCTGGATTTCGAGCTACTTATCTGGAAGAACCCAACGTGTCTTCTTTAAAGATGTTACCTCGCGTCTAGTCCGCGTCACATCTGGGGTGCCTCAAGGAAGCCATCTTGGACCCTTACTTTTTACACTTTTTATTAATGACTTGCCCCTTGCCTTAACTGATTCACTCGTACTTATGTACGCTGATGACGTTAAGCTTTGTCTTCAGTATAAATTCACTAGTGCCCAATCTAGACTTCAATCCGATTTGGATAAATTTCAAAATTGGTGTTTTGCAAATAACCTAAAGCTTAATGGATCGAAATGTAAACTCATGTCCTTTTATCGAACTAGTCCTCACCAGGCTATGTACTTTCTCTATGGGAACGCTTTAGAACGATTAACTCAGGTTAACGATCTGGGAGTCCTTTTAGATTTGAAACTTAAATTTACCGACCATATATCTACCATGGTTAATAAAGCTATGGGTGTGCTTGGCTTTATTAAAAGATGGTCAAAAGAATTTAATGACCCGTACATAACAAAAACGTTATATACATCATTGGTTCGTCCGATTCTTGAGTATGGATCGTGTGTCTGGAGTCCTCAATATGGAGTACACCGAGATCACATTGAATCTGTACAAAAAAACTTCCTGATTTTCGCCCTTAGGGGACTTAATTGGGATGCAAATCTTCACCTTCCCACTTATCATAGTAGACTTTTATTAATCAACTTACCATCATTAACAAATCGTAGAACGATGCTGGGTGTTATGTTTCTATATAATCTTATATATGGTAATGTAGACAGTCAGCATTTACTAACACGCTTAAATTTTAACGTTCCTAGTAGAAGGACTAGAAACTTCCGTCCTCTACTCCTTAGCCATTGTAATTCGACATATGCCCAACACGATCCGTTCAGGGTATTATGTTCGGACTACAATGGTCTCTACCACACCTTGCCACTTTGCTCCACTAACAATCTTAAATCCTTTATACTAAACGCCTTATCTATGCAACACTCTTCCTCGTAATATCTTACCCCTACTCTTCTCCTAAACGTTCTCGGATCTATCCCCGCGATTCGCGCCGTACGTTATGCGGCAGCGTCCCTCGGTCGGTTGGACGGGAGGTGGGCTGTACGTATGCAGTGGGAACCGCGCGAAAAAGAAAAATTTTTTTAATATTAAGTCAAACATAAATTTTACAAAATTTTCGCGCCTGCAATGCTGGGACCCATCTCTTGCATCAAAAATACTTCTATTAAAAATGTCTAAAATAAAAAAAAATAATAAAAAAAAAATGTATATATGGTCCTCAGAAACCCTTGAACTAAGCTCAAACGGAATTAAAAAAGTCTACTTATTTTTGAAACATTCATTCCTAATAACTCCTCATAACATGCCAATGGAAATAAAAGAGCTAACGTCTGTCGAATCAAGAAGGAACAACCAGTTATCGTTTCAGAAATCCACAGAAATTAAAGAACCATATTCTAGAGCTATTATAAAAACCGGTGACAACCTTGTTAATATGACTTTAACAGAAAATTTAAGCAAATCAATAGCAGTAAATGAGTTAAAATTTGTAAAATCCAAGGAGTAAAAATATGTCGTCTAACACATACTTAAAAATGCAAGAATCAAACTCAAGAGTAAATATAAAAACTATTCACTCTAAATATTTAATCTCAGAAAAACCTTATACCGTGACAAAAGTCAATACAGATCTTACCTCTGCAGAACCCGCAGAAATAACTATATTCCTAAGACATTCAATGACAATGATATCAACAAATACAAAGCATTATTTTATATCAAATATGAATGCTGGTGAATATCTGGTAAACACGACTTCAACTGTACAATTAAGGGAAACAGGAGACAAAAAGATAACGTCTTCCAATTTGACAGAAAGCAGACAATTGTCATAAAAAAAAGCAACATTTTTCAAACATTTGAACCCAAAAATTGCTAACACCACACCAATTGATAATACAAATCATACCTCCCCAGAGCCTGCAGAAAAAACTACGCTAATAAGACATACAAAGCGGATATTAATAACTAGAAGGCAATATTTAATATCAAATATGATTTCAAATGTCCCATATGATTTAAGATACAAACCCAAATATGTCGAATTGACAGTATCGATTACGGTTACTTGTGTATTATTTCCAACGCAATCAAAAAAAACATCTACCCCTTTAACGCTTTTTTTTTGACACCTTTACAAAATACCATATCAATATATTTAACAATTTCAGTTAAAACTTACCTAGGATATTTGTACGAATTCAAGACATGCAGAAAATCGTGCACTGCAGATAGGCAACAGATGATCCTATACAAACAGGTACCGCTGCGCATTTACGACCTCACACCATCTGTCAGCACGCATGATAAGGACCTGCATGCGTCATAAACCTAAGCAATAAAAGATAATGGTATCCTATTTTACAACTGTCCAAACTAGTAAACTATAAGCAGATAATAATTTGACCTAAACAAACATTAGTTCTTTAAGATCTTGTATATAAAAACCCTGCATATTCCACAATAAAATCAGTACTCAACGAAAACTCGTGGTATTCACTTCTCCGAGCTCAATTTGTTTCAAGTACAGATTGCGGCAACGAGATTGTTACTGGTATCAAGAACCGGTGGCAGACAAAAGCAACTTTTCAGCTACACAATTTACAATATTTTTCTTCAGACTTTGGACACAGGATATATTTGGAATTCATATTATGTATAGTTGGTCAACTGGGCGACCTAACTACAAAAAAAAAAAAAATACCAACAACTGATCAACTTGGCGATCTTGGACATCACTGGATAGTCAACTTGGCAGCAACAAAACAGGAGAAAATCAAGCTCCATAGCCATAGTATTTAAAAGAATACCTTGACCGCCTATTTGGTTGTGAGTAGAGGCACAACCTGTCAAAGCGACAAATCAAAATACCTCCAACGGGTCAGGTATTATTTTAAAAAAAAAAATGGCATTATCAAATATCAACGCATTGCTGGACAAGCAATTGATAACAGGCGAAGAGATCCAAAACGTAATAAGGAATTACAAGAAGGATTCGCCTGAGCGAAAACAACAGCCTGACTACTTCCAAAAACGCATTGAGAAGTTAGTTAAGCTGTGGGAAATATTTTTTAAAGATGATTTAATTATAAAAAGTACAACAGAAGGTGCTAAAATTGAGCACAGTTACTTTAAAAATAATTATTTCAATCAAATAAGAGATTTGGTTGTATCCTACAAAGGAGAATTCAACAAACAATTATCCACAGTACAAATGGATACTGGATCGGTTGCTTCCAGTGAAGAAGAATCGGAACTGGAGCCAATGATTCGGGAACAAAGGGCTCTGCTGATTAGTCTGGAACGAATCATGAATAAAATGACGAATGAAACTCGTCAAGGATTTATGCCAATCATAAATCAGTATTGGGATAAGATAACAACTATCCACATTGAAATTTATAAAAAATTTGAGGATCCTGCAAAACTTGGATATCTCGACCAGAGATATTTAGCAGCGGAAGACNATATTTTTCTTCACAAAAGAGACATTTCATATTACTGGAATTCATATTATTAATTGCAGGTATAAAGTCAACTTTTTCATTACCATTAACTACTATTATGACTCAAAAGCCATCAAAAGGTGTAACGAGCTGTTTTGGCTATGTTTTGCTCGCAACAAACGCCGCGGCTAGCTCACAGAGTTTGAGGGTACGTTCCACCGAATTTATAGTTCGACGTGATTGCCCGAGCCCAGAAATAACACGTAAAGCTTCTTTATAAATAAATCCCCTTTATTGTAAATAGTTTACAAAGCAATAAAAGGAATCTCACCGGCTGTCTGGCTCAGCCGACCGACCGCTCGTCCTCCCGTCGATCCCCGATCCCCGCTCCGGGTTGGTGCCAATACGCACGCCCTCCCAAAGCTTGCGCCCGGCAGGTCGTGCGGTCTTGGTGCCTGGCGCCGAAACGGCTCTCGGTTCCCTTCGTTCGGACTCACGGACTCTGGTTGCGGGGCCTGTGTTGTTGATGTCTTCTGCTGCCGCTGCCTGTCCGTCGCTGCTGCTCCCTCGTCGTCGCTGCGCTACGGTTGCCGCTGCTCCCTCGTCGTTGCTGCTATGCTGCTACCGCTGCTCCCTCGTCGTCGCTGCTATGCTGCTGCCGCTGCTCCCTCGTCGTTGCTGCTCTACTGCTGCTGCTGCTCCCTCGTCGTCGCTGCTCTACTGCTGCTGCTGCTCCGTTTGGGGATGCCGTGGACCTCGGAACCCTTGGCTTGCCTGGATTCGCCCTTTCGCCGTGGCCGGCACCTAATCCGTGTTAACAGACCGAGTGGCTCACCTCCCAGGCATACGCCGGGCAGGATTTGCTCCTCGCTGCTTAGCGGCCGGATCAGGGCACGAAGGGCCTTCCTACCCTACAGGACACGCCCCCGGTCGCGTTCGCCACTCGCCTCCAAACACCTGCGTGCATACGCCCCGCAGGATCTATGGTAGGCCAGAGGTTTGGGCGTCGCGTCTCCTTTGACTCCAGGTGGTTTGCTGTGCATACGCTCCAGCGCCTGGGTCAGGATTCTTTTGACTTCCCGGGGTGTCCCTGCCTGGTTTCACAAATGGGCTTGAGTTCCCGGGTTGGCTATCCCTCGCGTTACAGGATCACACCTGGATCGAACGGTCAGGAGCAGACAAGGCGTACGCCAGGCTGATCCGTTGTTGCCGCCACTACACCAGGATACCTGTCGTGTCCGGGAATAACTCCACCCGACTCTTTTACCCTGGGCCTCAGCTTTTCCGCGGATCCTTGATCCTTTTCCCCTGACTCCTTGCTCGATTTGATGCGCGTACCGCCGCCGGACTTACCCACAGGGGGTCCTTAAGCTATTTTCGTATGTCCTTGCTCACTCGCTTTAATCGCCCGCACTAAGGACTGTCGGACTTACCCACGGGGGGTCCTTCAGCCTGTACTCCTAACTCTTCAAGGAAGCTTTCCAACTTGAATTCCAGACTTACCCACGGGGGGTCTTTCACTCACTCTCCCAGCTTCCCTAGAAGACTCGGCCTCGATTCGCTCCAAGGGCCCTCCTTATATAGTGCCAGAGGCGCCCGTTAATCCTTGCGAATCTACTTCCTGCCGTTAATCCTCCGCTCCTTCACTTTCTCCGTTAGCTTTCTCCAATCCCGCCGTCTTTCTATCGGCGGGCTTTCTTTGTTGACCCTCCCCCGATGGCCCCGCTCGGGCCACCGATCCGCAATATTTTTGTGCCGGTCATCGGACTTCGTCCCGATGCCCCGCGATCCCCCCCTGGACATTCCAAATGCATTTCTGTGTTTTTGTGCATTTTGTAAACACAGCTGCGCAATCGCCGGCCGCTTCGTTCCCCGCCGTCCCCGCTGTTTCCTACGACCTTCGAGCGCGGCCGCGGAGGCCCGGCCGGGACCGTTACTTTCCACGGTGATTCCTCCTCCTCCTACTTTCGTGCGCGACGCCGTGCGAATTCCTCTTGCCCCCGCTGCTGCCCCCGCATGCCGTCTGTGCTCGACGCATTTCTCCCTTGATACCTTTCTCTTCTTCCGTATTTCTAAACACAGCAGCGCTGGCCCATCCGACGCTGCAGTGCTGACTTGCATGTTCCCCCCCCGCTGTTGCCCCTCTTGCCACCTGTCTTGGTGTGTGGGAGATCTAATCTCCTCACACTTCCCCCCTTCTTCGGGAACGACAGAAGCTTTGTGGTTCCAGCTTCATGTTTGTTTTTGTAACCCTGTTTTTTTTTTGTTTTTGATTTTTTTTTTTTTTTTGTTGCGTGTGGATATTTTTGTGTGTGGATACCCTTATCCACCTCCCCCCTTCTTCGGATGACGTCAGAGTCATTCTATGTTGTTATATATATATATTATTTGTATATTTTTTCATAATAATAATTTCTTTTTTTGTTTACCTTTTTTTTCTTTTTTTTTTTAATATTTCTTTTCTACTTTTTTTTCTTGTATTTTCTTTTTCATTTCGTATGAAAAAGAAAATACTGTCGTATTTTGGAAATGTCGTATTTTGGCGCTAACTTTGCCACGAATCCTTCGGCCGCCTTGGACAAATGGTGCTCTTTTGCCCATACTGTGTCGCCGATCTTCGGGCTCCACTCCCGCCTCCTCAGATTGTAGTGCCGAGCTTGCTCCTGCGACGCGCGCTCCATGTTTCTCCGCACCAGCTCGAACACTTCTTTTAATTTTTCCGCATTTTCTGAGGGAGTGGCTTGGGCTTCTCCTGTCCCCAATGCCCCCTGGTCGAAAATAGCTTTCGGCATTCTTGGCTCTCTGCCTTGGGTGATGAAGCACGGAGAGTATCCCGTGGAGTCCGACACGCTCGAGTTCACCGCCAGCATCAATTCTGGCCAGTGCTCGTCCCACGTCCTTTGGTCTTTTCCTGCAAACTGGGCGATCATCGTCTTCACCGTCCGGTTTGCCCTTTCCGTCGGGTTTTCCTGAGGCGTGTATGGTGCAGTGAACTGGTGGCGAACTCCGAGCTCCTCGAGGAATTTTTTGAAGCTCCGGCTGGTGAATTGAACACCATTGTCCGTCACCATTACCTTTGGCACCCCGTACCTAGCGATGATCCTTTCACGAATTGCCTTCTGCAGCGTCTCTGTTGTGGCTTTTCGCATTGGGACCATTTCTGTTCATTTTGAGAACCTATCTATCATCACTAGGACCGTGCTTGGACCTCGGCAACGGTCCCACGAAGTCCGCACATACCGTCGCCCACGGCTCCTCTGGGACCTGTGTTAACATCTTCCCCGCGGCCTGCATCTGGCTCGGTTTATAGCGCAGGCATGTCTCGCATTTCCTGACGTATTTCCTCACGTCCCTCTGCATCCCTGGCCAGAAGTACCTTGCTGCTACCTTCGCAATTGTTTTTCTTCCGCCTAAATGTCCTGCTGTTGGTGCGTCGTGGTTCTCCTTCAGCACCTGTTGCCTCATGTACATTGGCACACATAATTTCCACGATGCCACTTCCTCGCTTCCGGCTCTGTGTGGAACATGTCGGTAAATCAGGCCTGCCTCCTCGACGTATTCCGGATACTTCTGTGGGTTTTCTTTTAGTTTCTTCTTCAGCGAGCCAACCCAAACGCATTCCGCGTCTTCCGTTGCTGTGGCACTCCTCAGCTTCTCCACGATTGGCTGGCGGGAAAGTGCATCCGCGACTACGTTCAGCTTGCCTTTCCTATAGCTGATTACGTAGTCGTATTGCTGCAGCTCGAAACCCCATCTCGCGATCCTTCCAAGTGGGCTCTCTATGTTGTTTAACCACTTCAGCGCCATGTGATCCGTTATCACGTCGAACTGGTATCCCTCCAGGTATGGCCTCATTTGCCGAATTGCCCAGATTATTGCAAGACACTCTTTCTCTGTTGCCGAGTAGTTCTTCTCCGCGCCTATTAGCGTTCGGCTGGCGTAAGCGACCACTCGCTCGCCCTCATCCGTGTCCTGCGTCAGCACTGCGCCTACGCCGTAATCGCTGGCGTCCGTTTGCAGTACAAACTTCTTCGTGAAGTCTGGGCATGCCAGCACCATTCCTATGAACTGCCGTACCCCTTTCACGTTCATTGGTGGTTCCAATTCCGTGATCGCTGCGACTTTTCCCGGATCCATACCAATTCCGTGACTCGTTATCCGGTGGCCTAGGTACAAAAGCTCTTCCCTGAAGAAATGGCACTTCTCTGTGTTTATCCTTAGGTTCGCCGCCTTCAGTCTTCGGAACACTTCCTTCAAATTTGCCATGTGCTCCTCCCTCGTGCGTCCGATCACTATTATATCGTCCTGGTACGCGAATGCGTGGGGAGCCATGTCCGGGCCTATGACCTGGTCTAAAGCCCTTTGAAAAGTTGCCGAAGCCGAGTGTAGTCCGAACGGCATCACCTTCCACTGGTACAGACCTTTCCCTGGTACAGTGAAGGCCGTGTATTTCCGGCTCTCTTCCTCCAGTGGGATTTGCCAATAGCCGTCCTTCAGGTCGAGGCTGCTGAAAAATTTTGCCTCCCTCAATTGCTCCAAAATGAAATTTATCCTTGGCATCGGGTACGCATCCTTCACTGACTTTGCGTTTATCTGCCGAAAGTCTACGCACATCCTCCACTGGCCCGTCTTTTTCTTCACCATGACAATGGGTGAGCTGTAGGCGCTGTTTGAAGGTTCGATGCATCCCTTCTCCAGCAGATCTTCCACCTTTTCATTGATTTCCCCCTGTATTTTGGGGTTCTTTGGGTAGTATCTTTGTTTAATTGGGATGTCGTCCTTCATCGTGATTTTATGCTGGGTTATGTTTGAACAACCCTTCTGATTCCTGAACGCCGCCAGCTCTTCTTCGATGAACCTTTTGTCCTGCTCGCGTTCCCATTCCTCCGAGGGTCCCGCTATGGCTATGGACAGCCTATCCTCCAGGCATCCGCTCCATCTCTCTCTTCTCGGGATCGTGACTTGGTGGCCTGCGCAGTTGATTGTTGTGCCGAATTCTGCGAGGAAATCCCATCCAAGCACCGCGCTGTCTCCCATGCCTGGCAACACTATCATATTCAAGTCCTTTTTTTTGTTGCCAAAGCTTACAGTTGTTAGGAGTACCAATTTCTGCCCATTGCTGGCTCGGCTGCTGTTGCTGTGGCATTTGGCGATGCTCCTCGGGCTGCCATCTCTGCCCCCACCCCTGTCCTGGATGGTTCTGTTGCTCCGGTGGTTTATGGTGCAACTCCTCCTTTTGCCATCTCCTGTCTAACGCTGGGGACTGTCTATTGAAGACCTCCTCTTCCAAAGCCAGCTCCTCGAATTCTTCGGCTAGACCCATGACCTCCTCGAGTGATGCACATGCGTAGGGTCGCATGAACATTTTCATGCGTGGCATGCAGTTCTCCACGAGCCTATCGATGACCTCCTTTGTTGACTTTCCCAACGGCTTCATAAGCGCCTGAAGGTCTACCATGTACTCCTTGAAAGGCTCTCCTCGCTGTTGCTTCCGCTGCTTTACCTGGTCTGCCAGTTTTTCGAAGTATCCTTTTGGCAGGAAAAAGGCCTCGAAGCTCCTTCTGAACTCTTTCCATGTGGGCCACTCCTCGTCGTTCATCAGGAACCATTTTTGTGCTCTGCCCTGGAGTAGCTCGGGCATCGCTCGCGGGATTGTGTTTATATCCATCCCGTACGTTTTGGCAGACCATGCTACTCGGTCCACGAATTCGAGAGGATCCCCTGTTCCGTCGAAACGGAACGACCACTCTCGGACCTGCCTCGCTACTTTCGCATAATCCACCTGTACCGGGACTGGCTTCCGCACTTGTGGCTCCATGCTCCTCATGGTCTTCATTTCTGGCACTGCCAGACTTTGAATGAGCTTCTCCGATTCGCTCACCGCTCTCTGCCTCGGCGTGGTCCTCTGCGCGAACTTCTCCTCGAATCCCCGCGCGACCACCATTACTTCATCCTCCTTCGTTTCATCGACCCATCTTGCCACCAGTGCCCTCATTATCTCCACGGTTCCATCCGCTGCGAGACCGAGCTCTCTGCATACTTCGCACAACTCCTCTTTGCGAAGCGCGTAGATCCAATTTTTCCTCCCCATCCTGAAGCTGTGTTACTCCTAGACTCTAAAGCAATCACGTAGTTTGGGCGCCAGGTGTAACGAACTGTTTTAGCTATGTTTTGCTCGCAACAAACGCCGCGGCTAGCTCACAGAGTTTGAGGGTACGTTCCACCGAATTTATAGTTCGACGTGATTGCCCGAGCCCAGAAATAACACGTTAAAGCTTCTTTATAAATAAATCCCCTTTATTGTAAATAGTTTACAAAGCAATAAAAGGAATCTCACCGGCTGTCTGGCTCAGCCGACCGACCGCTCGTCCTCCCGTCGATCCCCGATCCCCGCTCCGGGTTGGTGCCAATACGCACGCCCTCCCAAAGCTTGCGCCCGGCAGGTCGTGCGGTCTTGGTGCCTGGCGCCGAAACGGCTCTCGGTTCCCTTCGTTCGGACTCACGGACTCTGGTTGCGGGGCCTGTGTTGTTGATGTCTTCTGCTGCCGCTGCCTGTCCGTCGCTGCTGCTCCCTCGTCGTCGCTGCGCTACGGTTGCCGCTGCTCCCACGTCGTTGCTGCTATGCTGCTACCGCTGCTCCCTCGTCGTCGCTGCTATGCTGCTGCCGCTGCTCCCTCGTCGTCGCTGCTCTACTGCTGCTGCTCCTCCGTTTGGGGATGCCGTGGACCTCGGAACCCTTGGCTTGCCTGGATTCGCCCTTTCGCCGTGGCCGGCACCTAATCCGTGTTAGCAGACCGAGTGGCTCACCTCCCAGGCATACGCCGGGCAGGATATGCTCCTCGCTGCTTAGCGGCCGGATCAGGGCACGAAGGGCCTTCCTACCCTACAGGACACGCCCCCGGTCGCGTTCGCCACTCGCCTCCAAACACCTGCGTGCATACGCCCCGCAGGATCTATGGTAGGCCAGAGGTTTGGGCGTCGCGTCTCCTTTGACTCCAGGTGGTTTGCTGTGCATACGCTCCAGCGCCTGGATCAGGATTCTCTTGACTTCCCGGGGTGTCCCTGCCTGGTTTCACAAATGGGCTTGAGTTCCCGGGTTGGCTATCCCTCGCGTTACAGGATCACACCTGGATCGAACGGTCAGGAGCAGACAAGGCGTACGCCAGGCTGATCCGTTGTTGCCGCCACTACACCAGGATACCTGTCGTGTCCGGGAATAACTCCACCCGACTCTTTTACCCTGGGCCTCAGCTTTGCCGCGGATCCTTGATCCTTTTCCCCTGACTCCTTGCTCGATTTGATGCGCGTACCGCCGCCGGACTTACCCACAGGGGGTCCTTAAGCTATTTTCGTATGTCCTTGCTCACTCGCTTTAATCGCCCGCACTAAGGACTGTCGGACTTACCCACGGGGGGTCCTTCAGCCTGTACTCCTAACTCTTCAAGGAAGCTTTCCAACTTGAATTCCAGACTTACCCACGGGGGGTCTTTCACTCACTCTCCCAGCTTCCCTAGAAGACTCGGCCTCGATTCGCTCCAAGGGCCCTCCTTATATAGTGCCAGAGGCGCCCGTTAATCCTTGCGAATCTACTTCCTGCCGTTAATCCTCCGCTCCTTCACTTTCTCCGTTAGCTTTCTCCAATCCCGCCGTCTTTCTATCGGCGGGCTTTCTTTGTTGACCCTCCCCCGATGGCCCCGCTCGGGCCACCGATCCGCAATATTTTTGTGCCGGTCATCGGACTTCGTCCCGATGCCCCGCGATCCCCCCCTGGACATTCCAAATGCATTTCTGTGTTTTTGTGCATTCTGTAAACACAGCTGCGCAATCGCCGGCCGCTTCGTTCCCCGCCGTCCCCGCTGTTTCCTACGACCTTCGAGCGCGGCCGCGGAGGCCCGGCCGGGACCGTTACTTTCCACGGTGATTCCTCCTCCTCCTACTTTCGTGCGCGACGCCGTGCGAATTCCTCTTGCCCCCGCTGCCGCCCCCGCATGCCGTCTGTGCTCGACGCATTTCTCCCTTGATACCTTTCTCTTCTTCCGTATTTCTAAACACAACAGCGCTGGCCCATCCGACGCTGCAGTGCTGACTTGCATGTTCCCCCCCCCCGCTGTTGCCCCTCTTGCCACCTGTCTTGGTGTGTGGGAGATCTAATCTCCTCACAAAGTTTCAAAAAAAATATGCACTATCCTATCCTTATTCTCCATATTAAGAATTTCAAAATCAAAAATTTTCTTCAGACCATCCGCTTATGGAGTAGTAACAATTACTTTTTTTTTCGGAGGATGTGTAAAAGTATCAAGGAATCATAAACATACTATGAGGTTCAAAATAGCGTCATTATTTCAAGCGTCTTTTTCAACCTTAAAAAATTCATTAATAGAATCGCCTTCTATAATTATTTCTTTTATAGAGGATAATTTTATAGAGGAAATCCATTTCGTGAAGAAACAAAAACTTTCTTATGAATTATCAGAAACATTCATAAACACGTTCCCTGAAAGTAAACGGCTTTTTCCACGATCTAGAACATCGATTGTATCCGAACTAAGTGAGTACTTTGCAAAACATGACTCAGAACGTCGATTAATAGTCTCAGAAGAATCTGCACTCATGACATTAAAACTTTATTTTGAATCAACCTTCTCAGTAGTATCAATTGCATCCCAACTAACTGCATCCATAACAAAGTATGAACTAAAAGGTTTAATTATAGTCTCAAAAAAATTGGAAATCGTGTCATTTTTTTTTGAATAAAAAAAAACATTCAAAGAACCACTAGCTTCAAGAAAAACCCTTATAACCTTTCCAAAAATGTTATTTGTATATCAACCAGGTGCGCTTGAATCACAACCTGAATCTAAAAGTCTGTTTTCTGTTTCAGAGCGGTATTCAAAAATTAAACCATATAATTATTTTAAAGCAACTGGAACAAACGAAGTCACGTTGGCTAAAATAAAAACGACAAAAAACTTCACAAGAATATCGATTAAATTTCAATTAACTGCAAACATTTTAAAGTATGACTCAAAAAGTCTATTGATACGCTCAAAGGAACCTGAGAGAATAACAACACAAATTACTCCCAAATCAACGGAAATAAACAAAGTCACAGCCACCAAACTTCAAACGCTTATTACCTTCTCAAGAATATCTATTGTATTCCAAATAAGTGAGTTCATTTCAAAGTATGAATCAGAAAATCTATTGCTAGTTTCAGAAGAATCCAAACGTCTGACACGCAAAGATCCTTTCGAATCAACAAGAACATTCAAAGACACATTGACACAAACTCTCTTAAGAGTATCTATTGTATCCCAATTAAGTGATTCCATTTCAAAGCATGAATCAGAAATTCTATTGATAGTCTCAGACGAATCTGACAGAATAACACCAAACATCTCTTTCAACTCTACGGGAACAAACGAAGTTACCTTGACCTATATTAAGACGCCAATTACCTTCATAAAAATATCGATTGAGTTCCAACTAAGTGTAACCATTTCAAGGTATGTATCAGAAAATTTATTGATAGTCTCAGAAGAATCTTCAAGCCTGACACCAAAAATTCCTTTGGAATCAACAGCCACATTAGAAAAAAAATCGACTACAAGTAGAACTTCTAAAACCTTCTCAAGAATGTTAATTTTACCCAAAATGAGTGCGTTCAATTCAAAGCTTGAATCGGAAAGTCTGCTGTTTGTTTTAGAGCGATATTCCGAAATGGCTCTTCAAGTTTCTTTTCCATTAATAGGTTCAAATAAAGTCACATTGACTAAAATTAAAATACCAATTACTTTCTCAGAAATATCAATTTCATTCCAACCAAATCTGTTTATTTCAAAACAAGAATCAGAAAGTCGATTAATAGTCTCAGAAGAATCTGCAGGCATGACATCAAAAATTTTCTTTCAGTTACCAGAATCATACGAAGTCACATTGATTAATTTGAAAACGCCAATTATCTTCCCAAGAATATCGATCGTAACCCAACTAAGTGTCACTATTTCAAAGTACGAATCAGAAAGTATCGTGATGTTCTCAAAGGAGTTTAAGAGAATGACACTAATAGCTGTTTTTGAGTCAACGGGAACAAACGACGTCACATTCACAAATGTTAAAACGCCTATTACCCAATTAAGTGCAAACTCTTCAAAGTACGAATTAGAAAGTCTTTTGACAGTTTCAGAAGAATATTTACTCATTATACAAACATTTTTCCCGAAATCAAGAGGAACATTCGAAAAACCATTATTTACGAAAAAAAACACTATTAAACTCTCAAAAAAATCGATTTTTTTCCAATTAAGTGATTTCATTTTGAAGCAAAAATCAATGAGCCTCTTAGGAGTCGTAGAGGAGTTTTCATTCATCACACCAAAATTTAATTTCGAATTAACAGGGCCATTCCAAGAACCATTGACAATAAGTAGGACCCCTAATGCTCTTTCAAGAATGTTAGTTGTATACCAACTGAGTGCGTTCATTTTAAAACATCAGTCAACAAGTCTGTTCCCAGCTTCTGTCAAATCAAAGAGAACACACGAAGTCACATCGACTTATATGAAAACGCCAAGAACCTTCTCAATAATATCTATTATATCCCAAGTAAGTGGGACCGCTTCAAAGTATGAATTAGAAAGTCTATTGACAATTTCAAAAGAATATGAAATCATGATAAAAACTTTTTTTTTTAAATCAAGAGGAACCTTCGAACAACCATCGACTACAAGAAAAGCCCTTATTAAGCTTACAAGAATATCGATTTTCTCCCAACTAAGTAAGTTCACTTCAAAGCAAGAATCGGGAAGTCTATCGAGAGTTTCAGAGGAGTATGCACTTATCACACCAAAAGTGCTTTTCGAATTATCAAGGACATTTCAGACGCCATTGATAATAAATGGAACCCCCATAGCCCTTTCAGGAATGTTAGTTGTATACCAAATGAGTGTCTACATTTTAAACCATCTAACAAAAAGTCTACTCACAGTTTCTATTAAATCAACGGAAACACCCGAAGACATGTTGACTTATATTAAAACGCATATTACCTTCTCAAGAATATTGGTTGTGTCCCAACTAGGTGCGACCATTTCAAAGAATGGATCAGAAAGTCGCACATCACCAAAAGTTATTTTTCAAACAACAGGAACATTTGAAGAAACTTTGACCACTAGTATAACGCCTTTAACCATCTCAGGAAAGTTCATTGTGCCCCAACTGAGTGCGTTCAATTCAAAGCTTGAATCAAAAAGTCTGCTGTCAATTACAGAGCAATATTCAGAAATGGCTCAAAAAGTTTATTTTGTTTTTACGGGAACAAACGATGTTACATTGACTAAAATTAAAACGCGTATTACCCTCTTAAGAATATCTATTGTACCCCAATTAAGTGATTCCATTTCAAAGCATGAATCAGAAATTTTATTGATAATCTCAGAGGGATCTGATAGAAAAACAACAAACATCTCTTTCGACTCTACGGGCACAAACGAAGTTACCTTGACGTATATGAAAACGCCAACTACCTTCATAAAAATATCGATTGAGTTCCAACTAAGTGTAACTATTTCAAGGTATGAATCAGAACGTTTATTGATAGTCTCAAAGGAATTTGAAAGAAAAACATCACAAATTTCTTTCGTATCAATGGAAACAAACGAAATCACATTCACCAAACTTAAAGCGCATATTTCCTTCTCAAGAATATCGATTGTCTCTCAACTAAGTGAGTCTATTTCAAAATATGAATCAGAAAATTTATTGATAGTCTCAGAAGAATCTTCAAGCCTGACACCAAAAATTCCTTTGGAATCAACAGCCACATTAGAAAAAAAATCGACTACAAGTAGAACTTCTAAAACCTTCTCAAGAATGTTAATTTTACCCAAAATGAGTGCGTTCAATTCAAAGCTTGAATCGGAAAGTCTGCTGTTTGTTTTAGAGCGATATTCCGAAATGGCTCTTCAAGTTTCTTTTCCATTAATAGGTTCAAATAAAGTCACATTGACTAAAATTAAAATACCAATTACTTTCTCAGAAATATCAATTTCATTCCAACCAAATCTGTTTATTTCAAAACAAGAATCAGAAAGTCGATTAATAGTCTCAGAAGAATCTGCAGGCATGACATCAAAAATTTTCTTTCAGTTACCAGAATCATACGAAGTCACATTGATTAATTTGAAAACGCCAATTATCTTCCCAAGAATATCGATCGTAACCCAACTAAGTGTCACTATTTCAAAGTACGAATCAGAAAGTATCGTGATGTTCTCAAAGGAGTTTAAGAGAATGACACTAATAGCTGTTTTTGAGTCAACGGGAACAAACGACGTCACATTCACAAATGTTAAAACGCCTATTACCCAATTAAGTGCAAACTCTTCAAAGTACGAATTAGAAAGTCTTTTGACAGTTTCAGAAGAATATTTACTCATTATACAAACATTTTTCCCGAAATCAAGAGGAACATTCGAAAAACCATTATTTACGAAAAAAAACACTATTAAACTCTCAAAAAAATCGATTTTTTTCCAATTAAGTGATTTCATTTTGAAGCAAAAATCAATGAGCCTCTTAGGAGTCGTAGAGGAGTTTTCATTCATCACACCAAAATTTAATTTCGAATTAACAGGGCCATTCCAAGAACCATTGACAATAAGTAGGACCCCTAATGCTCTTTCAAGAATGTTAGTTGTATACCAACTGAGTGCGTTCATTTTAAAACATCAGTCAACAAGTCTGTTCCCAGCTTCTGTCAAATCAAAGAGAACACACGAAGTCACATCGACTTATATGAAAACGCCAAGAACCTTCTCAATAATATCTATTATATCCCAAGTAAGTGGGACCGCTTCAAAGTATGAATTAGAAAGTCTATTGACAATTTCAAAAGAATATGAAATCATGATAAAAACTTTTTTTTTTAAATCAAGAGGAACCTTCGAACAACCATCGACTACAAGAAAAGCCCTTATTAAGCTTACAAGAATATCGATTTTCTCCCAACTAAGTAAGTTCACTTCAAAGCAAGAATCGGGAAGTCTATCGAGAGTTTCAGAGGAGTATGCACTTATCACACCAAAAGTGCTTTTCGAATTATCAAGGACATTTCAGACGCCATTGATAATAAATGGAACCCCCATAGCCCTTTCAGGAATGTTAGTTGTATACCAAATGAGTGTCTACATTTTAAACCATCTAACAAAAAGTCTACTCACAGTTTCTATTAAATCAACGGAAACACCCGAAGACATGTTGACTTATATTAAAACGCATATTACCTTCTCAAGAATATTGGTTGTGTCCCAACTAGGTGCGACCATTTCAAAGAATGGATCAGAAAGTCGCACATCACCAAAAGTTATTTTTCAAACAACAGGAACATTTGAAGAAACTTTGACCACTAGTATAACGCCTTTAACCATCTCAGGAAAGTTCATTGTGCCCCAACTGAGTGCGTTCAATTCAAAGCTTGAATCAAAAAGTCTGCTGTCAATTACAGAGCAATATTCAGAAATGGCTCAAAAAGTTTATTTTGTTTTTACGGGAACAAACGATGTTACATTGACTAAAATTAAAACGCGTATTACCCTCTTAAGAATATCTATTGTACCCCAATTAAGTGATTCCATTTCAAAGCATGAATCAGAAATTTTATTGATAATCTCAGAGGGATCTGATAGAAAAACAACAAACATCTCTTTCGACTCTACGGGCACAAACGAAGTTACCTTGACGTATATGAAAACGCCAACTACCTTCATAAAAATATCGATTGAGTTCCAACTAAGTGTAACTATTTCAAGGTATGAATCAGAACGTTTATTGATAGTCTCAAAGGAATTTGAAAGAAAAACATCACAAATTTCTTTCGTATCAATGGAAACAAACGAAATCACATTCACCAAACTTAAAGCGCATATTTCCTTCTCAAGAATATCGGTTGTCTCTCAACTAAGTGAGACTATTTCAAAATATGAATCAGAAAATTTATTGATAGTCTCAGAAGAATCTTCAAGCCTGACACCAAAAATTCCTTTGGAATCAACAGCCACATTAGAAAAAAAATCGACTACAAGTAGAACTTCTAAAACCTTCTCAAGAATGTTAATTTTACCCCAACTGAGTGCGTTCAATTCAAAGCTTGAATCGGAAAGTCTGTTGTTTGTTTTAGAGCGATATTCCGAAATGGCTCTTCAAGTTTCTTTTCCATTAATAGGTTCAAATAAAGTCACATTGACTAACATTAAAATACCAATTACTTTCTCAGAAATATCAATTTCATTCCAACCAAATCTGTTTATTTCAAAACAAGAATCAGAAAGTCGATTAATAGTCTCAGAAGAATCTGCAGGCATGACATCAAAAATTTTCTTTCAGTTACCAGAATCATACGAAGTCACATTGATTAATTTGAAAACGCCAATTATCTTCCCAAGAATATCGATCGTAACCCAACTAAGTGTCACTATTTCAAAGTACGAATCAGAAAGTATCGTGATGTTCTCAAAGGAGTTTAAGAGAATGACACTAATAGCTGTTTTTGAGTCAACGGGAACAAACGACGTCACATTCACAAATGTTAAAACGCCTATTACCCAATTAAGTGCAAACTCTTCAAAGTACGAATTAGAAAGTCTTTTGACAGTTTCAGAAGAATATTTACTCATTATACAAACATTTTTCCCGAAATCAAGAGGAACATTTGAAAAACCATTATTTACAAAAAAAAACACTATTAAACTCTCAAAAAAATCGATTTTTTTCCAATTAAGTGATTTCATTTTGAAGCAAAAATCAATGAGCCTCTTAGGAGTCGTAGAGGAGTTTTCATTCATCACACCAAAATTTAATTTCGAATTAACAGGGCCATTCCAAGAACCATTGACAATAAGTAGGACCCCTAATGCTCTTTCAAGAATGTTAGTTGTATACCAACTGAGTGCGTTCATTTTAAAACATCAGTCAACAAGTCTGTTCCCAGCTTCTGTCAAATCAACGAGAACACACGAAGTCACATCGACTTATATGAAAACGTCAAGAACCTTCTCAATAATATCTATTATATCCCAAGTAAGTGGGACCGCCTCAAAGTATGAATTAGAAAGTCTATTGACAATTTCAAAAGAATATGAAATCATGATAAAAACTTTTTTTTTTAAATCAAGAGGAACCTTCGAACAACCATCGACTACAAGAAAAGCCCTTATTAAGCTTACAAGAATATCGATTTTCTCCCAACTAAGTAAGTTCACTTCAAAGCAAGAATCGGGAAGTCTATCGAGAGTTTCAGAGGAGTATGCACTTATCACACCAAAAGTGCTTTTCGAATTATCAAGGACATTTCAGACGCCATTGATAATAAATGGAACCCCCATAGCCCTTTCAGGAATGTTAGTTGTATACCAAATGAGTGTCTACATTTTAAACCATCTAACAAAAAGTCTACTCACAGTTTCTATTAAATCAACGGAAACACCCGAAGACATGTTGACTTATATTAAAACGCATATTACCTTCTCAAGAATATTGGTTGTGTCCCAACTAGGTGCGACCATTTCAAAGAATGGATCAGAAAGTCGCACATCACCAAAAGTTATTTTTCAAACAACAGGAACATTTGAAGAAACTTTGACCACTAGTATAACGCCTTTAACCATCTCAGGAAAGTTCATTGTGCCCCAACTGAGTGCGTTCAATTCAAAGCTTGAATCAAAAAGTCTGCTGTCAATTACAGAGCAATATTCAGAAATGGCTCAAAAAGTTTATTTTGTTTTTACGGGAACAAACGATGTTACATTGACTAAAATTAAAACGCGTATTACCCTCTTAAGAGTATCTATTGTATCCCAATTAAGTGATTCCATTTCAAAGCATGAATCAGAAATTCTATTGATAGTCTCAGACGAATCTGACAGAATAACACCAAACATCTCTTTCAACTCTACGGGAACAAACGAAGTTACCTTGACCTATATTAAGACGCCAATTACCTTCATAAAAATATCGATTGAGTTCCAACTAAGTGTAACCATTTCAAGGTATGTATCAGAAAATTTATTGATAGTCTCAGAAGAATCTTCAAGCCTGACACCAAAAATTCCTTTGGAATCAACAGCCACATTAGAAAAAAAATCGACTACAAGTAGAACTTCTAAAACCTTCTCAAGAATGTTAATTTTACCCCAACTGAGTGCGTTCAATTCAAAGCTTGAATCGGAAAGTCTGCTGTTTGTTTTAGAGCGATATTCCGAAATGGCTCTTCAAGTTTCTTTTCCATTAATAGGTTCAAATAAAGTCACATTGACTAAAATTAAAATACCAATTACTTTCTCAGAAATATCAATTTCATTCCAACCAAATCTGTTTATTTCAAAACAAGAATCAGAAAGTCGATTAATAGTCTCAGAAGAATCTGCAGGCATGACATCAAAAATTTTCTTTCAGTTACCAGAATCATACGAAGTCACATTGATTAATTTGAAAACGCCAATAATCTTCTCAAGAATATCGATCGTAACCCAACTAAGTGTCACTATTTTAAAGTACGAATCAGAAAGTATCATGATGTTCTCAAAGGAATTTGAGAGAATGACACTAATAGCTGTTTTTGAGTCAACGGGAACAAACGACGTCACATTCACAAATGTTAAAACGCCTATTACCCAAATAAGTGCGAACTCTTCAAAGTACGAATTAAAAAGACTTTTGACAGTTTCAGAAGAATATTTACTCATTATACAAACATTTTTCCTGAAATCAAGAGGAACATTCGAAAAACCATTCTTAACAACAAAAACCACTATTACACTCACAAAAAATTCGATTTTTTTTCAATTAAGTGAGTTCATTTCAAAGCAAGAATCAAAGAGCCTATCGGGAGTCTCAGAGGAGTTTTCACTCATCACACTAATAGTTTATTTCAAATTAACAGGGCCGTTCCAAGCATTATTTATAACCTCTATAGCTGTTTCAAGAACGTTACATATATACCAACTGAGTGCGTTTATTTTAAAATATCAATCAAAAAGACTGTTTCCAGCTTCTGTCAAATCAACGAGAACACACGAAGTCACATCGACTTATATGAAAACGCAAAGAACCTTCTCAATAATATCTATTACATCCCAAATAAGTGGGACCGCATCAAAGTATGAATTAGAAAGTCTATTGATAATTTCAAAATATTATGAAATCATGATAAAAACTTTTTCTCTTAAATCAAGAGGAACATTCAAACAACCATTGAATACAAGAAAAACCCGTTATAACCTCACTAGAATATCAATTGCTTCCCAACTAAGTAAGTTCACTTCGAAGCAAAAATTGGGAAGTCTATCGAGAGTCTCAGAGGAGTATGCACTTATCACACCAAAAGTGCTTTTCGAATTATCAAGGACATTTCAAATGCCATTGAAAGTAAGTGGAACCTCTATAGCTCTTTCAGGTATGCTAGTTGTATACCAACTGAGTGCCTACATTTTAAAACATCAATCAAAAATTCTACTCCCGTTTTCTGTTAAATCAAAGGAAACACACGAAGTTATGTTATCTAAAAGTAAAACGCCAATTACATTCTTAAGAATATCGGTTGTTTCACAACTAGGTGCGAACATTTTAAAGTATGGATCAGAAAATCTTTCGATGGTCCAAACAATAGGAACAACATTCAAAGAAACTTTGACTACAAGTATAACGCCTTTGAACATCTCAGGAATATTAATTGTGGCCCACTTGAGTGCATTCAATTCAAAGCATGAATCACATCTATTGATTGTTTCAAAGGAACCTGAAAGAAAAACACCACAAATTTCTTCCGAATCAACAGAAGGAAATGAAGTCACATTCACCAAAAATAAAACGCATATTTCCTTCTCAACAATATCGATTGTCTCTCAACTAAGTGAGTTCATTTCAAAGCATGAATCAGAAAATTTATTGATAGTTTCAGAAGAATCTACAAGCCTTATACAAAAATTTTCTTTTGAATCATCCGAAACATTAGAAGAAACATTTAATTCAAGTGAAACTTCTAAATCCGTTTCAAGAATGTTAATTATATCCCAACTGAGTGATTTCAAATCAAAACTTGAATTAGAAAGTTTGGTTTCAGTTTCAGAGCGTTATTCAGAATTGGCACCAAAAGTTTCATTTGAATCAACGGGAACAAACGAAATCACTTTATTTTATGGTGAATCAACTATAGCCTTCGATAGAATATATATTGTGTCCCAACGAAGTGGGTCCATTTCAAAGTATGAATCAGAAAATTTTATGATAGTCTCAGAAGAATCTTCACGCTTGACTAAAAAAGCTTTTTTCGAATCAATAGACACATTTAAAGACACATTGACTACAACAAGAACCCCCATAGCCGCCTCAGGAATGTTAATTTTACCCCAACTGAGTGCATTCCATTCAAAGCTTGAATCAGAAAGTCTGCTGTCTATTTCAAAGCGATATTCAGAAATGGCCCTGAAAGTTTCCTTTGAATCAACAGGATCAAACGAAGTTACATTGACTAAAATTAAAACACCGATTACTCTATCAAGAATATTGATTTCATTTCAACCAAATTGGTCCATGTCGAAGCAAGGCTCAGCAAGTCCATTATTTGTCTCACAAGAATCTGCTCACAAGACATCAAACCTGTCTTTTGAGTTGACGGGAACATACGAAGTTACCTTGAATTTTATGACGGCAATAACCTTCTTAAGAATATCGATTATTTCCCAAATAAGTGCAACCATTTCAAAATTTAAATCAGAAACTGGATTAAAAATGGCAAATAAATCTGCTCGTCTGGTACCAAGAGTTTATTTCGAAACAGTAGGGACATCCGAAGAACCATTGACTACAAAAAAAAAGCCCATAACCCTTTCAATAATTTTAATTGTTTCCAAACATCAATCAAAAAGTCGTATCCCAGCTTCTGTTAAATCAATGGGAATATTGACTTTAATGAATGCTCCAAAAACCTTATCAATAATATCGATTGTATCCAAAATAAGTGCGAGTGCTTCAAAGTATGAAATAGAAAGCCCGTTCATAGTTTCAAAAGAATATGAATTCATGATTCATACATTTTTTCTTGAATCTAGAGAAAAATTCGAAAAACCATTCACTACAAGAAAAAAACCAATTCCCATCTCAAGAATGTTTGCTGTATCCCAACTTAGTGCGTACATTTTAATATATGATTTAGAAAGTCTTATCCCAGTTTCTGTTAAATCAGAGGGAACACTCGAAATAACATCGATTTATATGGAAACGTCAATTACCTTCTTAGGAATATCGGTTGTATCCCTACAAGGTGGGTCCATTTCAATGTATGAGTTAAAAAGTTTGTTTATAGCCTCAGAAAGATTTGAAAGAATGACACAAATAATTTCTTTTGATTCTACGGAAACAAAGAAAGTCACATCGACTTATATAGAAGCTCCAATTACCTTCTCAAGGACACCGATTGTCTCCCAACTAAGTGAGGCATTTTTAAAGCACAAGTCCGAAAGTCAATTTCTTATTTTAGAGGAATCTATACATATGAAACTAAAATTTTCTTTTATATTTACTGGTGCATACAAGGTTATATCGACTTATTCCAAATCATTTATAACCCTTTCAAGGTTATTGATTGTCTCCCAATTAAGTAAGTCCATCTTAAAGCATGAATCAGAAACCCGAATTATAGAGACAGATGAATATGCATACATTACACCAGGACATATTTATTTCGAAACAACAGGGACATCAAAAGAACCATCGACCACAAGAAAGTCCCCTATAACTTTTTCAAGAATGTTAATTGTATCCCAACTGAGTGTGTACATTTTAAAATATGAATCAGAAAGTCTGGTTCCAGGTTCTGTTCAATCAACGGGAATCCAAGAAATCGAAACGATTTATATGAAAATGCAAATTACCTCAAGAAAATCGATTTTATCTCAGCTAAGTTCTACCACATCAAAGTATGAATCAAAAAATATATTGATAGGATCAGAGGAATCTCAAACCATAACACCAAAAATTTCTTTTAAGTCAACGGATACATATGAAATCCCATCGACTTATAATAAAACACTATCGAGAATATCGATTTTATCCCAACAAAGTGCTACCATTTCAAAGCATGTTTCAGAGGAACCTGAAACAATAACAACAAAAATTTCCTTTGAGTCAACATACGAAACCACATCGACTTATTTTAAAACGCCTATTACTCTGCCAAGAATATCGATTGTATCCCAACTAAGTGCGTCCATTTCAACGCATGAATCAGAAAATCTTTTGATACTCTCAGAGAAATCGGCACCCATGACACCAAAGTATTCAATCGAGGGGACACTCGAAGTATTCAATTCAAAGGGAACACTCGAAGAGACTATGACTACAACTGAAGTTTCTGTGGCTCACATGAAACTATCGTTTACTTTCCAATTAAATGCGTCCATTTCAAAGCATAGATTAGAAAGTCAGCTTCTACTTTCTGAGAAATCTGGACGCATGACATCAAAATGTTCCACGAAGTCAACGGTAAAATTTGGAGACACAACGACATCAATTAAACTGTTTGTTCAGTATTCAAGATTTTCAGAAGAAAGTAAGTCGACGAAAATTAGTCGTCATTTCTTATTCCAAATTACGTCGTCACATCCGAAGCGAATAATATTGGTATATGAAACATCGACAATAATTTCATTGTTATCAACTTCGTCGTTACCATATCAGTTTCCGGAAAATATAATTCAAGAGTTAACGACTTTCAATTTGAAATCAGAATGGTTTTTTAGATATAAGCCAAGTTTTGAAATAATATCAGTGAATCCTATGGAGTATGCGAACGAGTCAACAAAATCGTTTTTATCCTTATTTACAAGTTTTATATTAGAATACACTTTTTATACAATATTTCCTATTGTCACTATGTTAAAAGATACTACATTGATAATAAGGCAAAAATCTTCTTATTATGATTCCACTTCCATTATAATTTTATCAAGATCTAAAATACGTAATTCCATTTTTAAATATTCATTTAAAAAAATAACACCTATTATATTTATATCAGGTGAAGAGACTATTACCCAAACGAAAATATTGTCCGATTTTAAGAAGTCAACAATAGATTTTCTATATACCAACGTATTTGTCTACCAACTTCAATATTCTACTGATTTTCCTTACAGATTTTTATATGACTCCAAAATATTGCCCTATATGTCATCGGTAATTAGTTGGATTTTTCAGCCTTTTCCGAAATCAGCACAAGCCGTTTATGGAATATCGACAAAAACACTAGTTAAATCTATACGAAAGGCTTATGGAATATCGCAGACAATTTTACTAAAGTCATCACTTTGGAAAACTTTTTCTACTTTGGAAGCTATGCAATATTCAGAAGAGTCAATTTTATGGTATATTACATCTTTTCTGACAACCATTTTATCTATTTACACAAGTAAATCCATTCAATATACAGAACAAAACAGTTATATTTTAGAACTGTCTTCAGTTATATTGGAATCAGAATTAATCTTAAGTAGTTCTTCGATACTTATATCAACAAAGCATACTTTTTTAATTTCTCAATCCTTACCATATAATGCAAGATACAAATACCATAGGTATACCCCAATTGAAAGTGTTATTAAAACTCCTAAAGACCATTTGTTGGAATTATTTTTAATGTATAGTGATAAGCAGTTGGGCTCCAAGTTTGAACTGTCTAAAACAAATTACAAATTTCACATAAATAAATCAAGTATAACTGCCAAAAAAAGATCATCAAAGTTTTTTGCGAAAGTTTCAAATCAAAAATTATTATTGTATTCGTCTTATCTGTTAATTACTGAAATTCAAATCCCTAAAATGAGCTATAAATTTGAAAATAATACTCCAAAGAGAAGTGGTGGAAAAACGTCCCCGTTAACCTCGGAAAAAAATTCAACGTTGTCTATATCGATCTCTGGAACATCTACTATGAGTTTTAGTTTCCAAGCTGAAAGCTCAATTAAATCCCTTCTGATAATTACGACGCCTAAATTATCAATGTTGTGCACTAATAAAAATTATATTTTACCATCCCAATCAAGACTATCTAACTTAATATTTGTATCAAACATGCCCCAAAGTGAAAATAATCATCAAACGCTTCTAGTGCCCTATAAATCAAGTATAACCCTTACCAACGAAATAACTCAGAGTTCAGAACTATTTTCGCAAAGCAAAGATTTAACCATATATGCCTCACATTATTTACCCTCTGAACCTAGACCATCTCAGACCAAGTCAACATTTCCAACTAGTTTGACAAGTGCAAGCATCGCTCAAAATTCAGAAAATGTGACAAAAACATTTACGATGACGGGATTTTCCATGGCGAATGATACCTACAGGGATAATTTTTTCAATTCTGGACCAAAATCATCCACAACAATATTTATCTTTTTAACTACTACTCAAAGTGAAATTGATGAGCAAACCTCTGTTGAACCCTATGAATCTAGCGCGACGGTAACTATTAAACCATTGACCAACAAAACAAAACATAGTACGAAGGCATATATTCAAAGCGAAGAATCCAACAGTTATAGCCCACATCACATACCCTCGGAGCCAAAATTGTCTACGATGATTTCGAAAATATTTACAAATTTAGCGAGTGAAAGTTCAGATCAAACTCCTGCACAATTTACCCTTGCATTTTCCACAAATAGCCATAATATATTTTCTTCGGATTTTTTAATTACTATCCCAACCGAAATTACAGAGCAAACCTCTGTAGAACCTGAAGAATCAAGTTCAACGGGAAAAGTTACGAACGAAAAAACACAAAGTTCGGAATTACTTTTTCAAAGCGAAGTAAACACCAAAACCAAACTTACAACAAATACCCGTTCGAACTTTTCAAATACAACTCCAACTGAAATTACAGAGCAAACTTCTGTTGAAACCTCTGAATCTAGCGCGACGGTAACTAGAACAAAAATGACCAACAAAACAGCACATAGTACGAAGGCATATTTTCAAAGCTTAGAATCCAACATTTATAGCCCACATCATATACCCTCAAAGCCTACACTGTCTACGATTATTTCAAAACTATTCACTAATATAAGGAGTGAAAGTTCAAATCAAACTTATGCTGAATTCACACTAGCATTTTCCACAAATATCGATAATATATTTCCTTCGGATTTTTTTATAACTACCCCAACTGAAATTACAGAGCAAACCTCTGTAGAACCTGAAGTATCAAGTTCAACCGAGAAAGTTACGAACAAAAAAACAAAAGATTCGGAGTTACCTTTTCAAAGCGAAGGACACACCAAAACCAAACTTACAACAGATACCCGCTATACTAAAACGGTAACGACATCAACTGCTAAAATTCAAACCAAAACTACAAAATCTAGTCGAACACGAATTAAAATTAAAATTAGACCTCCTCTGCGCATTTGTTATGATAAAAAGTATAAACATGGTAGGTAATAACTAAAAAAGGAAAGCTTGCAGTTAAGCAGAAATTTATATTATTACTAGCTGTCCCGGCAGACTTCGTACTGCCAGCTGTTGTTTTTTTTTGTTGCGTTCAGAATCTTCTTTTGTGACAAAATTTAAAATTTTTCAAACTTAAAAAAATTATCTGATACAGTAAGAACTGAAGATAGCTATCTTAAGCTTAAGCCATAGCTAGAAATTAAGTTTCGCGGAGCTATCATTTTAATAATTTTCAATCCCAAAAATTAAAGAGTACCCTCTTATTTTATTCAACTTCATTTATTAAATAAAACCATGAAGTTTTATTATTATTTTCGATACATCATGTTGCTTACTTACAAAACAGAGTTTTCCTGAAAGACTGGCTATTTATAAGATTTAAATTTGATATTTACAGACACACACTGTTAAAATACATTCTGTCTAATCATCACTAATTTACCTCTGTCTCTGTCGCTGTCTCTGTCGCTGTCTCTGTCTCTCTGTTTCTCTGTTTCTCTGTTTCTCTGTTTCTCTGTTTCTCTGTTTCTCTGTTTCTCTGTTTCTCTGTTTCTCTGTTTCTCTGTTTCTCTGTTTCTCTGTTTCTCTGTCTCTCTGTCTCTCTGTCTCTCTGTCTCTCTGTCTCTCTGTCTCTCTGTCTCTCTGTCTCTCTGTCTCTCTGTCTCTCTGTCTCTCTGTCTCTCTGTCTCTCTGTTTGTCTAAAAAATAAAAAATTTAGGGGTGGACTACCCCTAACATTTAGGGGGATGAAAAATAGATGTTGGCCGATTCTCATAGATACCGGATAAGCACAAAATATTTCATCAACATCGGTCAAGCCGTTTCGGAGGAGTACGGTAACGAAAACTGTGACACGAGAATTTTATATATTAGATTATATAAATCGGATCGTATATAGTTGTCCGATCCTTATGAAAATTTCACCATCGAATGAATTTTCTAATAAAATGTTGGAAACAGCTCCAAGCATCTTTAAAAATAACAAGGTTGTGCCATTTCCGATCTTTGAGTTATATGGCAGGTATAGCAAATCGGATTCCTTGGCTTAAAATAGAATCTGTACCAAGTCCCATCTTTCTAACTTAAAAAAACACCAAAGTTATGCCAATTCCGATAGTTCTATGACAGCTATAGGATATAGTCGGCCGATCCTTACGAAATTTTGTTCATAAAATATTTTACAATGGTCATAAAATACACATGGCCAAATATACCATCCCAACCTTCTAACTTACAAAACACAAAAGTTATGGCATTTCCCATTAATCAGTTATATGACAGCTATATGATATAGTCAACCAATCGCGGTCCGTTCCGACATATAGAATGCCTGCAAACAATAGAAGGATGTGTGCAAATTTTCAACTCGATAGTTTTAAAACTGAGAGACTAGTTTGCGTAGAAATGGGCAGACGGACATGCTTATATCGACTCAGGAGGTGATCCTGATCACCTGGTCTCTCTCACCGCGTTGCACACTTCTGACCAAAATTATAATACCCTCTGCAAGGGTATAACATGCAATTTCTATGTATAAATGCAATTCATTTATTTGTTTGTTTATATATCTATATAAAAATGATATTTTTAACCTGCGTAGGGTTGAAGGCCCAATTAGAATAAGAAGCGCGGGAGCCCGGATCAACGTTTGATGCTGCAGAGCGACCGAGAGATACCGCGGCAAATGCAGGTGGCCGATCGAATTATTGCTGGCCAAACTTTCCGGCGGATGCTTGACCCGACATACTCCCCCCGTTAAAAGCATCATGAAGGGGCAGCAGGCAAAATTTTTTGACTGTCCGCATTTTAGCTCCACACGCCGTCCTCAGCAGCGCACCCAACACACTCCGTCATCGTCGTCTTCATCCTCGGTGTCACTGCAGCTGGGCGATGGCATCTCGGTCTGTAATACTTCTCCTTCTTGCTGAGTCCCTTGCGGAGGCGCTTTTTCTTTGGCTTGAAAACGCAACTGCGATGAGATTCCACTTTCAACGGCTCCGTCTGAGGCTGGACGAGCAACTCTGACCACTCAGCTGCCATGAGGACCTTGTCAGGGCCTCCGCCTCCACAAAAAATCCACCCGAGCCGAGTTTTTTGGATTGAAGGCAAACCAGGCGACAGAAGAATTTGCCCCAATCTAAGCAGCTCGTAAAATAATCCAGCCTCGAGAGAGGGGTGTTGACCTTGAGCTGGCGAATTACCACCAAAATGCAGCAGACTATGATGCCTGTGTCCACACGCACGGCAGCTTTACGCCCAGATCCAAGGTACTTACGGCATAAATCTAATCGCCTTACTTCGCCTAAACGATCCTCAAGCGACATGCTTTAAAACCTTGGGCACGAGTATATTATGTGAGAATGGCAATCACAGATCATGCATCACAAATGCAGAGTTACCTGGATGAAAGGGTCTACGTCGTGCTGCCGCAAAGTTTGGTGCATTTGATGTCGGCGGCAAATCCATGCTCTCCAACTTCCGGCATCTCTACTAAAGGAGACTGCCGATAGACTCCCACGTTGGAATGGAATCCACGGAATCTGAGTCAGCTTGCACTTCCTTCCACTTAGACTGCGTGGCATCATCAATCTTCTGCAACAGCACTTGGATTATGATGCAGCTGACAATCTGCTTCGTTGTGCTCATGCTTGACAGGGCTCGCATATGCGAATTAAATTTGTCCGATAGCTCGCGAATCTCGTCGCCGATGCGGATTCTACGGTCCTCAGATGCATTATCTCATTAACATGAGCTTGAAAAATAAGCCTGCGATTACTAAACTTTTTTTTAGCAGCTCCAATGCGACGTCATAATTTTTGTCCGTGAGATCGAACGATTGAACAGTCTCCAAGGCAGATTCACGAAGGCAGGACCGCAACCGCTGAAGCTTCTCGACCCGAATAATGAATGGATTTGTGTCCACCATGGTCGAGAACAGTGACTGCAATTTAAGCCACTCCGCATAACTTCCACTAAAAGTGGGAAGTGGCAGTGGCGGCAAAGCCTGAAAAGTTCTGCCGAACGACGCATCAAAATTGGTGGCAGAAGTAGCGTTGATCAGCATCTCCTGGTCTATGATGAATCGTGCCTCCCTAGCCGCAACGTTGAAGTTGACACGGAGATCGCTTCTGAGTTCCGCAACATCCAACTCAGACAGCTCCTTCTGCGTGATCTTAAATCGGTAACGATGCCTTCCAATTTGCTAAGCCGCACATTTATCATTGCCTTCGGAAATGTCTAGAGTTTTCAAGGAGGACAGCAATCCTTGAAGATCCTCAAAAAGGACAACTGCACCTTGACTCGGGAATTCTTTCCTTCCAGGAGAGGCACAATCGAAAAACGGATTCATTTTTTTTTTTTGCGCGGTTTCCACTGCATACCTATAGCCCACCTCCCGTTCAACCGACCGAGGGAAGCTGCCGCGTAACGTACGGCTCGAATCGCGGGAATAGATCCGAGATAGATAAGCGAGGATAAGGAGAAAGATATTACGAGGAAGAGTGTTGCACAGACAAGGCGGTTAATATAAGTGATTTAAGATTGTTAGTAGAGTAAAGTGACAAGATGTGGTAGAGACCATTGTAGTCCGAACATATTACCCTGAACGGATCGTGTTGGGCATATGTCGAACTACAATGGCTGAGGAGAAGAGGACGAAAGTTTTTAGTCCTTCTACTAGGAACGTTAAAATTAAAGCGTGTTAGTAAATGCTGGCTGTCTATATTTCCATAAATAAGATTATATAGAAACATGACACCGAGCATCGTTCTACGGTTTGTTAATGATGGTAAGTTGATTAGTAAAAGACTTAGTAAAACCACTTACCATACAACATATAGACTTCTCATTTCATACAACGAAAATGGACGCAAAAATTTCTTGCGACAGGCCCCCGGAGGCCCCAGAGAGAATCTTGCTCTTATTTTTACGCTCATTCTTACGCTCAATTTCTCTCTGAGCGTTTTTGGTTGTTCAATCGCTGAGAGGCGCATCATTAAGATGGTTGCTCCGCGGTTAAACTGATCTTTATATGTATGCGTGCTCACACATTCACCTTCACGGTTTTATGTGTGCGTTGGATTTCGTTTTGAAACCAGATAAAATGTTTGATTTTTGTAACTTTTCAGGCATGCTACCCTAAGAAAATGGGAGTATTCATATAAAGGTTTAACCGCGGAAGAACCTTCTTGATGATGCGCCTCTCTGCGACTGAACAACCAAAAAACTTCAATAAGATTATGAGCGTAAGAATGAGAGTGAAATTCTCTCTGGGGCCTCCGGGAGCCTGTCGCAAGAAATTTTTGCGTCTATTTTCGTTGTATGAAATGAGAAGTCTATTTGTTGTATGGTTAGTGGTAAAACGCAACAAAAATATTATTTTAGTTCGTTTATTTATTGTCAGTTCACGACCCACTGTGCAACTTTTATATAACGGGGCAATATATTATATATGTAAGCGATTGTAGCACTCTGCAAACAGCGTATGTATGTATGTAAACAGACGTTAATATGGCGCGCACAAATCACAAACCCAATAATGTTTTTTAATGTTTTAATTTGTTTATGTTTATATATTTTAACCCGCGCAGCACAAATTTTCAATGGCAAATAATTCAACAAATTATTTTCCTAAGCACAATCACGTCGGGTCACCAATGTTCAGTTACGGAGCGTTTAAGGAGCTTTATTTAATGCTCCAAATCTAGGCTGTTGGGCGATCAGCTTGTTGATAGCGACCGAATTAAAGACGAGATTCAATTGTTTATATTTAATTTATTGAGCTAATTCCGTACAATAAAACAAATAGCGGCCCGTCAATAACAACTCCCAAACTACAACAAGGAGAAAAACAGCTTTGGCGCAGAAGCTCTTCCAAAGCTCCCAAAAGCGCATGCGCTACAAAAATGAAAACAAAGTGCATGCGAATCTGGGAGTCAAAAGAGAAGATTAAATGCCGCTGCAGATGAACAAATTGTCAATGTTCTAATCAGCCTATCTGTTGGCTGCTTAGCCCAACATCCTCCCCCCTATTGAAGGGTGGGCCTTCAATAACAATTTGGAAGGGCAGCAGACACATCTTTTAAGGGATATTCCCTTAAAGATTAAGAACTCACAGGGCGAAAAAGGCACACCAACTTCTTCCAAACCCTTGCCCATGCATTGCTCCCCCCAATAGACCAATGCGGGAATCGAGTTCTCGTAACGAGTGCAGGGGGTCCGGAACGTTGATTCTTCTCCTCTTCTCCATCTGCATAGGGCAATCCAGCCTCCCGCGATAGTGCAATGCGTCCAGAAACCACCCATCCAAATAGTGTATTTTGGGCTACTGGGAGGCTGTGACCTAATTGGATTTGGCCAACTGACAATAGGTTAAAGAACAGGCTGGCTCCAATTAGCAGGTCCACACCCTGCGGTCCTTGAAAGTTGGGATCAGCCAGCGCGAAATATCAATTTTAAGGCTTGGCTGACAGTCCGCATTATGAGACACTATAACCGCCTCTAGGTTCGCACAATATGTGGTTAGTTGAGACTTCACACACAAATTAACGGAGGATCCATCCGTAGCAAACTCAGTGCCGCTTAGACCTGCGACCGTTACACAGCTTATGGTGCGACGAAGCTGAAGTTGACTTGCCAGCCGCGATGAGATAAGGTGAACTTGTGAACCAGAGTCCAATAACACTCTGCAAGGCAGGAAGGCACCTGATCGACCACGGATGAGGATATTGGCGGTTGGCAGAAGCACTTCAGTAGGGCGATCCTGCGTCAAGACCGTGTTGATTGACTGGGACGGTGGGGTAGCAACGGCAACACCAGCGGCGGAAACCAAGCTTCGTAGTGGTGGGGAATTGTTTGAGCTGGGCAGCTGCCCGCAATGGTGCAACAAAGCATGATGTCGGCGATTGCACTTTGGGCAACGGGCAGCTGAACATCCGCGGCAAAATGACCATCCTCCAAACATACAAAGCAGCGGGTCAGCCGTCGCACTTCGTCGTACCGTTGACTAAGTGGCAAGGCAATGAAGCTTGGACATGTAGGAAGCGCGTGCGCCAAAACACCACACAGGGCGCATAGAGCTGGACGGACGTTGATAATCATGCACGACGATCGGTTACTTGAAGATCTCCCTCGGCCCACTTGGTTAGGTGGTGGATACGCAGCCAAAGAAAAGTCGACGCATTCAAGAGTCCGGCACCTTTGCTCCAAGAATCGTGCCATGGACTTCCAAGACGGAAGGCTGTCATTGTTTCCGGCGAGAGTGTCTTCCCACTTGGCTTTTGTGGCCGGATCCAACTTCTGAAGGAGAATCTGGATGAGCAAGCATCCTTGGATCTCGGCAGCTGATCCGGAACTCATGAGAGCCCGCATATGCCCATTGAACCGATCCGACAGCTCCCGCAACGTAGCAACAGAACCTGGCTCAACCACACGAAGCTGCAGGATCTCGTTGATGTGAGACTGGAAAATTAATCGCCGATTACTAAACCGATTGCGCAATAGGTCAAGAGCCACATCGTAGTTGGCGTCAGTAATTTCCAGCGCTCTCACCGTCTCCAAGGCTGACTCGCGCAGGCATGAAATGAGCCACCGGAGCTTTTCCATATTTGTTAGATGAGGATGGCTGTCAATCGTGGCCTTGAAAAGGGCGAAGAAATCCGGCCAGTCAACATAGCCGCCGCTAAATGTTGGCATCGGCAACGGTGGTAAGGAGGGGGCTGGCTTGTAAGGCATGGTTGAGACACCGGCACCGTCGAGAAGTGTGGAGTGGGCAGCAATTCTCATGGAGTGCTTCGCAACCTCCACCTGAATGTCCACCTGCACATCAGTCGCCAGCGGCGAGAATCTCCAATAAAGCTCACTCCCGATCTCGCTGAAGTTGAGCTCCTCCAACTCTTTTTGAAGCGCGGTGAACCGCTCACGCAAACGCTTCTCCACTGACTCCAGCGCTATAATGGTGCCATCCTCATTCCGCGCTGCAGCCTTCACCTTATGATGCAGCGCCTCCATCTCCTGGCAGGTCACCTCTGCTCTTCTCCGCAGCATCCTTTCCCGGCTTGCGGCAGCAGATCCAATAGTTCCACATCCAGACTCCATCCCGCAAATCTCCAGCGCGTGTGAATCAAATCAAAAACCAAGAGATGTTTGTTTTTTTTTTGTTTATGAGTTTTTCGTACCGCAGTTTTTTTCAGTTTCTCGGGCAATTAAACTGATTGAACTTCGGGCGCGTTCACGTCGGGGTCACCAATGTTGAGCGATCAGCTTTTTGATAGCGACCGAATTAAAGACAAGATTCAATTGTTTATATTTAATTTATTGAGCTAATTCCGCACAATAAAACAAATAGCGGCCCGTCAATAACAACTCCCAAACTACAACAAGAAGAAGAACAGCTTTGGCGCAGAAGCTCTTCCAAAGCTCCCAAAAGCGCATGCGCTACAAAAATGAAAACAAAGTGCATGCGAATCTGGGAGTCAAAAGAGAAGATTAAATGCCGCTGCAGATGAACAAATTATCAATGTTCTAATTAGCCTATCTGTTGGCTGCTTAGCCCAACATAGGCTTTAATGAAAAACAAACACTGTTCGATTTTCATCTATGAATACAATTTATTTAATTGATTTTGTTTATATATGTATATACAAATGACATGTGTAACCTGCGTAGGGTTAAAGACCGAATTAGAATAAGAAGCATGGGAGCGCGGCTCAATGCTTGATGCTGCGGAGCGACCGAGCGATACTGCGAGAGAGCGAGACAACGATAGCGCAGATGCAGGTGGCCGGTCGAATGCACGAGAGCGGGCGACGCGTATAGGGACATAAAAAAAATCTAACGGAAACAGCTACATATGTGTGTGTGTTTTTATACCCTTGCAGAGGGTATTATAATTTTGGTCAAAAGTGTGCAACGCAGTGAAGGAGACATCTCCGACCCTATAAAGTATATATATTCTTGATCAGGATCACCTCCTGAGTCGAATCACCTCCTGTCTGTCTGTCTGTCTGTTTGTCTGTCTGTCTGTTTGTCTGTTTGTCTGTCTATCTGTCTGTCGGTTTCTACGCAAACTAGTGTCTTGATCAGGGTTAGTCCTGAGCCGATATAAGCATGTTCGTCTGTCGGTCTGAAATCGGTCTGTCGGATCGGAATTTCGGAAACTTTGTTGTTTTTTAAGTTAGAAAGGTGGGACTTAGTACAGATTCTATTTTGGAAAAAATAATTTGATTACTTTGAAATTTCATAAGGATCGGCCGACTATATCCTATAGCTGCCATATAACTGAACGATCGAAAATGGCACAACTGCAAGGGTATATCAAGTTCGGCTCCGCCCGAAGTTAGCTTTCCTTTCTTGTTGTTCTTGTTATTTTCGAATGTCGTCACTAAAGACGAAATGGCTACTGCAGCGAGAGTCCTGCTCCCTTTACATCGGCTAATTTCAGATTAAGTAGGCTGGATGTTAGGCGCAGTAAAGTGAGATTATATTCTCATCTATCCTCGGAATTGATACGGTTTCAGCACTACTCCTGATTTACTTCTACCTCATTCACGCGCATTCACGTGCCGAATGCTAAAGAAAGTCCTATTCGATCGTGGTCTGGTCCGGTTATGCCCACCTTTAGGGGCTGATCGTGGTAAGCTTCTGCTATACGTCACACTATTATTAAATTGAGGTGGCTACGCACGGAACTTTTGGGTTTCAGACCGCACCAGTCGCTTGCGGAAGCTTTCCTTACCCAAACGATCGCAGGGTCTTAACCTGAAATACATGTATTATTACCCTATTGAATGCAACGTTTCATCCTGCCTACCTGAATATTTGCAAACACAGTGCAATTGCAATCTGTACACAACAACGGCTATTTCTCCATTTTTCTGCCTCTAGCTTAAACTCGGTATGTCTGTGGTAGTTATGGGTATTATTGTTCGGTTCCCTAAATAGAAGCTGCGTCCGATTCGATATTCAGAGGTATGCTGTATTTAATTTGGTAGGCGATCGAGGTGCCAGATATTTTTCCTCTTAACAGTTAACTGAGTGACTGCTACAGCGAACTGTCATCGTCTTATTTTATCGATCAAATTTTTGACTTTCTTTCATTACTGTCGTATTCTAGTCGTACCTTTACACCACAAGTTTTATCGAACTCATTTGCAAGGTGATGAAAGTTGAAAAATGTAAATTTTTACATTAATATGCATAGCTCCATGCAATATTTGCATAATTATCCAAAGAAATTTCTTTTCTTTATTTATTTTTTAGTATCCATAGAAATGATCTAGGAATTATATAAATATATATTGACAAATCTAAGGCGGTCGAAGATGTTGTGTTGGATGTTTGCAGGCTTTGCATATATCACAATGAGAAATTTATTGAGCTAATTAATTGGGATATGTGACAGCATATGGTGAATACCATATTTGGCTCCTCCGAAATCGCTTGAGACATTTGGCGACCCTAAAAACGATGGTGTTGATCGGTTTGTGCAGACTGAGTATGAGTTCGCTTAGCACCAAAATATTATATTCGGTACTGTCAACTTCTGAATTTTCGATGCTTGCTCTATAATACAAGATGGCCTAGCTTTTTATGGCTTAATCTGATCAACGTATCTTGCATACGGGATAGGACATACAAAAATATCCTTCCGTTGTCATTCATACGGGAAACTATTCCATAGACAAGCTCAACACTTCCGACGGCTTTTCTTCCTAGTTTTTCTCGGAGCTCAACAATTTTAGAGTCTCTTATCTGCTCGGTTTGCAATAGTAAATCCACATTTCCTGGAATAGCTCCACAACGGCACTCGCTTCGGTCAAGGCCAATGGTCTTCTGGATATGACGGACTTCCGGATATGCACAGATTCCCCGGGTACACGGTTGTTTTAGGCATTGCGGTTTCACACGGGTTTATGGGGTGTACGTCTTTTAACGGTGTTACAGGTACACACCGATTTATAGGGTTTACGGTTTCTAACGTTGTTGCGACTCCACACGGACTCGTAGTGTTTAAGGTTTGAAACGGTGTTACGGCTCCACTCGGATTCGTAGGGTTTACTCATCATTTCACTGAAACGGTCATCCAAGAATTTCGGCTTCCTCGGGGCAACACAGGGATCGGAAACGTCATCTTCAACGGAACTTAATACTTCGTTACCTCAATACCCTAACCTCAAAAAACACACTTTTCACTTTTTTTGAGGTTATGAAGAAACTTGACGTACTTGACGTAGTTGTATAGTGATCCGTCAGTATAAATAAATGTAAAGTTGTTAATTTTTGATTTTATTTCTGAAAATTCTTTTCTGAATATTGATATATTTGTTTGATCTTTGCTGTATTTGCGTAGGTTTGTGTCTATTGTTTCTGGTTCTAAATGCCAGGGCGGTTTTGTTTTTGGTATGCGTTTTACCAGAGATTATACTTTTATGTATGGACGAGTTTCTGTATATTGTGATTTTGTTTTTTAAGATTTTGTCAATTGCACAGGCCAACAGCAAAAAATCTGCACGCATAATTTTACCTGCTCCATATCCTTTAGGCTTCCCTGAAACAAAGTCCACAACAAACATAGGTTCTATCACCCACTGTTTCCGCGGTACACCTAAGAGAAGAAATTGATCAAATTTTACCATATATTGAATTATGTAGGCCGTGTAATGAAGATGACCATCATTGTTTCTATTGCATATCATTTTTGAAATGTATGTGTACCAACTAAAATTAATAAATGGTATCTAGCAGTTACCATATCTTTGGAATACTCATCCAAAGTTGAAATCTCAGATTTTCTACATTAATTTTTGGTCTTCTATGATTTTTCCCCAAACATTTTTCTATCGAAGATTTTTATTTTCTTATTGAAATCAGTAAATGAAATCAGCCATGACTTTTTGAAAATATGAGATTAAAAACTCCAATTTAATTAATGAAAATATTGTTTAACCACCTATATTAAATTCAATAAAATTATTTCGAGTTTTTCCTTAAATCCAAAATTAAAACATAGTTTTAATACTGAGTTTGTGTGGATACTCGGCAAGTGCAGGAATGTTTTCTGCAAATATGTATATGTTTGCATTTTGAAAGAGATAATACTGCTCCTGATGTATCACACCAGTTGTTAATGTCCTCAAAGAGGCGGTTTAAGTCAATTAGCGGGTTCTTTTCTTTTTTCAGGACAACGATAATGTTGTAGTCGTCAGCAAATGCAATGAAGTTGACATTTTTATGCATGCTAATGGTGTTAGATAAGCTATTGAATGCTATAAGGAACAAAATTACCGACAATGGGGTATCCCGTTGTGGAGTGGGTGGATTAGTGATTGCCTGTGGTTCACTCTGACTCTGATTTTGCGGTTCGTCATAAATTGGGTTACGTATTTTGATAATCTAGGTCCACATCCCCAATTTGCCAGTTGGCTTTTAATGGTGTGAAGTCCTACTTTATCGAATGCTTTTTCGAAGTCAAGGAATATGATTGATACATCCTTTTTTTCTGAGAGGGACCTGCTTATGATTGCATCTACGTATAGTAGACAGTCTGTGGGAGCCGGCAACGGGCGGTGACGTCACAAACGAGAGCGGAGATGCTGCCAGAGAGAGAGTAAAGGGATCGACGGACAAGAGCGACTTGGCAGTCGAGGAATAGAAAGCACACAGAGCGGCTGTATTACAAGACCAATAAATAGTGTTAAACTTAATTAACAAAAGTTCATCATTCATGGGGGAGCTTGCGGGTTAATACATTGGCGACGAGGTAAAATCTATTTTGGAAGTTTTTTTTTTATAAAATAATTTGCATTAAGCCGAATATCACGCGTATAAAATAAATTTTCTTTTTCACACGGCATTGCCAGCCCAATAAATTGGGGAACGAAGCAGGAGGTGGGACATAAAGGCGAAAGATGTGCCGGCGTGAAAGGCTTTGTGTTCTCTTTCAAATTGCTTCACGAAGAGAGGCTGCGTTAGAAAACAAGCCAAAGTTGATTTGAAGAGATTTATAAGGCAAAAAGGAAAATATTGAATTAAGAGGAGGCCGTGCGTAAGAGTTTCGCCCTACGTAAGCCAAATGAATGTGTAGACTATACACGGTAGAGATACAAGTAAAAAAAAAAAGGAAAGAAAATAAAGTATATAACTTATATATACTTATACATTAGGGCGGTTCGATTTGTAGGGGGTCAAAAAAATCGCTTAGGCACATATGATTTTTGGATTCTTGGGATCAAAATAAGAAACTTTGCTCAAGAGACCATACCTCTAAAATGAATTCTGATGTCCCTCGTTTTAACATGAAGAAAAAATCCTGTTTTGACCCATTTAGAGTGTCCCAATCGAGTCCGAATGTATGAACGACCCCCACTAACTTTGGAGGGTGGACCCACCCATGCTTGTGGTACCCCCCTAGGATCCCACAGGAGGGATTCTCCCTTACAAAAATATCACAAAATCACAGCACCTAAAAGTATGCTATGAAAATGTAACTCAAAACCTGTTGCTCCGCCCACCGCCTCTCCTCCTTTTCGTCGCTTGGGGGCCCCAGGGGGCTAATATTTGCCTAATAGGAGGTTATGAGATACCTCTAATTATTGATTCGGGATTGAAATCTAACCTGATTAGCCACACAGACTGGATGAAGCTTAACCACGGCAATACGACCCTTTTTAACGTTAGATCGCATTCACAGAAACAATTTCGTGGATACGCATCTGAACAATCACTGGAAGTAATTTGCGTTTTTGATGCACCGATATCAGCTGTGCCAAATGCGGAGGTGATTGCTACATTTTTTGTCATTAAAAATGGACGTCAGTCATTATTGGGCCGAGAAACCGCCATTAAACTCAACGTTCTTTTTTCTGGGCCTAGATATAAATCAAGTGGAAACTACCACACCGTTTTCTAAGTGGAAAGGGATTAAAGTTAAATTATGGTTTGACCCCCAAGTTATCCCTATTCAACAGCCAGTTCGATGGATTCCGGTAGTACTCGAAGAGAAAGTAGCTGCCAAGCTGGAAGAAGGTTTAAGTCGAGACATTATCGAAGCGGTTACTGGTCCCAGCGCGTGGATCTCTCCCATTGTGCTGGCGTTCAAGGAAAACGGTGATGTTAGGTTGTGTGTTGATATGCGGAGAGCAAATAATGCCATTCCTCAGGAAAATTACCCGATGCCGACATTTGAGTCTTTTATGACCAAATTAAAAGACGCAAAATTCTTTTCGCGTCTCGTTCCAGACCTGACTCATTACACGGAACCGCTAAGACAATTACTAAAGAAGGACTCGAAATTTAGCAGGGGAGAGGTGGAAAGAGATGCCTTTCGGAATCTAAAAGATCGATTGGCGAAAGTACCAAACCTCGCATATTTCAACACGCGAAATCGAACTCGGCTAATAGCCGATGCCAGTCCAATAGCGCTTGGAGCGGTATTACTGCAGTTCTCAGGTAATGGTGATCCCCTAATTATTTCATTCGCTAGCAGAGCTTTGTCAGACATTGAGACGTTATTCCCGAACAGAAAAATAAAGTCTGGCTCTAGTTTGGTCGGTTGAAAGATTTTACTATTACCTGACAGGACTTCACTTCGAACTTGTGGCCGACCACAAACCGTTGGAGTCCATTTTCAAACCGACTTCCAGACCGCCAGCCCGCATAGAGAGATGGCTACTACGGCTCCAATCCTACCAATTTAAAGTCATCTATAAGGCGGGAAAAGAAAACATATCGGAACATTATCCCGACTCTGCCAGACATCTCCATCCGATTCTTGTGTCGAAGACAAGGATTACAGTATACTACGGGTGGTCGAAGACAATATTCCCCAATCGATGACCATTTCGGAAATTGCCAACCATTCAACAAAAGATGAGGAGATAATCGATGCCATGTCCTGTTTGGAGTGCGACTCATGGAAACCTGGATCCTTAAAACAACTTTACCCATTTCGCTATAAGCTCTCAGCTATAGGAGCCCTTCTGTTGCGTGGTAACCGCATCGTGATCCCGACATCGCTTCAAAACCGAGTGCTTGAGCTGGCTCACGAAGGACATCCGGGAGAGTCTGCTATGAAGAGACGTCTGCGATCGAAGTTATGGTGGCCGCTGATTGACCGTGACGCAGGAAAATACGTAAAACATTGCAGAGACTGTCTTCTGGTGTCGCAAAACCTAAAGCCAGCACCGATGGAACGGAATCCATTCCCAACCGGTCCGTGGATTTGGGTAGCTTCAGACATATTGGGGCCCTTACCAAATAATGAATTCGTAGTAGTATTTATTGACTATTACTCTCGCTATATGGAGTTCAAATTCTTACGCTCTATTACGTCAGCCAGCCTGATTGAAGTGATGAGGGAGATTTTCTGTAGGCTGGGGTACCCGAAACATTTAAGAACTGACAATGGACGACAGTACATAAGTCAAGAATTCGAGGCGTACTGCAAAACTTGCGGTATAGAACAAGTCAAATCTCCACCCTATTGGCCTCAAGCTAATGGAGAAGTGGAAAATATGAATAGATCTCTGGTTAAACGCTTAAAAATAGCTCATTCTAATTAAAAAAAATACAGGGAAGAAATCCAGAAATTTGTGCTCATGCACAACGTCACCCCACATGGCATAACTGGTGTAGCACCGACTCAACTCATGTTTAATAGGGTTATCCGCAACAAAGTTCCATGCATAGATGACATCCAAGAAAAGGGTATAGACTCTGCTGAAAGCGACAGGGATTGTATATTGAAACAAAAAGGAAAAGAAGAAGCAGATAAAAAGAGGGGAGCAAAGGATAACGTAATTAATGTAGAAGATAAGGTGCTTTTGAAAAATGTAGTTTTTCCTCATAAGTTAACCCCAAGCTTCCAGGAAACCGAATATGTGGTTGTCGAGAAAAATAACAATATAGTCAAACTTATTTCAGAAGACAGAACTCTGACAAGAAATGTATCTGACGTCAAAAAGATACCAATATATGCGAACGATTTGGAGGCTCCTTTACACTCTTCTATAGGCAACACTCAACCCAGGATAACATCAACCCAGGAGGACCATGGAGACGATGAACGGAAAGGCCAGCAGCGTAGACAGTCCACGGATAAACTGGACCCTTTGCCCACCAAGTCCTTGAAGCTAAAACTCGTTAACAAAGGAGGGATGTGGGAGCCGGCAACGGGTGGTGACGTCACAAACGAGAGCGGAGATGCTGCCAGAGAGAGAGTAAAGGGATCGACGGACAAGAGCGACTTGGCAGTCGAGGGATAGAAAGCACACAGAGCGGCTGTATTACAAGACCAATAAATAGTGTTAAACTTAATTAACAAAAGTTAATCATTCTTGGGGGAACTTGCGGGTTAATACACAGTCTATCACAGACTACCCTTTTTTGAATCCTATTTGACGGCTGTTGAGAAGTTTGTTAAAGTGTTTTTGCTATGCATGGGTTTAAGGAGATCGGTCTGTATGATTCTATTGACGTTTTGTCTTTGCCTGATTTATGAATTGGGACTACTGTAATAATTTTACTAATTTTAAAAGCTTGAGGAATAAAAGAATTTAGGATTGAGTTGAAAAAGTTTATCAATCTGATTTTTACTGATATTGCAATGTGCTTTATCATTGAGTAGTTAATTTTATCGTTACCTGGAGTGTTCCCCTTTAGACTGTTCAAAGCAGCATTAAATTCTGTATACGTAATGTCTTGTTCCATTGGTCGGCTATGTTTTTGGGTAGATAGTTGGTGTCTTCTCTGTTTGTGTTGTTTTTGGCGTCTATAAATGCCTGTGAGAAGTTTTGGTCATCTGATTTAGATGACCAGTGTTTGGAAAAGGCTGTAGCTATGTCTTCTGCATTTGTGACCGTTGAGTTTTTATTCGTATCTTGAATGCAATGGATGTGTGTTGATTTGTGAATTATGATTATTCCAGATCAAATCCGCCTTGGATTGGCTTGAAATTGCTGAGGTCAGTACGTGTAAGCTTTCTTTCTTACTTAGTCGAATTTCTCTTCTGAACTGGGCGTTAGCTTTTTTATATTGTATTAGGTTATCTGGAGTCATATCCCTATTGAATAATCTCCACGCTTTGGTTTTTTTAGATTTCAGGATATTTAGTTCTTTATTCCACCATGGAACATTGTGTTGAGTTTTTGGAGGCTGGGATTGGGGAATACTGTTGTGTGCGCTATTTAGTATTATTTTATTTATGTTACTGTGTTCTATGCTTGTGTTCGTTGAAACCGGGATTTGGGTATGGAAACAGTTTGTAAGACTTTCAAATTTTTTCCATTTTGCTTTTTTGGTTAAAAATTTACTTGTGTAATTAAATATATTTTTTTCTTTATTGAAAAGTTTAATTGTAATTGGGAAGTGGTCACTACCCTGGGGTGAATCCGCTATTTTAAACTCACAGTGAATTGAAAGGGTTGGTAAGCATTAAGAAAGATCGATGTGGGTGTAGGAGCTGTGTGTGGAGAAATGGGTTGGTCGTTGTTTAAAATTTTATAATTGTTTTTAAGAATATATTCTCCGAGAATCCTACCCTTGCGATTGCTCTTGGGGGAGCCCCAGAGGGTGTTCCAAGCGTTAAAGTCACCAGTGATGACCGAAGATGACTGTGGTATTGTGTTTTTTATATCTGACGTGGTAAATTTTTGAGAAGGTGGAATATAGCAAGATAAGATGTTACATTTTTGTTTGGAGTAGATTTCTAAAGATAAGGCATCGAAAATGTGTCCTACCGGAATTGGTTTATGTCGGATATCTTTGTGGATCAGTAAGGCGACTCCACCCTTTGCTATATTTGATGTAGTATTGTACATTTTATAATTGACAGGGATGGGGAATTGTTGGAAGAGTTTTATGTGGGTTTCCTGAAGGGAGATGACTTTGGGTTTGTGTAGTTTGATTAGGATTAGGAGTTCATTATAATTGTTTGCGTAGCCATTGAAATTCCATTGTAATATCTTGAGAGCCATATTTGCTTATTATTTACGTTTATTTACGTCTAGTTTTAATTATATTTTGTATTAAGAATTTAGTATTTAGTTAATTCTGCAATATTTTAAGCTTTGATCTTGATAAAATTGTGCTGTTTGATTTATCTTTGTTGATAATGTTTCTTTTAGTCCTATTACTTATATAATATAACTTACTAAGTTATATTTCTAGGGAGAATATTTACTTGACTGTTTGCCCTATCCTTACTGTTATTTTCAATACTGGAGTCGGTTAGCATATATTCTTCTTCCATGTTATCGTATCCTATGATAGGTCTGCAAGTGTCTTTTGTTGATGGTGGGTTTTGAGGTGTTTTGTGTTGCATTGAGCTGGCAATCGATGCGTCATGGTGGGGGCTTTTCCTATAGATCGACCAGGCCGTTCGGTTGTCTACTTTTTGGAGGGTTTTTATAGCTTGTACGTCCTTATGGTAAATAAAGACTGGACAGTTTCTGTCTCTAGGGTGGTGCTTATTATCTGGCATCTTTTTTTCGGTGCAGTTGATGCAGCAGGTTCCACGCTCGCATTTTTCTCCTGATGCCATGTCAATATGGGCAGGTTGGCTGCACATAAAGCAGGTCTCTGTGTTCTTACAAATTTTTATACCCTTGCAGAGGGTATTATAATTTTGGTCAAAAGTGTGCAACGCAGTGAAGGAGACATCTCCGACCCTATAAAGTATATATATTCTTGATCAGGATCACCTCCTGAGTCGATATGAGCATGTCCGTCTGTCCGTCTGTCTGTCTGTCTGTCTGTCGGTTTCTACGCAAACTAGTCTCTCAGTTTTGGAGCTATCGAGTTGAAACTTTGCACACACCCTTCTTTCCTTTGCAGGTAGTATATAAGTCGGAACGGCCGGGATCGGTCGACCTATAGCTGCCATATAACTGATTGATCGGAAATGCCATAACTTTGGTGTTTTTTAAGTTAGAGGGTTGGGACTTTCCACACATGTTATATTTAACCAAAATATCTTGTGTACAAAATTTCATAAGGATCGGCCGACTATATCCTATAGCTGTCATAGAACGATCGAAATTGACATAACTTTGGTGTTTTTTAAGTTAGAAAGATGGGATTTGGTACACATTCTATTTTGAGAAAAATAATTCAATATGCCAAATTTCATAAGAATCGGCCGACTATATACGATCCGCTACATATCTAATAAAATAAGATGGGTGGCGCCACCTAGCGGACTGCGACTGAACTGCAAGGGTATATCAACTTCGGCTCCGCCCGAAGTTAGCTTTCCTTTCTTGTTAGAGATGACCTAGTCGTAGGCACTCGTTGCATCGGATTGGGGCTGATATATAAGGGTGAACTTGGACCCTTTTATATCCTATATATACGTGGTCCGGGAGGTATAGTTTTTCCAATGTTAGGGTGATAAGTCTAGGTTCTGACGGCTCTCCTGTAAAGTTCTTCATAATTTTTCTTCTTTTTGGCTTTTTAGATTTTCAAGAATCTCTTCCTCATCAATTCCTCGCAGATCATTTGAGTATATTATACCCTTTGAGTATTTCAGAGTTCTGTGTTCAGAGACTGCTACGGGTATGTGCAATATGTTTGTAAGTTTTAGGAGTTTTTCGGCTTGTCTAATGTCTTTCGTTTGTAGAAATAGGTTTCCGTCGCGTAATTTCTTACAACTGACGACTTCACCTCCGCACGTTATATCAATAATTTTTTTTTATATTAAGTGGTGATACGCCTTTAAAGGTTGAATCATCGGTTCGGGATATGATTAGGTATTTACTGGTTGGAGAAGGTTTTTCCTTCCATATGTCTGGTGCATCGCGCATAGTTAGTTTTGAGCTTCTTGTGCTGCTAGAGGATTTTCCCTATATTCATACCACTAGGGTCGGTAGACACAGAGCCGGTGATGCTCAATACTTCAGACAACCAACTTTTCATTGATTCCCCTTCCTCAGCCAAGGGTGCAAACGAGTTTACATCTCTACCGCTTATCTTATAATATTTTAGAGTATAAGGAAATGAGTTATCTTCAATACAGATTGTATGGAAGTACTTTTCCACCATGAATTAGTAGGGGACTTCGGGTTTACATTTATCATAGTTATAGTCTTTATTAATAGTCTTTGTAATTATAATAATACGAGTCGTGGTAACTACTACTTCCCTTGTTGCCGCTTCACTCTAGAGAGTTTTCCGGTTGATAATTTTTCTCTTCCTCTGACGGTGCCGCGTCGCTGCCTGGATCCCGTTGTTTTCGTTCCAATGCCGGTTACCACATCCCTCCTTTATTAACGAGTTTAAACTTCAACAGGAGCTCCGGTCGTCCGGTCGCAGGATTCGGCTCCTCGATTCGATTGGACTAGTGCCTTCCTCAGGCGTCTGGGGTGACTTAGTCCGGGCGGCCATTCAGAGAACTTTCTTCAGGTGTCGGACACCTTGTTTGTTGCTTGTTTCACTATGTATTCAGTATTATCGAAGGTAGGAGTGAGCTTGTTTGGAAACACCACGCTTTTTTGGAAAACCATGTCACCCACCTTGATGTCACTCTCTCTTGTTGTCGCTTTTTTCCTTTATTGATTTTTTACTAAGTCTCGATTCTTTTCGGATGAATCTAAATACTGCTCTTCTATCTCTTAGATACCTGGTATCTTGCCTTGAATTATTCTATTAAACATCAGGTTCGTGGAAGCTACCCCCGTTGTTCTGTGTGGGGTAACGTTATACATAAAAACGAAACTCTGAATTTTTTCCATATAGTTCTTCCCGTTACCGTATGCAATTTTTAGTCGTTCATGTTCTCTACTTCCCCAGTCGCTTGTGGCCAGTAAGGTGGCCAGTAAGGTGACTAACATATTGTCTACCATTGTCTGTTTTCAGAAATGTTGGATATCCTAACCTACAGAAAATTTCTTTTATGACTTGCGGTCAAACTTGCAGACGAGATGGAGTTAAGAAACTTGTGTTCCATGTAGCGGGAAAAATAGTTCATGAAAATTAGGATGCACTCGCCATTGGGTACAGGGCCTAAAAGGTCGGAGGCTACTCAGATCCACGACACAGTAGGAAAAATATGTTCGACCATAGGGGGTGGTTATGGCGCTTCAGATACCATGCAACAATCGCGTCAGGCTTTGACAAATTTTTGCACGTCTCGGTCCATTTGTGGCCACCATACCTTTGACCTCAAGCGGCGTTTCATTGCTTTTTCTTCTGGGTGTCCCTCATGTGCTCATTGTAGTGTTTGTGATCTTAATGAGGTTTGAACTACAATTCGGTTTCCCCTCAGTAACAGCGAATAAGCTCATTCCGAAAGGGGTAGAAATGAAGTGAAGTTATGATTATACATTTTAAAGATGGGGCCCTCACCAGGTCTTGTTGTAATTGGTTTCGACGTCTTTTTAATCTGCTCCTCCAACTGGTATGCTTCGATCACTTCATCCAGTGAATTCTCCTTTCCCAGAAACTTTTTCTCTAATTCCAACGGTGCCCAGGCGTCTATGATCTTATCCTTAAGGCAGATGTCTTCAATTTCCTTTTTAGAGGAGCCTAAAGAACATTTACTTATTTGTTGACGTAAATGCAGCACTAAGTCCGAGAAACTTCAATTTTCAGATGGTGTTAAGCTTCTGAAGAAGTATTTTTCTAGACTGTCGACGAGAACCGCGTAGATGTCGCTCCCATCTCCATTGTCCAGGTCAATAAGGGTACCCGGTAAAAAGAACGCCACTGACTGCAGCTGGACACCTCCCAAGAGAAGGATGTGTCGTTAATTTCCTCGGCCACGAAATATATTGTGAAGGACCTCAGCCACTTTTCACTTTCGTTCCTGAGGATCGCTTTATCCATCGCCTAGCACAAAAAGGACTTAATGACGTGTTTCCAATTTTGGACGTCTATTCTATTCTGTTTGTCTATTGCAATTATGCTTTGGCGTTTACTCTTCACTTAGCTTCTTTTTTGAAAGCTTGCAATCTGTACTTAGCTCTCGACTCTCTTTATGTCGTTTTTTTATAATGATTTGGTTTTTACTCTTTGCTCAGCTTCTCTAGAATCAATTTACTATTATCCCAAATATTTCTTCTAGTTATTTTAGCTCATTTGCTACTTTTATGCACAGATTGTTTTATGCACGGATATTTAGTGAAGATTCATTTTATTCTTACTTTTTATAACTCGTCGTGGTAACTCCTGCCGCAGTGTGTCTTCCCTCGTTGCCGCTTCACTCTCGAGTGCTCCTATTGATTATACCTCACTTCCTATGCCGGTGCCGCTTCGCTGCCTGGATCCCGTTGGTTTCCTACCAGTTCCGGTTCCCACGCATATCATTTTTCGCTCGACTCCCGCTGCATAGGTACCCAACTTCCGGACAACCGACCGAATGGCGCTGTCACATAACGTAAGTTTCGAATCTTGGGGATAGATCTGAGGCAGTAAAGGTGGTAAGTATTACGAGGAAGAGTGTTGCAAAGATACAAAGTTAAGAATAACAGGTTTTAGGTTATATGTAGATCATACTGATAAGGTATGGTAGAGACCATTGAAATGCGAACGTAATACCCTAAAGGGATCGTGTTGGGTATATGTCGAACTAGCGTGTTAGTAAATGCTGACTGTCTACATTTCCATTGAGATTATATAGAAACACGACACTCAGCATCGGTCTACGGTTTGTTAGTGATGGTAAGCTAATTAATAAAGTCGACTATGGTAAGAGGCAAGGAAAAGACTTGCATCCGAATTAAGTCCTCAAATGGCGAAAATTAGGAAGTTTTTTTTCCAGACTTCCGTGATGTGACGCCAGATATGACGCGAACTAAACGCGAGGTATTATCTTTAACGAAGACACGTGGGGATTTTGTGGATAAGTTATTTTTTTTTTTTTGAAACTTTGCTTTTATTTCTTGAATCTTCTCTTTGGGAGACTAACAAGAGGTGTATCAAATCTTTGATTTTTAACTTAACTAACAGTCATGTTGACTGATACAGAGTTAGACGGCCCTAAAAATCGATTGCTGGGTTGAAAGGTCGTTGCGTCGCAGGCGCGATCTGCTAAAAAACCCGAGTCAATCCCTGAGCGAGGAGATTTGGGTGCGAAGACAGTTTTTTTTTATTGTAGGACTTCTTCTATTGCTTCTGAATTTCGTCTTTCACTGCGAGGATGCCCAGATCCCGGTGGATGTTTTCGTTGTGAACATACCAAGGTGCCCCAGTGATAGTTCTCAAGATTTTTGATTGTGCGCGCTTTATGATGTCTATGTTGCTGCTGCTCGCGTTCCCCCACAGCTGGGCACCATACGTCCAGATTGGCTTTAGAACTGAATTGTAGAGCAGTAGCTTGTAGTCCAGGCACAGTGGCGATCGTGAGTTTATGATCCAGTGGAGGCTGCTGGCTTTCAGTTTTAGGTGCAACTTCTTGCATTCGATGTGCTTACGCCAGGTAAGTCATCTATCAAGGTGGACGCCAAGGTACGTTACTTCGTTAGCTTGAGGGATCTGCATACCGTTTAGTGAAAGCGGAGGGCATGTTTGTCTATTAAGAGTAAACGTTATATGTTTACACTCTTGTTCGTTTATTTTAATGCGCGAATCGGACAGCCACCTTTCCACTACTATTAGATGATTAGCCAGTTGGTTTGTAGCTTGCGTTGGGCATCTGGAGCGACTAAGGATAGCGGTATCGTTGAATCGAACATTCACGTTGTTGTGCGTTTGTGGGAATATCCGCAGTATACAAAACATATAGACACGGGCCGAGTGCGCTTCATTGTGGAACTCCAGCTACGATGTTGTAGTCGCCCGAAGAAGCTGCGTTGCATCTCACTCAGAATATCCTATTGTTGAGGTATGATTCCAGTAGCTTGTGGGTGTATGTTGGCAAATACGTTTCAATTTTGTGCATGAGTTCATTAAGCCAAACTCGGTCGAAAGCTTGAGATTAGTCAAGAAAAAAAGCGCTACAGAATTCTCGCTGCTCGAAGGCTGAGCGTATTTCGGTTAATCTGTTCACTTGCTCGATGGCTCCGTGGTTTCATGGGAAGCCAAATTGGTGTGCCGGGATAATTTTCCAAGCTTCCAGATGTGGTATTATTCGAGTTAGCAAGCATTTTACAAACAATTTAGACAAACAAGATAGAAAGCTCATTGGTCTGTACGATGACGGTGTTGTGTGGTCTTTTCCAGTTGTTTCAGCTCGGCCTTCGTCGCTGCCAGCCCAGCATCCCGAAGAGTTTCTTATCGGGGTGGTCGTTTCGTTTGGGGCGCTGAGATTTGGGTGGGCCCTCCACCCTACTTTGTGCTTGTTGGTGAAAGATTCTGGATGTACCTCAGCTGTGCATTTTCTTCCTGTTCGTGAAGAGCCTGGTCGAGAGATCGTGTTGCTTCCATAAGGCGTTGCTTTGAAGCTAGTGATCTGCTGTTTTGCCAATCACGACGCGTGCGCCTTTTTTCTCGCACGAGCTGTTTGATTTGCTGATTAGATTTGTGGTATTTGTTTCGGCCTACTTCCTTTCCTTGAGGAGTAGAGATTTTGGCTGCCAGAACGAGTACTTCTTCCAGGGCGCTGGTGATAATTCCGAGACTGCTTTGCCACTTATTAGATTGCAAGGTATGTTTTTTGTCACCGCAAAATCAATAAGGTCTGGTAGCTTGCGTGAGTCGGTTGGCCAGTATGTGAGACTTCCAGGGGAAACATAGTCCAGTTTATTTCTCACATTTATAATAGCATTGTACAATTGCCTTCCTCTGGGAGTCACAAGACCTGATCCCCAGTGCGTGTGTTTGGCGTTGTAGTCTCCTGCGGCTATAAAACGATCCCCAAGTAAATTATAAAAGTCCATAAATTGTCCTTTCGAGATTAAGAAGCTTTGGCGAAGAAGACGTCTGGCGTAGCTATTGATGCAATGTACACATTCTGTGGATTTTTAATGTTTTTAATGGTAGAATGTTAATAACGTTCTTGGCGGCGAAGCCCATTTCTTTAAGGGCGGTTTTTATTTCAGCGGCGGTAACATCGGGTTCGATTCCCTTTACTACCACTTGTAATCCCTTGCTGCTTTTCAGGGGGTACGTGTAATAGCTTATCCGATCATTGTCCAAATATTTGAACACGATACGGAAGTGCTCTTCAGTGTTCCCACTGCATACGTACAGCCCACCTCCCGTCCAACCGACCGAGGGACGCTGCCGCGTAACGTACGGCTCGAATCGCGGGAATAGATCCGAGATAGATAAGCGAGGATTAGGAGAAAGATATTACGAGGAAGAGTGTTGCACAGATAAGGCGGTTAATATAAGCGATTTAAGATTGTTAGTAGAGCAAAGTGACAAGATGTGGTAGAGACCATTGTAGTCCGAACATAATACCCTGGACGGATCGTGTTGGGCATATGTCGAACTACAATGGCTGAGGAGTAGAGGACGAAAGTTTCTGGTCCTTCTACTAGGAATGTTAAAATTTAAACGTGTTAGTAAATGCTGGCTGTCTATATTTCCATAAATAAGATTATATAGAAACATGACACCCAGCATCGTTCTACGATTTGTTAATGATGGTAAGTTGATTAGTAAAAGTCTACTATGATAAGATGGGAGGTAAAGATTTGCATCCCAATTAAGAGGCTTGTACCTTTGTTTCGTGGATGTTCCCTTTGATAAGCGGGACAAAATGAAAGCTGTCACCGTTCCCGATCAACGCCGCAATTCGGTTGACCAGTGCACTCATGTTTTTCTCCCTGATATAGATTGGAGGTGGCTTCGGTTTTTTTGCGGTGTCTGGCGCTGGTATGTTTTCGTTAACCTCCGCCAGTAGGGCAAATCTGTTACTACTGGATCTTCCTGGTTCTTCGTCGATCTTCTGGACGCGGTTAATTTTTGTTTCATTGCCTGCTTATTTACTCTGCGGGCTGAGCTTACGCTTAAATTGGATGTAGCGATCCAATCCGGGTATGTCCGGTATGGCCGGGGCCGTTTTGGCACTTTCCCAAGTTGTTGTTTTTGTACTCGCTGTAATCGTTGATGTCGCGGTATTTTGAGCTGCAGTGGATGTCGCTGTGGTTGCAGAAGTTGCAGCACAGCTTGTTGTTGGTGTGAAATTTGGTTCCGCCATTGGAGGGGGGGGTTTTACACTGCGAACTCTATGACGCGGGAGTCGGTGTGAGCAGAGCGGGTGAGCAAGACCGTGCGCTATGGCTTTCAGCGGTCAGTAGAGCCGGCTTGCTCTTAATCGCCGATTTTTCCATTTCGATATCGCGGGTTGAAAAGTAAGAGTAGAAGCTGTTTCTTTGGTTCACTGAGCTTCTACGCTCGTTCTTTGGATCGTTGCACAATGAGCTCATTGCGTGGCACTTATTTATTTAAAACAATGCACTAGTTTTTTGTTTTAGCACATCACAACTGTTAGAAAAAGCTTGTCTATTGCTTTTAATAAATTGTGGTTAAGCGTCTTTTCGCTTATATTGGGTTACCCCAGATTTTTTTTGTGTTGCAGTTTTCCCGGAGCTCGGGCAAAGCACGTCCGCTCAGTTCTGTAGTTCGATGGAACTCGATAAGTAGATATCGTAAATATAAGTAGACTTCCAGATAAGTAGCTCGAAATCCAGATAAGGAGATCAGTTGGGAATCCCAAAAGACTGAGTGTACTTATAAGAAGCGAACGGTTATCAAAGTCAAATGCTGTACTGAAGTCAATGTAAATGGCGCCTGTTTGTAAGCCATTCCGAAACCCATCCGTCACCTAAGATGTTAGCTCACATAAGATATTATGGGGGCATCAAAATTTACGCAACGCAAGATAACAATTTTTTGAAACGATACATGACTATATTTGGAGAGAATCTAGGAATTTTTTTGTTAAGAAATAATTATTATTTATCCCGTGTTAGGCAGTCGGCCGGAGTCGTTTCAAAAAATTGTTATCTTGCGGTGCGTAAAGTCTGGCCTTACAGTGTTATCGGAAATAAATAAATTGAATTTATTTACTTAAAATATTAGTTTCTTGTGCGGATGAACAAAAATATTTTGAAAAATACGCGATTGTGAATTTTTGGTGCGGTTAAAGGCGGAGGTACCATTTATACATAAAAATCAGCACATTATTGCACGTAAAAGATGTGTGAAAAATTTGATTTAGATCCGAGCATTACTTTTTGAGTAACGTTACCGACTTGAAAAAGTTGATTTGAGAAAAACGCGTCTAAAGTTTTAAAAGCAAAGGAAAGTATATGGATAGAAAGCAACTAGAAAATCGGTATCTCAGAGAGTTTAAGTCCGATCGACATGAAACTTTCACAGGATATTCCTGAGGTAACGTTCTATTATATAAAAAATAAAAGGGTGTGTCAAGCCTACGCAAGACAGAAGTGAAACTTCTAGTATTCCTCTCTCTCTATTTTCATTTCATCATCTCTATTTTCTCTCTTAGGTTAGTTTGAAAATTAGAGGTTAAATAATTCAACGACGAAGCATGAATTTGCTTTTTCTAATATTTTCTTATAGATGAATGACGTTCGATAAATGTATAGTTCCAAAAATTTTCAATTTATTCACAAGTATACAATATTACATAAATAACAAGAAAGTTACTTTTTCAAGATACTTAGTAGATCGGTCCAATTTCACCGCGTATAACCACTAACCATACAACATTACAACATGTCGTATGGTTAGTGGTTATACCCTGTGAAATTGGAAATAAACATACATATGACTTATGTTTATTAAAAAGTCCATTCATGACGTTTTTATACCCTTGCAGAGGGTATTATAATTTTGGTCAAAAGTGTGCAACGCAGTGAAGGAGACATCTCCGACCCTATAAAGTATATATATTCTTGATCAGGATCACCTCCTGAGTCGATATGAGCATGTCCGTCTGTCCGTCTGTCCGTTTCTACGCAAACTAGTCTCTCAGTTTTAAAGCTATCGAGTTGAAACTTTGCACACACCCTTCTTTCCGTTGCAGGCAGTATATAAGTCGGAACGGCCGGGATCGGTCGACTATATCCTATAGCTGCCATATAACTGATTGATCGGAAATGCCATAACTTTGGTGTTTTTTAAGTTATAGGGTTGGGACTTTCCACACATGTTATATTTGACCAAATATGACCAAAATATCGTATGTACAAAATTTCATAAGGATCGGCCGACTATATCTTATAGCTGTCATAGAACGATCGAAATTGGCATAACTTTGGTGTTTTTTAAGTTAGAAAGATGGGATTTGATACAGATTCTATTTTGGACAAATGAATCTGATTTGCCAAATTTCATAAGGATCGGCCAACTATATACGATCCGCTACATATCTAATAATATAAGATGCGTGGCGCCACCTAGCGGACTGCGACTGAACTGCAAGGGTATATAAACTTCGGCTCCGCCCGAAGTTAGCTTTCCTTTCTTGTTTAAATTAAATAGGTGCTTGATATTCCAAGGTGGATTATTTGAAGCGGACGGATATTTCCACGGTACGCAAGTGTCGAAAAATATATTTAAAGTTTACTAAAATTGTTGTGATGCGATGTTAATATCTTCACATGACAGTAGATCGGTCCAGTCGAAATCAAAAATTAATTTATTCAGTTTTGTAAAGTCAGCCTTAAAAAAGAACCGAACTTTATGAGATTTCAGTGAGACTTAAGGTAAATTAAAGTATTAGTTTTAATTAAAACCTTAACAGTGGGATGATATTGAACCTCCGGATTAGAAAGAGGCAACGTTCGGTAAAGAGTAATCCGATCCGGATCTGTAACAAACCACAAGTCCTCCTCCCCTTCGCAGTGTTCTATCACGTCTAAAAGTGGTGTACTTACTTAAAAAAACTGACGGAACATATCATTTTGCACATGTGCACGGGCACGCGTATTTTGAAAGATGACGTGTGCCTGGTATAGGTGTATTTAAATTTAGAAGTATCCGCCACACTGACGTCGACTTTTGTTTTGGCTTTGATGTAAGCCAAAATATTAATCTTAGAAGTATCAGCGGCAAACCGGGAGTATATGTTTCGATGGTGATCACCTGTAAGGGTGCATCAATTTTTACCGGGTCTAGACGGTTGATTACCCTGTTAGGTGATTTTTAAGGGGGTTTGAACTAATGGGTTTGTTGGGAGCGATGCCTCAGAGGACATATCGGACAATTGGTCGTTTATACTGAGAAATTCGGAAGCCGAATTTTTCCCAAGTCCATCCCTTGGGGTGGCCAGAGATATGAACGGCTGCATAATTGCCGGCTGTGTAGGCTGAAGATTTTTCGCTACAAGACCATCACTAACAGCTGATTTCTTACGCTTTGGAGACTCATTTAGTAGCTGAAGACTACTAAACTGTGAATCAAGCGCACAGAGTTGGTCATTGATCCAAAACCCGCTAACCAACTCTTTAAATACACTTTTAGTCTGTCTCATGAACGATCTTATTTCGTTCTAAACAGCTTGACAACCGTAACAGCAAAAGTAGAGACCAGACCTATGTAAAAGGGCATCCGAAACTGTAACGAACAGTGAGGTGGCATCGCTGAAAGTAACGGACGAGAGGAAGGGGTTGCACGCGGTGTCCGGCCAGATCTCGCCGGCTAGTGGGAGGGTTCTGAAACATCCCCCTCTCTCCCCTCGATGCTGCCTCGGGAATCATAATTTAAATCGATAATGATGCGTGCGCTACCTCACGAACAGCGTGGGTCAAACCTGAGCTCCTCAGAACAGAATATATTAGGATCCTTCGGAGATCCCCAAGAAGGTACATGGCATAGGTTGGCGGCAGGGCGGTGGCGACCCAAACGAGGCGAAATATGTTTTCTTACTCCATTATAAACTTCATATTTATTCCTTAAAGATAGTCCTTAAACGTCTAAATAACATCCTTATCCTAACTTTCTGAATCCCCTAGTACTTCAATATGTGTTCCTTCCGACTACGCTTAATAATACCTTATCACTAAAGATTTACGAACTTATAAGTGTATCTAATTTGTTAGAATTCGTGGACGCGCGCTCAAATTCATGACATAGGATTTCAATTGCTAAAAGAGCTCCACTACAAAGTCCGCGTACGAATGTGGGCCATGTTCGGTTTTCACTCCTTTCTTATCTATGTTCAAAGCCACGGGGTGGTTGACTGTCTAACTGGTAAAGCCTCTTGGGCCGGTTCATCGGAACACGTGGAAAAGTACTGATCGGAGAATTCCGCATCACTTTAGCTGGCTTGGCATAGATTTAGGATTACTCACTCGATACATCCGCGACGAGTCGTCGAAGCGCTTCCACTACTCGAGGCTGGAAAAGAAAATATACATGTCGGGAGGACTCTCGCCTATCCCGTTAAACAATGCCAACACAAAACACTCAGCCAGCAGCAGTGCTATAGCTTGAAATCTCCGGACACTATTTCCTCTCCTCCGCTCTCGACACCGTTAGGCCATCAGCCAGACGAGTCTCTCCGCTCCCTTGACCAACAGAGCGCTTCTTGAAAGCGCCGCAAACGCCCTGTCCCTGCTTCCTATCCTATGGCTGTAGGCTAGTCCACGCCTACTCCTCCGAATAACGGAACGCTCCTTAAAAAGCGCAGCCAGCGCTCCGCTCCCGCCTCTGCTTCTACAGGATGGCGCCTACTTTTCGGCGACTCCTCCGATCGACGGGGTGCTCCTTAAAAGCGCCGCCCGCACTCCGTCCTCCTTCACTACTCCAGGATGGCGCCTACTCCACGATGGCGACTTCTGTGAGGTTAGGGCCGAACCCTATCCGGATCTCCGGCGGAGCGCCCCTTAAAGCGTCGCGAACGCTCCGACTGCTTCAGCTCAGGTCGAGCTCACTGTATTTCCAGCTCCTACTTAGTTTTGATGGACTCCCCTCAGCCCCGCCCCGTGGGCGGCCTGACTGAGCGATTCGCGCCGCAACTGTGACCCGCTCTTCTCTTCTTCTTCTGGCCAAGCGTTGCTCGCACTACGCCTCTCTGCCACCAGGGGTCTAGCTCGCGCGCTGGTACCCCTGACCTAGCTAAACGAAAACACCTACGTCAGGCTCGCACAACCATGACCTAGCCTTAAAACTCACCTAGCTTCTACGATCGCGCCCTGCCTTGACTGAGCAGTACGTACACCGCCAAATGACCGCTCGTGGCCTTCTCTTTCTACGACTGCTGGTCCTGCGCCAGCTCCTCCAGCACGATGATCCCTCAGCGGGCAAAACTTCGTTGCCGGCCTTCTTGAATTTCTGGATGTTTTTTTTCCTTGCTCGGCCGAACTTTCTCAATCCGTGGTTAAACACCAAAAGAACGCTGCGGCCACGCGGTTTTCCCACCTACGCTTTACCCTTGTTACCAGATCGTCAAAGCTCTCCAAGCAATGCGAAATAGGGTCCTACTAAGCGATCTGCCACGTAGGCTAACTCACCAATTTTTGCTGCTGCTATAAGTTCTGACGCCAGAGATGTGGTCGATGTCCTCTTCGAAGTTAAGCTGTGGGTCAAAATCAACGTCAGCCTATGCTCGGTATAAGTGGTCGGTTATTATGGGGCTATGAAGAATTCTTACTAGTACAGGAGGTGTTTAGATGAGAGATCAGTGAGTGATTTGGCTCTTATTAGAATGCGTTGAATATTTTTGATCATACGATAGGTCAATAAGGTCATACAAATGGGCCAGTGGGACAGCTTAGGACATATATTATTTATTTATTGCATAATAACTGTATGGTCATTGAGATTTTTTAATTTTTCAAAGACCTTGAATTCAAATATTAACATGAAATTAATTATTTTTAAAACGTTTTAATATTATTTATTTATGGGCGCATATGAAATGGAGTGAGAAAAAAGCTTCAATTTATGATGCGTGTGTACTGAGATAAAGGGCAAGAATAAGCCCGCCATAGAACATAGGCTGAGCGAAAGCTCACTAGCTTAATGCTAAAGATAAAGCCCGTTGAAGCCGAGCGGCCGAGAAGAGTCGGCTTGCGACCAACAACAGCGATAAGATGAATAAATATAAGAAAAACTGTAGTTGTAATATATAAGTGATCTAATCTATGCCGTGGCTGCTGCCTGACCGGACAATAACATTGATGTGATTTTTTTGGAGAATTATTTTTATTTCCAGTTTATGTCGTAAAACACCGTTAGCATTCCACATTTATATTCGTAAATCCGATATCGATTACTTAGATTGTTGGGATACGAGATAATTTAAATTCTTTTAGACTCGTCCTTTTTCGACTTCCAAGTACGTTCGATCTTTACTCATGTAAATTTAAGTCTAACTAAGACTTGAGTATGGGTTGAATGTAGTAAGGTACAGTAACTTTAAAAGTTCTCACTTACTATGTTGAGGGTATGTGTTTATGAATGCTGCGGAAAAAAATTTTATTTTTTCTCTTAAGGGTTCTGTTGTTGTGCACAATCATATCAAGCCCAATATTGTTGTAACAATCATATCAAGCCCAATATGAAAAAAGGACCAAAATTAGTTTGTGTTTTCAATTTGAAATTGAATGTGAAATTCTTTAGGTATTTCGGATCCGACCGAAGTTAACTTTTATCACTAGCGTTTAACACAGTATCAATAAATTTTTTCTTTCTTTTCAGACCGTACGTATGAAATTTACCATTCAATCCATTATATAAATCAAATTTACAAAAGAAAATATTTTTTTCAGCGCGATGTAAAAAAATAATTCGAAGATATCTCCCAACTAAACGATGTACAATTTTGTAATAATAAAAAAAATTCCAGTGATAATTTTTGGTCCTTTTTCTACCATTTAACCTGGTGGTTAACTATTATTTTATTTAGCAGTGGCATCCGTTTATCTTTTCATCGCAGGTAAAATACTTTATGAAACTACTTCGTTCCATTGTTTCTCGTACCTTTCTTTGATTATCAACGTTATTGAATTTATTGATTTCCAGCATCTCCAATTTCTAAGTAACAGATGAAAGTCTAAAGTGTAATATGCTCGAAGCGACTTCTTTTCATATCGTGCTTGGGGTTTTTATAAAAGTTAACAATGCTTCATTCTTCTTATATTCTTTAAAAAATACATTATTTGGATTAACTGGGAATTAATAGGATCTTTACAGAATGTCATCGGAACGAACTTCCACGAAGTTTTTAATATTCTCTCGTAATTATAGATGTACAAAGATATAGAGATATGGTAAGTACGTTTACAGCTACTTAGTTCTTACAATCAGGAGAAAAAACCTTAAGACGAAACCATTTAAAAAAAATTCTTTGTGATACCCTTAGAATCATAAAAACATTTAGCACTCTGGCGTTTCGTTTCGGAATCATATTGGAAACATCACGATTTGTCACCACTCTCAACATTGTAAAGGAAGATTTTGTCGTTTTTGACCCATTTAATGATGTCCTTCGAATGTTGGATTCTGATTTTGTGGTCGACGGCCAATTTGTGCGGAACAAACCGAGCACACACTTCTCTTATGGCCAAATGTTCGGTCTTCGGTCGATTTGTGCGGAACAAACCGTGCACACTTTTCGTAAACCCAAATGCTCGGTCAAAATGCGATAAATTTATGTTTTGGAGATGTTCAATTCCATTTCTATTAATTTAAATTTTATATGAATTCGCGCTCAGTTTCGATGGAATATTTCGTGATCTCGAAAACCTTCCCAGCAGTACCTGTCACCTATGAAACACCCCTGATTCACCCATGCGTCACCCGTTCAAGATTTCAGGCTGGATCACCCATGAATCAGGCCTGAAATATAGAACAAGCGGCTATGAATTTTTGTACTGAAATTTTTGAAAATGTCCTCTCGGCCCTGAATTCGATTTTAGGCATGAATCAGCCCTGATTCCGAGTCCGGATTCAGGAGTTTCGAAAAATTGTCTCGAAATCAGCCCTACTTCAGGCCTGAATTTCAGAGCTGAACCAGCCCCGAAAATAAAGCATGATTCCGCGCTGAAGTCAGCGCTGATTTCATGACCCAAAATCAAAGAAAAAACATTTCGCTTTATAATCTTCCCATTTTGATAATCATTATTTTTAATGTATTTCTTAAAAACTGCTGTTAATTTATGTTGTAAACTATGTAATGGGGTTTAAAACTGCAGACCCTGTGCAGACTAGTGCCACCTAGCGGGCGGTACGGGTGGTAAATTGACAACATTAGACGTAGTGATTAGGCAGGACTGCATTTGCTTTAGCGTTTTAGGAGTAGCAGAAGTCTAGCCCTGGCAGTAAGCCATCTTGTAGAAACTGAGATCGAGAATCTGGTGCTTTCTTTTGGAATCAAACTCTGGACCGGCACGGATGTACGTCAGATCCAGATCCATCCACAAATTTTTGGTTGAAGCTATCGCCGAGTACCCCCAGCTTTGGAGCCGAAGGAGGCGAGCATAGGAACGCTAATTCCTGCCCCGAGAGGGCAGCTAAATTCCCCATACCGACCAGAACCAGAACTCCGCCAGTCAACATTATCAACGCCCAGCCCATCATCCCAGCGCAGCCCATATCAGCATCAATTGGTTTGCGGTGTTGTTTTCGTAGGGTGATCGTCAGACACAAGAAAAAGAGCAGACGAAAGCTCGTATCTGGTTTAGTCTGCGCGTTGCTGATAGACAGCTAAGAACTCCGTGTGATTAGCTCCTAAACAAATACCCAAAATTAGGGAACGTCGCGATGATGGCAAAGGTGTCGTCCATGCCAAGTGTCATCAAAACCACATGAAGTCTTTAGTTAATCTAAATATAAAGTATAATCTAAAAACCTAGTTTAGCAAATTTAAAATCGGTTAAAAAAAATAAGGTTAAAACCAAAAGCTAAAATTGTATAAAAATATACAAATTTAAAAAAAAAAGAAAAAAAAGGAATAGATCAAAATCGGGTGTGATGTAAAATAGAAAAGATTAGAAACGAGTAAGAAGTTGAATTTGAAGAGGGCGAAATTGAATAAAAACGCCGATAAGCCAAATTCGGTTAAGTCTCGATGTGGGTGTGTGTGCTGGAAAAAATTTTTAGTCTTCGCGAGTCGCTTTGGACTTGCATTTATTTACAGACTTCTTACGACACCCCCGACATTTGGAAGCGCTTTCAACGGTGGAGTATATCAGGTGAGCAAAGTTTACCCAATATTTACCTTTTTCGTCTGCATATGCATGTCATCTCGATTCAGAACCGAAATTTGAAATCAAATGAAATGAAAGTAAAACGTTGAAAATAAAGTTAACTTGTTAGGCACTATTAAAGAAAAAAAGAGAAGATAAAATTAAAAATAAAAAGAAAATATTTTAATATAATGAATAAGAAATTGCATCACATACGTTTGATTTAAAATATTTGCATTTAATAATAAATATTACACTTAGTAAAATATATATATATAAATAATACGTTAAGAAATCCTTCCTAAATGCAAATACAAATTATTATCATTGGTTCTACGTAATAGAAGTTTGTAAAACAGTAGTTAATAAGAGATGAAATAATCTTTTAGGCTTTAACTCAAGAAAACAAAAGTAAACAAAGCGAGATGTACATCTTTATGTTTAATAAATACGCCATTATAATGAAAGAGTAGAAAACACTGTTGTAACTCCATGCCGATCACCGAGCCGTCGTAGGGTCATAAACTCAAAGGGGCCTGTTGCAGGATCGTTGGGAAAACGCACTGGCCATGGTAGGGTGGGCTGAAGACACCCCTTTTACATCTCGGGGTGCGCAAAGTGAGAGTACTATCCTAGTTCTTGTCCTTCCGTTTGTTAAGCTATCTCTTGTCCGGCCGAAATTGGCTCGTTTTTGCACGCAAATAAAACTGATTTATTCCAGATAACTATGAGCACCTGTAGGCTATAACCGCTAAAGAACACCACTCCATTCGCTGACGAGCTAGAGCCGGAATTTAATGCGTGCCGTGTTATTAGCTTGCAAAGAACACCAGCTCTATTTTGTTCGTTACAACTAGAAGCTGTAACGAACAACGTTGAGCTGGTGGTCTTGCAACTTGTTAATCCCGCACGTTGAAATCCGGCTATATCTCGACGGCAAATTTCGTGGTGTCATTTAGAGGATTCAGATTACGGGCGCTCATTTGTATCTTTAATAATTAAAATTTATCGCGTGCGAATAGGTAACGAGCCTGAATCGGCCGGAAAAGAGAAAGGCCGGAAGAGCATGAAGATTGGACAGGCGGTTAAGAAAATGAAACAGTACTTCTCACTTGACATGCCATGCCCCTAGATGTAAACGGGGTGTTATCAGCCCTCCCTACCATGGCCAATTCTCCTCCGACAAAGCTATGCATTAGGCCCCTTTTAGTATCTTGAACTTACGACGGCTCTTGGGTCAGCATGGAGTAAAAACTGGGTACTCAGACATTATAATATTTGTTTATTCATGTAATAAATGGGAAGATAGGTTATACTAAATCCTCATAAAATATTCTAAAAAAAATAACAGTAAATCTTTCCAAAAATTTGTGGGGGTAAAGTATGCAAAAAAAATGTGATATAAATATTAAAATAATAACTTCATTATTGTTTTCTTTCCAATGCAATTCAATTCAATGTTTTCCAAAAGAATTTTTTAAATTTTTGAGGAAAATGATTTCTTCATACTCATTTATATTGCAGTGAAGGAGACCCTATAAAGTTCTTGATCAGGATCACCTCCTGAGTCGATATGAGCATGTCCGTCTGTCCGTCTGTCTGTTTCTACGCAAACTAGTCTCTCAGTTTTAAAGCTATCGAGTTGAAACTTTGCACACACCCTTCTTTCTGCAGGCAGTACATAAGCCGGAACGGCCGGGATCGGTCGACTATATCCTATAGCTGCCATATAACTGATTGATCGGAAATGCCATTAATTTGGTGTTATTTAAGTTAGAGGGTTGGGACTTTCCACACATGTTATATTTGACAATATCTTATGTACAAAATTTCATAAGGATCGGCCGACTATATCCTATAGCTGCCATATAACTGATTGATCGGAATTGGCATAACTTTGGTGTTTTTTAAGTTAGAAAAATGGGACTTGGTACAAATTTCATAAGGATCGGCCGACTATATACGATCCGCTATATATCTAATAATATAAGATGCGTGGCGCCACCAAGCGGACTACGACTCAACTGCAAGGATATATCAACCTCCGCCCGAAGTTAGCTTTCCTTTCTTGTTTTTTCGAAGGTCTTCCTACTGATAAGAGATTTTATAACTTCTTTTGAATATTTTTTTCTTCTTTCTGTAGCCTCATAATTCACTTTTTATATTAACATTTTTTTCTCAACTTTTACATATTTAAATTCTACAAATTCATACCAATCGTATTATTTATTTTAATTGACTTTAACCTATACTTTTAAACTTTAGAAATTGTAACCTACAATATTATTTAGTATTAACTATAACGGGGTTTTTTTCTTTATATTATATTTTTACGCGTAATGCATGTATGATGTTTTGGGCCGTTTCTGAATTATTTAAAAGAAAAAGGATCTTAGAGTTCCCAAACTCTAAGACTTTTTTGTTTTAGGGGAGTTTTCCCCTTCTCGCCGCACTCGGACTTATGCCCACGCCGAACCGTATAGAGACCGTGCCGAAAATAGACTAAGCTTCTTGGAGCGGGGATCAACTTTGCCCTGCTCGCTGCTTCTGTCTCCGTGACAGAGGTAAACGGTGATTATTCAAAGCCACCGTTCCCTACCCTGAGATAAAAAAAATGTTTGTGTGAGAGCATATTCATTTGCTTTGGTTTTCGAACTTACCCTTAGGGGCCTGGAAAACTATATTTAATATGACCACAATCTGGCCAGAACGCTTCTACAATCCACTGTTTTACACTTTAAATCCGTGTAGCTAGCCAATCTCGACTCGGATCAGGACAAGATCAGATCGCGACTTAATTGGATCCAAATTCTCTCTTCCTTCTTGGACAGCCTTGAACAGCTACCTTTCAAGCAACCTCTCAGTAAGCAACCTTTGAGGTCAAGATGCGGTTTGGAAAAGAAAGCACGGTACTTTAACCGTAGCTTCCTGCCGGGGCTAGAGCTGGGATTAGTGGGAGACTTAACGTTAACGCAAATGTAGTCTTGCAGATTGCCGATAAACTATAGAGTATAATGTTGCCACTTGCAACGGCTACCGCCCGATAGCTGGCGCTAGTACCCCTTGATCCTGTATTTCTACGCTCTGCTACAACACCTCCCGCCAAGATCTGACTTGGTGATGAACCCAACAAGGCTGATCCCGCCATAATTACTGGCGCAAATCTTTCACATGATAGCGCCCGAAAAATTTACCTTGAAGACCCTCGACTTCATAGTACGAGTTCCCCAACTTTTGTCTCACTCGTGCCTTTAGGAATGCTGGTCCTAACTTTGCGTTGTAGCCGGTTAGAAAGCAACTTTGCTTAAAGTTGCGGCGAAATATTTCCTGACCATTAGAGAAGTTTACTTCTCACGATCTCAGATTATAACGCTCTCGGTTTTTGCTATCCTGCTGTTGCGAAAGTTTCTTTGCCTTCCCTCGAGCCAATTCCAGCGAATCTTCTCTAGTAAAGGATATCCCTCTATCCTGCAATACTACTTCCTGCAAGAAGTGATCTTAACAAGGCATATTTTCCACCTGACGTTACCATATGCTGGCCAAACACCATATAGTAGGGTGACGTACCAATTGCCGAATGGGTAGCTGACCTTAAAGCACAGCAAATGCTGCTTAAGTTTGCGTCCCAGTCTTTTTGACTAATGTCTACATAAGAACGTATTGCAGTAATTATGGATCGGTTAACGCGTTCTGACGTATTTGCCTGTGGCGAAAGAAAAGCCGTCAGATTGTGAGAAATTCTATGTTCTCTCAGAAGCTTCTGAAACAGCTCCGATCTGAATTGCCAGCCGTTGTCAGATACAATTGTCTCCGGAACTCCGCAAAGATAAAACAATTCTTCTTTTAAATATTTTATTATAACCGCTGCTTCCAGCTTCTTCACGGCCTTGACGAATACAAATTTCGAAAAGTGGTCTAAGACTATTAAAATAGCAATATTCCCGCTCTTTGAACGCGGATACGGACCCAGGAAATCAATATAGATTCGCTGAAAGAATCTTTCCGACTCTGGCGCTTTACCCATTGGAGGTCTAAGAGGACTGTTGGGTGCCTCAGTGGTCTTACTAGTCTCACACCAGCCAATATACGCCTTAACTTCTCCTACCAAACCGGGCCAGTAATAATAGCGTCTTATTCGCTCTAGAGTCTTGTGAACTCCGCCGTGAGATGCAAGTGGATGATCATGCGCGTTCTTCAAAACCTCGCCTACCAGCTGAACGGGCATCCAAAGCTTCGAAATGTACACGTCGTGAAGCGGCTCACCTGTTGCGTGTTCTGAGCGCCTATATACTAAGCCGTCCACAACCTTTAAGTCTGGGAATTTCGAGCAATTGGCCCTTACGCTATCTATCAGACCAATATACTCAGGACTACGAAAATGTTCGGAGGAAGTATCCACTAAAAAGCCATTAGAGGCATCTATGCTCGCTAATTCGTCCTCGTTTAGCCTCGAGAGTGCATCAGGAACAACATTCAGCCCCCCCCCCCACGCGGGGGGGTCAAGGTCAAGGGTGCCGCGATTGTAGCAAAATTTTCAATAAACTTTCTATACCAGCCAGCCATACCTAAAAAACTTCTCAGACTCCTGAGAGTTTTTGGCAATGGAAACTTTTCAATCGCAGCCACTTTATCGCAGGTCTGTGCGTAAAACACCTTCCCCAATTAAGTGAACCAAATACTTGACCTGTTGCACGCAGATATGGCTCTTCTTGACATTAATAGTCAACCCTGCTTTCCGGATGCAATCTGCAACTGTCTCAAGTATTTCCATATGCGCTTCAAAGCTTTCGAAGACTATAAGGAGATCATCGAGATAGATGAAGACCTCATTTCGTAAGGCTGCTGGGATAACCTTATCCATCAATCGTGACATAGTTGGGTCCGCATTGCAGAGTCCAAACGGCATCACCTTGAACTGGTAAAGTGGACGACCAGGGATCGTGAAATCTGTTTTATCCCTAGACACTTGATCTAATGGTATCTGCCAAAATGCGTCCTTGAGGTCTAGAATACTAATGAAATTAGCTTTGGGCAACCGACTAAGGATACCGTCAATTTGTGGCAACAGGTATGCGTCCTTGACGGATACCGCGTTCACTTTACGACTATCTAGACAAAGCCTGACCTTTCCGGGCTTTTGAACTAGGACTACTGGTGATGACCAGGCACTGTCGGACTCCTTAATCACTCCTAGCTGCAGCATTGGATCTACTTCTGCATAGAGTAACTTCTCTACAGCTGGAGAGACAGGAAAATGCCTCTGCTTAATGGGCTTTGCAACACCAACATCGATCTGATGCGACAGAAGGCTTGTTTTACCTAGCCCCGATACTTCAAACGATGGAAACTTTTTTACTACCTTCTGCAGACTTCTTCTTTGCTCATCAGAAATCTTGTGGGCGCTCAGCTCTGATATCTGAATATCTGGAGGAATTGGCTTACTGCCATCTGCCGTCCACTCCACTTCCTAAAATTTCTTGTGCAAATCGTCCGCCTATACAGCTCATTGCTGCTCCTGTATCCATCAGCCCTTTCAATTTCTTGCCAAGGACTGTTGCTGCTGCATACGGCCGATTGTCGACACAACTTTTTCGGAGCGCCCACAAATCTTTGGTGACTCTCCAAAATCTTCTTAACCTGTTTGAATTTCTACACTTAACTGTAATCCTAAAATGTTTACTATTTTTGCTCGTAACACTGTTAATAAACTTATTAGCAGTAGAAACTCTCTGGTGCCATCCTGCTGAGGTGCCCTCAGTTGGTTCAAGGATATCCTCAGGAACACCCACCTCATTGATATCTATACTTCCTGATTCTCCGTGTTGGTTCCTTGTTCCTTCAGAACAGTCGGCGAACGAACAACTTGGGTGTTCGCTGTATGTTTTTTAAACACCTTTGGCAAGATGGTTTGTAGGTATTTCGAGCACCATAACCATAACAGAACACTTTTCGTGTCGCTGTGCAGTCTTGGTATCTGTGTCCTTCTTTTCTGCAATTTCAGCAGATTAAGGATATGGCCTCCACAGTACCTTCCCGCTCATCGAAGAATTCTGATTTGGTTGGGTCATGAGAATCTTCACGGAGCTCAGATACGTGGCTCTTGAATGGTGGTCCCTTTTTGTAGACCTGCTCTTTCTTAAGTTCTTCAAGGAAGCACTCCCGCTTTCTACAAATTTCGCGAAGCCGTGACATTGAACTAATAGAGATATTTAAGATCTCGTGCCTTATCTCGGGTCTTAAATTTCGCCGAAGGATTTCTATTAACTTCCTCTCCTACATTTGATCCTCTAAGCTATCTGTAAGTTGGACCACCACATCATAAAAGGAGTTGAAAGTTTCCCTTTCTTTTTGTTTACGATACCTGATCATTTCTCGTATATCTACATCAGTTCTCGTATCCCTGAACTGACGGCGAAGAGCAGCACACAAATCATTCCAACTCACGGTCCGAACAGATATATGGTACCGCCAGAAGAAATCATCGGCCCTTCAAACAGCGCACTTGCATTTCCACAGAGAATATCGAAATTTCCGCCAAGTGTCTGGCAAGTTAAAGCCCGAACTCTATAAATAAAATTATCTACGCTTATTCCACCCTCGGCACCACTAAAACGCAACTTCCACCCATTCATTATATGAGAGACCTTATCGGGTCGATGTGAAAGGTCAGAAAGGTTTGACCTGGGTGAATAGTTTGGGTTAACCGGCTCCTGCACCTCACTAGACTGACCCGCATCTACACGTAGCAGATGGTCAACGACGGACTTGCGTTGGCTACACCTTGACGTGGAGCTTCTTGGCTCCAGCCTGCCAAATTCAAATGAATTAAAAGGGATATTTTCTTGTCAATTGTGTAAGTAACGCATTTTGCATCCTCTTCACTGCATCCTGCAGCATGCTCTCCATACTTTCGCGACTACTAGTCTGACCTCGACCCTCCATGTCAGCGACTCTTTGTTCCACGCTTTCTACCTGTGAACTTGCGACCCTTTGTTTCTGCCTTGTATGCTATGCGACTCTATCTGGTCTTCCCACAGATTCTCCTTGGCAGGATGCTTTGCAGACAGGACAACTTCTATCTTTTGCAAAATGCGTTTTTATGCAGCTTCTATGAAAACTATGCCCACATTTGGTTTTAAACCATTTCGTTGACGAAGTTCAAGTTCTGCACAACGTACAGACCTCTGTTGAAGCACTTGCCTCTTCGGTATCCGAATGATCAAGACCCATTTCACAACTAAATCTTGACTGCTTGGGATATAACAGCTAAATTTATTGTATTATTCTGTCTCTCTTAAATCGAAAACTAAATGAAATTTCTCGGACTTTTCTATTAAACGGTACAAACTCTGTAGAACTAACTTTTCTTTTTAATCCTCCAACCTTTATAGTCGTGGGAAGATTAGTAATAGTTATTTGTAAGATATACGACAGGATATGTATAATTGTAAGATATGTATATGTTTAATGGGTGCGAAAAGATAATATATGCAAATTAAATTACTCCATGCTTAGCCAAGAGCTCATTGTCGAAGCTCTTATGTATGTTTACGTGAGAGGTTCTAAGAAAGATAGAAGGAAAGATAAAGGTGATTTGATCATTTAGCCTGGATCGATTATTTATAGCGTGGCCAACCTCAACTACTTATAATTTTTCTAGGATTGTAGCTCCAAGCACATTCACAGACTCAAAGCAGACTAACAGGCTCAAAAAAAATAAAACAAACCACATTAGACCTAAATCCGAACCGCGGCGAGGCTATTGCTCGCGGGCATTAGCTCTGTTATCCTGCAGTGATGACTTGTCAGATCTAATTTTAATTAGGTATTGCTACGCCAAGCGCGGTTAGCTAAAACACATAGTGAATGTTAATTGCCTAAGTCCGAAGCGCTTGACTTATGTAATTTAACACAAATCAAGGAGACAGCTGTGCCAAACTTCCTTCGTGGTCAGGTTTTACTATTTTTGAAAGTATAAACACTGCATTCCTATGCGAATGAAAGTTGACCCACCTGACTGGGAAAATTGACAGAAATAGAACAGAAAGGACAGATTAAGTATTTTCATGCTATTGAGTGGGCTTTACTGTACAGTAAGGCCCCACGTTGGGCGCCATAATTATTTTAGAAATTATTTCTTATTATTCCTGTAACGAACATCGTTGAGCTGGTGGTCTTGCAACCTGTTAATCCCGCACACGTTGAAATCCGGCTATATCTCGTCGGCAAATGTCGTGGTGTTATTTAGAGGATTCAGATTACGGGCGCTCATTTGTATCTTTAATAATTAAAATTTATCGCGTGCGAATAGGTAACGAGCCTGAATCGGCCGGAAAAGAGAGCATGAAAATCGGACAGGCGGGTAAGAAAATGAAACAGTACTTCTCACTTGACATGCCCCGCCCCTAGATGTGAACGGGGTGTTATCAGCCCTCCCTACCATGGCCAATGCTCTTCCGACAAAGCTATGCATTAGGCCCTTTTTAGTATCTTGAACTTACGACGGCTCTTGGGTCAGCATGGAGTTAAAACTGGATATTTACTCAGACATTATAATATTTGTTTATTCATGTAATAAATGGGAAGATAGGTTATATTAAATCCTCATAAAATATTCTAAAAAAAATAACAGTAAATCTTTCCAAAAATTTTTGGGTTAAAGTATGCAAAAAATGTGATATAAATAGTTAAAAAGTAACTTCATTATTGTTTTCATTCCAATGCAATTTAATTCAATGTTTTCCAAAAGAATTTTTTAAATTTTTGAGGAAAATGATTTCTTTATACTCATTTATATTCGTGTGATCGTGTACAAAATTTCGGTAGAAAAAGAATCAAACTTGGTTTATTGCCAAATAGTATATAAAGCTCACCTTAAATTTCTCCAATGACGAAAGCGCTTCCATTCGTTGGCGGTGGTGCTGTGAAATTCTGGCAGGCAAATACAATAAAAAAACTAACAAAAAAAAAGCAATTCGGTAAATGCACAATATTTAGCGCATGTCTTTAAGCGACCGAAATTTGCATGCTCGAAAACTTTAACTTTTTTTCAATTCCTCCTTCACATAATTTTTTCTAAGATCTTCCTACCGATAAGTGATTTTATAACTTCCATTGCATATTTTTATACCCTTGCAGAGGGTATTATAATTTTGGTCAAAAGTGTGCAACGCAGTGAAGGAGACATCTCCGACCCTATAAAGTATATATATTCTTGATCAGGATCACCTCATGAGTCGATATGAGCATGTCCGTCTGTCCGTCTGTTCGTTTCTATGCAAACTAGTCTCTCAGTTTTAAAGCTATCGAGTTGAAACTTTTCACACACCCTTCTTTCTGTTGCAGGCAGTGCATAAGTCGGAACGGCCGGGATCAGTCGACTATATCCTATAGCTGCCATTAACTGATTGATCGGAAATGCCATTAATTTGGTGTTTTTTAAGTTAGAGGGTTGGGACTTTCCACACATGTTATATTTGACAATATCTTATGTACAAAATTTCATAAGGATCGGCCGACTATATCCTATAGCTGCCATATAACTGATTGATCGGAATTGGCATAACTTTGGTGTTTTTTAAGTTAGAAAAATGGGACTTGGTACAGATTACTCTTTGGGCAAAATAATTCAATATGCCAAATTTCATAAGGATCGGCCGACTATATACGATCCGCTATATATCTAATAATATAAGATGCGTGGCGCCACCTAGCGGACTACGACTCAACTGCAAGGATATATCAACCTCCGCCCGAAGTTAGCTTTCCTTTCTTGTTTTTTCGAGGGTCTTCCTACTGATAAGTGATTTTATAACTTCTTTTGAATATTTTTTTCTTCTTTCTGTAGCCTCATAATTCACTTTTTATATTAACATTTTTTTTTTAACTTTTACATATTTAAATTCTACAAATTCATACCAATCTTATTATTCATTATAATTGACTTTAACTTATACTTTTAAACTTTAGAAAATTTAACCTACAATATTATTTAGTATTAACTATAACGGGGTTTTTTTTCTTTATATTATATTTTTACGCGTAATGCATGTACGATGTTTTGGGCCGTATCTAAATTATTTAAAAGAAAAAGGATCTTAGAGTTCCCAAACTCTAAGACTTTTTTAGCAACCTTTCAGGTCAAGATGCGGTTTGGAAAAGAATGCATGGTACTTTAACCGTAGCTTCCTGCCGGGGCTAGAGCTGGGATTAGTGGGAGATTTAACGTTAACGCAAATGCACTTTATATACATATAGCCGAAGAATTAAAAATTTTCTGTAGGCAACCGATCTAAATGATTGTTTCATCTAAATGAAACAATACCAAGGTCGAAAGGTATTGTTTCAATTAGATAATTTTTGTCGAAACATATTCCAAAAGTTATTTGGTTTTGAGAAATTAGGGTGAAAGTAAAAAAAAATTGAATCACTTAATTGGGGCTGGTGGAAACATTTTAGTCCCCAGATAGATTATCCTAAATATTGGTACCTCAACCAAACCGATCCGACATTTCTTTCAAAAGTTATTCAAGACATTTAATTTTTACACCTTTTTCAAAATGGAAATCCTGAAAAAAATTGGAGATGTTATAGACCATTGTTTATATGAGCAACCAATTCGATTTTTACAGCTTTTTCAAAATGAAGCCAGTGTGTCTGTTTGTCTGTTTGTCTGTTTGTCTGTTTGTCTGTTTGCACTAATTTTTCTTGGCAATCCTGAAAAAAATTGGAGATGTTTGTTATTATCATATGAGCAGTTATTGTTCTACAACTTTTTGAAAATGCTGTAAAAATCGATCGGGTCGGTTGAGGTACCAAGCTTGAGGTACCAAAGAAAAAAAAATTATTTTCAAAATTGGCTCATTTGATCATATTCATATTGCACGTGGAGATATGTAGATCTTTAGATGACGCAACTTTTGATATATCGCTTAAATCTAGCAAAATTCGTTAACTCAAGATATAGTCCTGTAATACAGCTACCAATTTTGTCCAGCCTCCTGTGAAGCTTGCATTTACTTATACATGTGTGTGTATTTGATTGGCTACTTTGCTTTTTGGAGTCTGCATATATTTGGTCAATACCCTAAAAAATATGGAGTATATCTTTTCAGATTTAAGTTTATTTATTTAAAAATTAAAAATAAAATATTGATGTTATTCTGCTTTGTGTTTCAGTGTCTCATGTTTCAATGAAAAGACTCACAAATGCACAATTTTACGAGTAAAAAGCTTTATATGCATATGCCCCCACTGAACATATAATGCATATAAATAAAACACTGCCTTACTTAAATTACAGCCACCACCGTTTTTGGGGCAAATCATGGATTAAAAGGTACAAAAAAAACTAGGCAAAGCAACTCTGCAAATACTTTTCTAATGTTTATTATTTTATATCGCACACCCAAAATAAATTGTTACATTCAACAATTGGTTTAACTAGAAAAACTGGAAAAACGTAATTTCCAGTTTTTTTATTTTTTTATCTTTGCGCATTTATTTTGATATAATACATGTTTATTATATGATTGATCGGATATGCCATAACTTAGTTTTTTTTTATAAGTTAAATAGATGGGACTTAGTACAGATTGCATTTTGGGCAATCTTATCCGATTTGCAAAATTTTATTAGGATAATTGACTTAACTTTGTTGTTTTTGAAGCTAGAATGATGGGACTATCTACGGTTTCCGTTTTGGGCAATCTAATCCTATGTTTCATAAGAATCGGCCAACTATATCCTATACCTGCCATATAACTGAACGATCGGAAATGGCACAACATTTCTATTTTTAAAGATGCTTGGGGCTGTTTCCAACATTTTTATTAGAAATTTTGTTGATGGTGAAATTCTCATAAGGATCGGACAACTATATACTACATATAACTGCAAGGGTATATCAACTTCGGCTCCGCTTAAAGTTAGCTTTTCTTTCTATTTTGGTTTTATTTTTTATAATTTTTTATATAGTGGAACTCTCATAAGGATAGGCCTCTCATCTGTTAATTTGTTAAAACAATTTAATTTCCCACAACTACAAAACAATTTTGGATTTTAAATAAATTTTTGGGCAAATTTTTAATTAAAATTTTTAAACTAACCAAATTCCAAAACCTTAGTAAATTAAAAATATGTATAACTTCAGAGCCACTGAAGCTATCGAAAAATTCTTTACGTCTTTGGAAAGGTTTTTAATTATTCCACTTTCTTGAATGTCAAAATCTATGGAGTTATTTAGGTGTACAAAATTGCATATAAAAAATATTCTTGTTCGGCACGTGCAAGAAAAACAAAAAAAACAAGAAAGGAAAGCTAACTTCGGGCGGAGCCGAAGTTTATATACCCTTGCAGTTGAGTCGCAGTCCGCTAGGTGGCGCCAAGCATCTTATATTATTGGATATATAGCGGATCGTATATAGTTGGCCGATCCTTATGAAATTTGGCATATCGAATTATTTTGCCCAAAGAGGAATCCATTGAAACTCCTATCCATCTAACTTAAAAAACACCAAAGTTATGGCATTTCCGATCAATCAGTTAATGGCAGCTATAGGATATAGTCGACCGATCCCGGCCGTTCCGACTTATGCACTGCCTGCAACAGAAAGAAGGGTGTGTGAAAAGTTTCAACTCGATAGCTTTAAAACTGAGAGACTAGTTTGCATAGAAACGAACAGACGGACATGCTCATATCGACTCATGAGGTGATCCTGATCAAGAATATATATACTTTATAGGGTCAGAGATGTCTCCTTCACTGCGTTGCACACTTTTGACCAAAATTATAATACCCTCTGCAAGGGTATAAAAAGAATAATTAAATAACAATGACAGATATACGAACACACAAATTAATAGGTATTAAAACTAAAAATAAATGATCAAAACTGTTTTATCTTAATATATATGGGATCTCGAAGACGGAGAAAATGGGATAATTCTCCGAATTATGGATCAACAGAGAAAAAAAAAATAAAGAGCCTCTCTCCTAGCCGGCGATCCTTCTTTGGGTGGCCATACCAACACCTTTGGCCGGCTTTCACGAAGATACTGCAGGTCCAGCTTCAATCCCAGCAAGGCGCAAAAAATACTACGGCGCCGAAATTGGTGGGGGCGCGCGAATCAAATCAACGTTGAGTTTTTTATTTTTTTTTTATTTGAGAAATCTTTATTCCCGAAAAGAAAAAAAATACGCCAGGCCTAGCTCAATTCCAATGGCCTGGCTTTTGCCCCCGGAGATGCGAGTCTGGTCGGTCGTGGAATGAAGAAGCCCATTTATTACGGCTCTCCTTCCTGGACCGACCTCTTACCTTGGATTTTTTCCGATCCTGCTTTCTGCCTCCAGCTTCTTTAATTTCCTTGGATTTTTTCTTATTTCTTCAGGTGTACAATAATTCCTTTCTTTTTTTCTGTTCTTCTTTTTTCTCACGCCCTTTTAAATACCCTTCCCTGCAATTTTCGCCTGGCATGGTCATTTGGATCGGAACGTTGTTCCAGACCCGATCCTTCCCGGGTCATCAACCCTCCCATCCAAAATTTTCCTGCTTAGGACTAGGTGGCAGCCCTGCTCCGATTGTTTACATCGGCCACAACAGCCACATTAGCATTTTACGCTTATTAGCGTCAAATGACAATGGAAAGATGGACGATTTAGCTCTACTTCTTGTATCAGACCTATGCTCATCTTCAGCGCCCAACGTGGGAGACGACCCCTCGGACCCTCGATGTCACCGTGGCACTAGGCTTCTTCCATCTGACGGCGTCTTCCTGTCCCGTAAGTACCTCCATATTAACTAGATGCCTGATTTATGCTTTCCTTTCTGTTCCAGGCACCTCCCCGTTGGTCGTTATCTCCTCCATTTCTTATTCGTGTCACTGTCTCAGATCCTTTACGTGGAATACTCCAGCGGTGTTTCCGTCCAGATTCTTCACCTCATACATGTTTTCGCCGATCGGCCTTCGGAGTCTGCATTTTACAAGCTTCCTTGCGAATTTGGCATTGAAGCTCTTCCCAAAGTCGCTTAAGACCAAATTCCTCCGGAAGACTTCTTGGCCAAACCGAACCACTCGCGTCCTCCTATAATAGGTTCTGGCACTGGCTTCTTGTGCCCCGTGTAAGTTCCTCCTTACCGCGTCCCTGATCAAGGCGATTCTGTCCGATGGCGGCAATCACAGGAGCTCATTGTCCTCCAGTGCCTTTATCTTTCTAGCTACCTTATAGTCGGTTCCATCTGTGAACATGTGCTGCCCAAACAGGGCAAAGTGCGGGGTTACCCCCGTCGCTGTATGCACCGACGTTCTCAATGCTGATTCTTTTTCCGTCAGGTATAGGTCCCTGTGGTCCTGGTCCAGGTATGCCCTAATTGCGTTCAGCGCCGACTGGTTCACCCTCTCTGCCGCATTCGACTAAGGGGAATAAACTGCTGTCCTGACGTGGCGAATGTGGAATTCCTGCATCATTTCCTGGAATCGCTTTGCCACGAACTGTTTCCCATTGTCCGAATGAATGGTCTCCGGCACTCCAAAGGTGTGAAACACCTCTCCCACCAGGAACCTTCCTTCATGGCTTTCAGGAACACGAACTTTGAAAAATGGTCTACCACAATAAAGATATACGAGTGCCCTTTTCGAGATCTCGGATATTTCCCCAAGAAGTCTATGTATAGCTTTTGGAATGGCCTGTAGGTTACCGTTTCGGCTCCTAGACCTGGCCGCGGGCCGCTATTCAAGAGCCCGAACCTGAGCCACCATTCCTGGCCAATAAAATCGCTGCTTTAAGCGATGCAGGGTCTTTGCCATCCCTCCATGAGCCTTATCCGGCGGGGAATGCGCCTGGTCTATCATGGCCGCGCTCAGCGAGGCCGGTACCCACAACTTCCAGGTGTTCTCCTCCAACTCCACCGCGCTTTTACATTCTGTCCTTTTGAACACGAAACCATCCACAATCTTTACATCCGGAGACCTATCCTTTTTTCGCCTCAAGCAACTGCTTTAACTCCATGTACTCTGGGGATTCAAATTCCGTGGTTTGGAATCCGAGCATCCAGTGGTCCTCTGGTTGCTCGACGGCTTCCACTATCCTGGAGAGCGTGTCTGCCACCACGTTCTCTGATCCTTTACAGTGCTCGAAAAAGCTATGGGATGTTCGCTTTTTTCCCCCTCTATTTGGAACAGTACCGCTCCTACTCCTGTATTTGAAGCATCGCACTGTACATAAAACATCCTTTTAAAATTCGGATGTCTCAGAACCGGTGATGCACTCAGCGCCTCCTTCAGCGTCCTTACGGACCTCTCCGCCTCCTCTGTCATAACGAACTTGCCTTTTTTTAAGGTATCCGTGAGCGGCGCCACCAGTTCTGCAAAGTTCCGTATATATCTTCGATACCACCCTACCATCCCGAGAAACCGGCGAACCTCCTTGGCACTTTTCGGCATCATTACCTTTTTTATCGCCTCCACTTTCTCTGGGTCCGTCCTCACAATTCCTCCGCCAATCACATATCCTAGTAACGCAGCTCCTTAAATCAGAAGTGCGACTTCTTTAGGCCAATCGTCAGCCCTGCTGCCTTCAGGCTCCTGGATACCACTTCCAGCATTCCCACGTGTGCCTGAAAATTTTCTGACACTACTAATAGGTCGTCCAGGTACACGAAGACGCTTTCCCTGAGCCTCTGCGGTATGACTTTGTCCATCAGCCGACACAGCTTTTGGGCTGCGTTTGTCAACCCGAATGGCATCACCACGAAATGGTACAACGAGCGTCCCGGGACCGTAACCGCCGTATACATCTTGCTGACTTCGTCCACTTCTATCTGCCAGAACGCATGCTTACGGTCCATACTTGAGATATACCTTATCGTTTCTATGCGACTCAAGATCCTCTCAAAGTTCTGCTGCGGATACGCGTCCTTGACCGTTATCTTGTTCAGCTTTCGGGCATCGAGGCAGAGGCGATTTTTTCCTGTCTTTCGGACTAACGTGATGGTGTTACGCCATGCACTGTCACTCTCTTTTATAACTCCCAGGCGTAGCATCTCATCTATTTCTTGGTAAATGAGTGTCTGCACCGCTGGTGACACCGGATAGTGCCGATCCTTGATCGGGGTGGCCCCTTCCGTCAGCTCGATGCTATGCTTCATGACCTCTGTCCTTCCTAAACCGTTCTCCTCAAAATTCAGGAACGAGTTTTTTATTTTGTTTAGTTGTTTTGTTTCCTCTTCTCCCAGTTCATGCTGCTCATGACCATCCTTCTCTGTCCCTGTTTTGTTCGCTTTCTCTTCATCCATTTCTATCTCGCCTAGTCCAAACAAATCCGTCGCGATTTCAAACTCCTGCCAGAAATTCACTCCTAGGTATAATTCTTGCTCCAACGATGGACATAGGTGGAATAGGATTTCTCGAGTCCTTTTTTGTACTCCACCTGCATCTTCACCTTGCCTAAGATCTGTTGCTCCGATCCATTCGCTGTTCGGACCTTTGCATGCCATGGCTTCCATGGGATTTCGAGACGTTCCACCAATTCTCTGCAGCCTCTTCCCATTAGACTAATCGAAGCTCCGGAATCTAGTAGTCCTCTCATCATTCTCCCTGCTACCTTGACCATAGCGTATGGTCGAGGGTCTGTCTTGGAGGAGGACCCACGCGTCATGGACATCACCGAGCGGGTCGTGCTTCTATCCTTAGCCTTCCTACTGCCTCTTCTGGACTTCGGGCTCTTTCGTCGAACGCTGGTTGCCCTCTGACGCAACGCTCCTGTTGGTGTTTCCCGGCCTACAATTTGGGCATTTGGGCGTTACGGTGTTTGCCAATCCACATTTGTAACAGAAAAGCCAACGCTGAGCCGCTTCGCAGTCCATGTAGACATGACCCTTCTGCTGACAGTTCCAACAGGTGATCACTTTTCGGGGTGCGCCGCTAGAGATCGACGCCACCGTATCTCCTAGTTTGTCCTTTGTGTTCATTTCGGCTGGTCCTCCTGTCCAGTAGGGATGCACCTCTTCCAGTCTTCCAACCCGTTGCTCATCCCGGGGCTTAAATCCGGCGCTCACGCGATGCCTATGTCCTGCTCCTCGCTCCAGATTTATAACTCGTTCCACTTCCTTGCACTCATCGTGCAGGTGTTCTACACAACAGTCTACTTAGAGCCATAAAATACTCCTCCAGTGACTCCCCTTGCCGTTGCTTCCTCTCCGCGATATCCTGGATTCAATCGTAGTCGCCTCTATTATCGCAATATCTGCGCTGCAGGGCTTCTTTTAATTCTCTCCAATCTTGTGGCGGCTTGGTCCTTATTAGCAGCCAGTACCATTCGGATGCCTCTTCCGTCAACAACCGGTGGAAGTCTCGAAGCAGCTCAATCCACGGCATCCCATATTTTTTCTGAACGTGTTCTACCTGGAACAGAACATCTTCCGCCCTCATCGTTCCTGGACGACCTGAAAATTGGAAACCCCATTTATCTATCGGAACATACTGCCGGCTCCTCTGTTGCGCTCCCTGTTCCTGCGGTACCATATATGTTCCAGCCATATTGGTGCTTCGGAGCCCGTCCATTTGCGATCCTTGGAAACTTCTATTCCTGCTCGAGCTCCGGTGCCTCCAATTATGCGGCGGTGGTGGAAACTCCCAATTTCCGCTTAGCTCCGCTTTTTGGCTGCTTTCCGCTAGTACCCGGTTTAGCAAGGGGTTTGTTCCGACTGTTCCTAATGCGTCTTCTTGGCTTCTGTTGTTTCCTGTCCCTGAACTTGGTGGGGCAAGGAAAACCGTAGCTTTCTCTGCCTTTTGTTTGTCTCCCTGTTGCTTTCCCGAATTAGGAGAACCGCCAGCTGAACCATTAGGCGGTGGATTCTCCACCTGGGTGGCCATGGAGGATTCTGATGACCTCGAGGAAGGAACTCTTCCGGTGTCCCGATCCAGCTTCCGGAGTATTTGTTCAAATCCCGTCCTCATGCATAGGTCGATCCTTCGATCCAACAGTTGGCTGAGATCTACCCTTAGCTGCGCTTGGGATTTGTGAATGAGGGCCTGCATCTCTCGTCGATTAAAGGATGCATAGGCCTCTGCGTTTTCCAGGCTATACTGCTCCTGAATGGGATCTAATTGGACATGAGAGTACGTCCCGAATGGAGTTGGCGCTTGTTCCATGCTGAGGTTCCTCGGGATCGACTCAGCCCCCTTTGTTGTGCGCTGAGTCGATTGGTCTCTCTGCTTTGCTCGGTACCGCCCTGTGCTCCCCCCTCCATGTCCAAATCTCTTTCCCCTCCTTCGAGCATCGATAGGCTTGGTCCGCCCATAGAGTCCTATTTTTATTATACTCAAGTTTTCCAATAAGGAATTATCCAATCTATTTATATGCAAGCGCTGACTGACTGCAATAATTAATTTCAATACCGGCCGGTACCACCAGAATGAGTCCCCGATTACCAAATTAAATAAATGAATAAATAAATAAATAATTGATTAAAAAAAAAAGATAAATGAACACTATTAAACCAAATAAACAAATGAATAAATAGGTATACTAATAAATGTCGAAATACATAAATAAATAATTAAATAAACGCTCCCTCCTTAAATTTTGGACTAATAGACTTCTATAAAAAATTCTCTCAGTAACACAACTATATCTGGTTTCCTATCTGGGGGCTATAAGGAAGGATGTTTGGGGTTCCGGATTGAGGCTTTCCGTCTGAACCGTGTTTTCCTTGATCTCCGGGTGAGTGTTATTAGCGGCATTGTCGACTATTCTAACCATCAATTTTATTGATGGTTATTAGTCAAGATGCCTTAAGATATATATATATTTAATATTTTTTTTTCTATTTGTAGGGTTTTTTCTTCTGGTCCTTCTTGGAGCAACGCAAAGGCTATTCGTGTTTAGCCGTTTGGGACTTCCGTTTTCGGTTCAGAACCCCTACAAATATAAAAAAAAATTCTGTTTATCGTATTCTTCTATCAACGCAAGTATCCTTTGTTGTTTAAGACACAGCCGTTATATATCCTCTTTCTATTAATCTTATCCTTTTTCTACTCTTATTTATTTTTACTCTATGTCCTATCTATTTATCACAGTACTTATCACAGTTCATTCCTTGTTGCGCAAATCGGCCTTTGGTCTATTCAGGCCCGATGTTGCATATGGAATTCCAATTCAACTTTGATTTGGTACTGCCATAAATTGACTCTATTTCCTTTCTTCTTTTGCAGTCCAGAAACATACTAATTGAGGACCCCTCGAGCGGTTCTCTATTAAGCTTTCTAAACCCACGAAAGTAGAGGTTCCTCTTGTGGAGGCTATAGCGTTGGTTTTTAAAAATTCGGCGCCATGTTATGACCAACTTCGGGTCCGACGGTCCGCCAATCGGCATGGGTCTGGCTCCGGCTAGCTCATCCAGGATCGTGGTTTCCCTTCCCATCTAGACCGCTAACAATAACAAACATCCAACATATATCAAACAGCATATGTTAGACGTTTCACAACACTAAATTCTGGCCAATTCTTTCGTCCGCCCCTATTTCTTTCCTCTCAATCCCCTTTAAGTTTCCCATTATCCTTTCCCTAACCCCCCAGTTTATGCTCTACTCAGTCTTCATTCTGTAATTATATCTTTTTATTAAATAAATTTTACAATATTGGCTTTTCGATTTCCTATCTTTATCTTTTGACTTTTGTTCCGACGCTTCGGTTTCGCTTTCGGGTTTAAATAACGTAATAATAGTGGGATTATAATAACCTCGCTTTCTGCCCGGATTTATACCCCTACCTAAGAGAGCTCTCCTTAAGACGTAGGGACTACCGCAATAAAAAATAAAATAAATAAAAAAAAAATAAATGTATATAAAATGATTATAATGATTATAAATAACAATAAGAATAAAAAAAAAAAATAATTGAATAACAAAAACCGATATACGAACACACAAATAAATAGGTATTAAAACTAGAAATAAATCTCAAAGATCTCAAAGACAGAGAAGATGGGATAATTCTCCGAATTATGGATCAACAGATATATAAAAAAAAAGAGCCTCTCTCCTAGCCGGCGATCCTTCTTTGGGTGGCCATACCAACACCTTTGGCCGACTTTCACGAAGATACTTCAGGTCCGGCTTCAATCCCAGCAAGGCGCAAAAAAAAACTTTTTTTTTTATTTCAGAAATCTTTATTCCCAAAAAGAAAAAAAATACGCCAGGCCTAGCTCAATTCCAATGGCCTGGCTTCTTCCCCCGAAGATGCGAGTCTGGTCGGTCCTGTAATGAAGAAGCCCATTTATTACGGCTCTCCTTCCTGGACCGACCTCTTACCTTGGCAGGATTTTTTCCGATCCTGCTTCCCGCCTCCGTCTTCTTTAATTTCCATGGATTTTTTCTTATTTTTTCAGGTGTACAATAATTCCTTTCTTTTTTTTCTGTTCTTCTTTTTCTCACGCCCGCACTGCTCGACCACTGACTTTTAAATAACCTTCCCTGCAATTTTCGCCTGGCATGGTCATTCGGATCGGAACGTTGTTCCAGACCCGATCCCGGGTCATCAACCCTCCCATCCAAAATTTCCCTGCTTGGGACTAGGTGGCAGCACTGCGACCCTTTACCTCCCTTAGGTGGCAGCCCTGCTCCGATTGTTTACATCGGCCACAACACTGCTACCAATTTTGTGCAGCCACCTGTGAAGCTTGCTGTTACTCACACAGGTGTGTGTATTTGATTGGCAACTTTGCTTATTGGAGTCTGCTTATATTTGGGCAATACACTAAAAAATATGGAGTATATCTTTTCAGCTTTTAGTTTATTTATTTAAAAATAAAATCCAAATAATAAAAGTGCTTAAAAAGTAAAATATAAACATTAGCTCAACTAGGACTCGAACTCAGGCCCTCAGGTCGCCAATACTTTTCTAATATTTATTATTTTATATCGCACACCCAAAATAAAGTGTTAAATTAAACAATTTGTTTAACTAGAAGAACTGGAAAAACATATTTTTTTAAATTTTAAAAATTTTCTGTAGGCAACCGATCTAAATGAATTATATACCAATCGAAAGGTATTGTTTCAATTAGATATTAAATTGTATTGTATTCAATTAGATAATAAAAATATTGAATATAACAGTTTATTTTGAGACTGCGATATTAAAAAAAAATTCAAGTGACCACGACCTTACGATTAACAGGCAGATACCTTAGTCATTGAACCATGGGGTTAACGAAATTTGACATTATGGCCGGAAAAGGCGGTGCCAGGAATTTCAGTACTGCTGGGTTGAAAATATAGAGTAAATTCTTTCAACTTTTACTTAACTTGCCTATCGGACGACTATATCCTATAGCTGTCATATAACTGATTGATTGGAAGTTGGAAGGTTGGGACTTCCCACACATGTTATATTTGGTCAAAACATCTTATGGGAAAAATTCATAAGGATCGGCCGACTATATCTTATAGCTGTCATATGTTTCTGCTGTGGCATGTTGCAAGGGTATATCAACTACGGCTCCGCTTAGCTTTCCTTTCTTGTTAGCTTTCCTTTCTTGTTTTTTGTTGGATAATTTATTATATAGTGAAACTCTTATAAGGATAGGCCTCTCATCTGTTAATTTGTTTAAGCAATTTGGTTTCCCACAATTACGAAACAAGTTTGGATATTAAGTAGAATATTGGGAAAATTTTTAATTAAAACTTTTAAACTAAACAAATTCCAAAACCTTTGCAAAACCCCAACCCTCTAACTTGAAAAACAACGAAGTTATGGCATTTCCGAGCAATCAGTTATATGGCAGCTATAGGATATAGTCGACCGATCCCGGCCGTTCCGACTTATGCACTGCCTGCAACAGAAAGAAGGGTGTGTGCAAAGTTTCAACTCGATAGCTTCAAAACTGAGAGACTAGTTTGCATAGAAACGAACAAACGGACAGACGGACATGCTCATATCGACTCAGGAGGTGATCCTGATCAAGATTATATATACTTTATAGGGTCGGAGATGTCTCCTTCACTGCGTTGCACACTTTTGACCAAAATTATTATACCCTCTGCAAGGGTATAACAAGAGGCCTTGGCATGCAGGTCGTCACCTCGTGGACTTCCGTCCACAGTGATAGGAAAGCTAACTTCGGGCGGAGCCGAAGTTTATATACCCTTGCAGTTGTGCCATTTTCGATCGTTCAGTAATATGGCGGCTATTGGATATAGTTGGCCGATCCCTATAAAATTTGGAAATCAGATTATTTTGCCCAAAATGGAGTCTGTACCAAGTCCCATCTTTCTAACTTAAAAAACAGCAAAGTTATGCCACTTCCGATCGTTCAGTTATATGGCAGCTTTAGGATATAGTCGGCCGATCCTTATGAAATTTGGCAAATCAGATTATTTTTCCCAAAAATAGAATCTGTACCAAGTCCTTTCTAACTTTCATCTTCAGTTCCGATCGTTCTATGACAGCTATAGGATATAGTCGACCGATCCCGGCCGTTCCGACTTATATACTACCTGCAAGTAAAGAAGGATGTGTGCAAAGTTTCAACTTGATAGCTTTAAAACTGAGAGACTAATTTGCGTAGAAACCGACATACAGACGGACATGCTTATATCGACTCAGAAGGTGATCTTTGTTCAAGAATATATATACTTTATAGGGTCGGAGATGTCTCCTTCACGGCGTTGCACACTTTTGACCAAATATTATAATACCCTCTACAAGTAGCCGACTAAGAATACCATAACCAAGATAAAGAACAGCCAAAACAATACGAGACAAAAGACTAGGTACCAAACTTACCCCACGCTATATAAATGAGACAGTAAAAGTAAATAATAACTCTTTCTGTTAAATGAGATTATTTTATTTAAACAAATTCAAAACAAAAGGTGGCTGTTAATTATAAAGTTTTGAGAACAACATAAAGAAATAATGCGTGCACTTGGCTTGACGTTACAATTCGATATATTCAACAATAATAACTTAAGCCTATCTTATATAGTAAGCGAGGCGAAAGAGCGCAACTGAGCTTTTATTTCGCTCCCGCTCCGCCCTATGCTAACTTATACTAGACTTGAATTTGTTCTGTATTTTTATATAATTATGTCGCTATATATATGTAATTATATATATTTATTTCGCTCCCGCTCCGCCCTATGCTAGCTTATACTAGACTTGAATTTGTTCAGTATTTTTATCTAATTATGCACCGGTCCCGGTCCCGTTGAAGGCCTCCATCTGGCTTGAACCAAATGGCAGCCTCGCCAGCTTATGTATTGCCCTCTTAAATATAGCTCCAGCGCTAGTCCTCACGACGGCGACCTTGACTATTTCGTCCGCGCCGGGGTAAGTTTCGACGACCCTGGCGGTGATCCACTGTTGAGGCGGCTGGTGATCTTTTGCGACCAGGACCAGATCGCCCTTGCTCACGTCCTCCTGCTCCCGATGCCACTTCGACCGCACCTGTAGGCCCAAGACGTACTCCCGGGACCATCGCTGCCAAAACATTTGCTTGATTGACGAGACAAGCCGCCATCGCCGCAAGTGGCGACTGTCTCCTACGAAGTTCGATGCGTTATAGCAGTGCTCGATCTGCGGACATCCTCGGCGCCCAACGAACCTTTGAAATGCCAATAAAAACGAATCAGTTGATAAATCAGACAGAAGATCAAAAGGAACTACTAATTTTTTACACTTTTTAATGAAGCGGAACATGTAAACAAACACTTTTAGCAATTTAAAGTGAGAGGAAAATCCTTCTATCACTTTCAATAAATATGAAGTGGAGACCATTGCATTTCCTTTAAAAACGATGGATGTCTTCCGGCTCCGTTAAAAACGATGGACGTCTTCCGGCTCCGTTAAAAACGATAGACGTCTTCTGGCTCCGTTAAAAACGATGGACGTCTTCCGGCTCCGTTAAAATCGATGGACCTGTAAACCAGTTCGATTCCACCGTCTCTTGACACGACATCTGCCGGGTTCTGTTTAGTTGGTACATGTCGCCATGTGCTATCCTCTGACCACTCTTGAATCTAAGCAATTCTATTAGATACGAACGTTGATAACGACGATGGATGGGAACGTATCTAATGAAGATAATATTCTTAATCTGACCTATATATACTGCGTTCGATCGGTAGTTTTGAGGCTTGATTTTGCGGCAGAGGTCTGCGAGAAGGTAAGCGGCACGTAACTCAAGACGGGGGAGCGTCTTTGTCTTGAGCGGCACTACTTTGGACTTTGCAGTCAACAACGCGACTTTAATACCTTCGCTTCGAATATAGAGGCGGGGTCCATAGGCTCTCATAGATGCGTCAGAAAAGGCATAAATTTGAATTGGTGACATCGGCTCACTTATCACAAATATCTGTATTGAGATATCTTTTAACTGTGACAAGGCAAGCTGAATTCTCTTCCACGCTGATTCCAAATGCAGTGAAATCGACTCATCCCAATCTATTTTATTAAGCCAAAGCTCCTGCTACAGGATCTTTTCTTTAATAAGGATTGGGCTTAATACGCCTAGGGGGTCGAATAGCTTTGATGTCACCGAAAGTATGTTCCGCTTAGTCGCCCTTTGACCCATGACTGAAGTATCAATTTCAAATTTAAACACTTCATCTTTGGGTACCCAAGCGATTCCTAATGCCTTAGTCATCTCTGAGTCCGAAAGTTTTATTGGCTTAACGGTGCTCTCGGATGCAGTAACTTCAGGCGAGTTTGAATACCACTTACTCAATTCAAAAACAGCCTTTTAAAGAACCTGAGTTACTTCAGACTTAATTGTCTTTAGCTCCTCCACGCAACCAGCACCCGTTAACACGTCGTCCACGTAAACACATTATCAACTGGTATCGAAGAGTTAAGTACAGCTGCTCCTGAATTGTTGGACCCACAAATCATTTTTTGCTTACTTACTTTTATCTTTAATTAGTTGGATCTTCTCTTGTTAAGAGACTAACAACAATTTTAAAATCTTAATCTAATACATAATTAGTTTATCTTTGTAAACATCTATACTATGGGGCCTCCGATGTCAACGGGCCGGAAGGTCATTTCTTCTTAATCTGGATTGTTGACTAACTTGGTTTAGCGATCTGGCTAGAGGATTTTGGTGTGTGGAGAGTTTCCTTTTGTATTTTTCCTGGAGTTGAGAAATTTCGACTTTGACGAGAGGTATACCTAGGTCTCTATGGATATCTTCATTGCGAATATACCATGGAGCTCCTGTGATGGTTCTGAGCACTTTAGACTGTGCCCTTTGAATAACGTCTATATTGCTACTGCTTGCATTGCCCCAAAGTTCGGAGCCATACTTCCAGATAGGCTTTATGACTGAATTGTAGAGTAGTAATTTATATTCCAGTCGAAGTGGGGAACGAGGATTGATAAGCCAGTGCAGTCCTTTGGATTTATGTCTTAATTGGTCCCGTTTCGCTTCAATATGTTTTTTCCACGTTAGACGCCTATCTAGGTGGACGCCGAGATATGTGACCTCATTCACAGAGGTGGAATGGTTCATATGGTATTGTTTAGAGTTGGAGCGGGGCAGTTTTGTCTGTTGAGAGTAAAGGTAATGTGTTTAGATTTTTCACCGTTTATCTTTATACGCCAGTCCGCCATCCACTTTTCTATTAGTGCAAGGTGAGAGGAGAGGCTTCTGGATGCCTCCAGCGGGCATTTAGATCTTTTTAGTATGGCTATATCATCGGCAAATGTTGACATAGTTAGACGCTGGTCTGTTGGGATATCTGCTGTATATAGAAGATATAGGGTGGCGCCGAGGACGCTTCCTTGGGGTACGCCCGCCTTAATTTCGAACTCTTCTGTTGTAAAGTTTTTTTGTTTTACAGTGAACACTCGATTAAGCAGGTATGTTTTGAGCAGCTCATGACAGTTTTGTTGGAGTAATAGTTTTATTTTATACATAAGTCCTTGCAGCCATACTCAGTCAAATGCCTGGGATAGGTCCAGAAATATAGCAGAACAGTATTCTCGCTGTTCATAGGCGGTTCGATGTGATTTTACATGTGATACGGATCACCTGCTCTATGGTGCCATGCTTTTCTCGGAAGCCAAATTGATGTTCAGGGATTATATTATTTGAAGTCATATGAGGCGTGATACGGAGCAGTAGAAGTTTCTCAAAAAGCTTTGATAAGCATGAAAGTAGACTTATTGGTCTATATGAAGAGGCCAAAGCTTTGTCTTTTTGCTTTGGATTTTTTCCATTGTTGGGGAAAGTGGCCAAGCTTTGTAATAGAGTTAAATAGAATTTTTATATAATTGATAGCGCACGCAGGGAGCTCCATAATCATTTTCGGCGTGATGAGGTCATACCCTGGAGACTTATTTGGCTTGAGGTGCTCTTTGATGACCTTAGTGATTTCAGTTGTTTGAAATTCTACAGCTGGAATTGGATCTGGAATTGGTAGCTCTGGAAGAATGAAAAGAGAGGCTGCTTGATTGGGAGTAAAAACTTTACAAAGGTGACTAGCGAAGACGCTTGCTTTTTCTTCATCGCTGCGCGCCCAAGACCCATCTGGTTTTCGAAGGGGCATATCTGCTTCTATGGGCGGCTTTAAGTTAGGATGGGCTTTCCATAGAGGACACCTGGTTCTTTTTTGGGAAAGCTGTTCTATATATGATTTTTAAGCAAGTTCTTCTCTGCTCCGTAGGACCTTTGTGAGCCTTCGTGTCGCTGTTTTAAGCCTTTCCTTTGAAGAAGGGGATCTGTGTGCCTATTTGGTTGGTTTGGCGAGAACCCCACTGAGGGTGCTTGGCATTGTAGTCGCCGCTTGCTATAAAGCAATCGCCTAGTGTATCAAAGAATTGCATAAACTCCATATCAGATATGCAGAAACGTGGTGGGCAGTATATTGCAGCTAGGTTTAGATGACCTCCCACGGTCTGAATTCATATTGAAGTTGACTGCAAGGAATTTGTAGCAACTCGTTGGAGGGAATGGTGTTTTATGCGCTGCTTTATGAGGATCCCAGTTCCTCCATGAGCCTTCCCATCTGGATTTGTTGCATGAAATATATATCCCGTCAGATAGAAGTTGTTTTTGTTCGTTAGATGAGTTTCGGTGAGGAGCATAATATCGGTATTATTATCATCAAGAAATGTCTTAAGTTCATTTTTGCGCTTTGAAATGCCGTTAGCATTCCATAGACAGATTCTCAAATAAGTCATCTAATTGGATTTTTGTTTGACTAAAAGCTCCATTAGTCGATTTTGGTTTTGCATGAGCTCCTGCATATTATTTTGCATTGTGACCATTAGACTTATGAGTGCGGACAACATTCCTTCGATACCCTTTATTTCGGGGGTTGCAGATTCTTGGCCTACTCTTTCCCTCGTAGTACCCGTAGGCGAAGGTGGATATCCTATAGTTTCAGGTTCCAGTGGTGCTGAACCTACGCTATTTAATAGTCCTGGCCATCGTAGAGCGCTAGAGAAAGAAACTCCAGGTGAAGTCAAAGATGCCGTGGTGGTTAGTGTGAGTGGCCAACGGACGTTGTTGTAAGGGTTTTTTTGTATTCATACGATTTTTTAGCTCTTTATAAACTGGGCATCCCCTGTAATTGGCAGTATGATTTCCACCGCAGTTGCCACATTTCTTAGAGTTATGGTCGGATTTATGTATGGTACAGAAGGCAGTGTTATGGAGGCCGCCACAAGCCACACAGACTGCACGCAAGGTGCAGTACGATTTTGAGTGTCCATATTCTTGGCAGTTTGAACACTGTAGAGGTTGGTTGCGTTTATAAGGTTCCTTTACCGTGATTCTTCTATGCAGAAGATACTGTAGTTTGTATATGGGATGAATCATATTTTCATTAACTTTGAACATAGGCTGGGGGACTTTTTGTCGGTTGATGATATTAATAGCTCCCTTAACTTTAAAACCTGCGCTTGAAAGGCTTCGATGATTTCTTTTATTGGTACCGACGATTCAATACCCTTTATGACCACTTGAAGGCCCTTGCTGCTCTTCAATTGGTAGGTGTAATATTTTTTCTGGTTGTTGTATAGGTATTTCGTGGCTAAGCGATGATTTTCCTCCGTGTAGACTTGGAGCTTGCTATCCCGTATATTGCCCTTGGTCAGTGGCATTATATGAAAATTGTTATTTCCAATTAGCTTAGCGAGACAGTTTACCATATCGCTGCAGTTTTGATCACGTATGTAAATGGGTGGGGGCTTTTGCTTGGCTTTGGGAACTTCCGTATTCTCTTCATTATTACTGTCTTCGCTTAATATAGAAAATCTGTTTTCAGACAGAGAATTAATCGGTTCGTCTTGATTGTTGACTTTCATTGCTTTTGCAGCGTTAGCATTTTTTTTCGGCTGAGGACTGAGCTTTCGTTTTACTTGGATATATATCGGTCAATGCCCGTTTGGATTATTGCTCGGGGGCTGAGAGACAGCTACCGATGTTGCTGTTGTGGTTGATGTACACGATGTGGTAATCGATGTAGTAGTGCTCGTTGTAGGCAAATATAACGGAGTTGATAGACCAGAGGGTGATAGTGCTAGGGAGGTGCATTGCGCACTCCAGGTTACTGCACTGCTTGTGCCTAGAAGAGCGGGAGAGCATGATCTTTCACGCTTTTCGTTTGCGACGAATGAGAAATAGGCATTGGAAGATCGTCTACGCTCTGTTTCTGGGACAGAGAGCTTACTTTCGTTCATGTTGTTGTTGCTTATTTTAGTAATGTTATGTATGTACTGCAGGCTGGGGGGCCGCTCTTATTTCTTTAAACAAGAAAGGAAAGCTAACATCGGGCGGAGCCGAAGTTGATATACCCTTGCAGTTCAGGCGTAGTCCGCTAGGTGACTTTTAGGTGGATTTTATTAGATATATAGCGGATCGTTTATAGTCGGCCGATCCTTATGAAAATTGGCAGATCAGATTGTTTTCCCCAAAATAGAATCTGTACCAAATCCCATCTTTCTAACTTAAAAAACACCAAAGTTATGCCAATTCCGATCGTTCTATGACAGCTATAGGATATAGTCGGCCGATCCCTATGAAATTTTGTACATAAGATATTTTGGTCAAATATAACATGTGTGGAAATCCCAACCCTCTAACTTAAAAAACACCAAAGTTATGGCATTTCCGATCAATCAGTTATATGGCAGCTATAGGATATAGTCAACCGATCCCGGTCGTTCCGACTTATATACTGCCTGCAAAGGAAAGAAGGATGTGTGCAAAGTTTCAACTCGATAGCTTTAAAACTGAGAGACTAGTTTGCGTAGAAACAGACAGACGGACAGACGGACATGCTCATATCGACTCAGGAGGTGATCCTGATCAAGAATATATATACTTTATAGGGTCGGAGATGTCTCCTTCACGGCGTTGCACACTTTTGACCAAAATTATAATACCCTCTGCAAGGGTATAATGAATGTGCACAAGCTGTTGGTTTAGTTTGTCGTGATGGCATTTCAATTTTTGAATTTAATGAAGTTTGATTTTGTGATAGTTATTGGACACTATAAGCTCGAGACTTATGTGTGTCCAAAAGCGTCCTTTCGCGATTTCTAGAGCACACCACTTCTTTTGCTTTTTCACTGAGTTTTCTTGTATTTGCATAGCTGCTGGCGGAGCAGCACAGCAACACGTCCACTCTCTCTCGTTAATTGGCTATGAACATTTCTCCCACTCACAACGAAGCAGTGCTTTGTCAATGCTTTCACACAAGAATGGTTTATATATATATACAGTAGAGAGCAAAATTGAGTACATGTTGAAAATTTGATGTTTAAGTGCTCATAACACATAAACGCGAAAGTAAATGGTAACGCCTTTTTTTTCTAAGATTAAGATTAAGATTTGGATAATTTCTTTTGGAATTTTTTTCCATTCGTTTTCTATACGCCTCCAAAGCTCGCCCAGATTGCTAAGGGCTGCCTCATATCGTCCTAGCCGTCGCTTCACAATTGCCCACAAGTTTTCTATTGGATTGAGATCGGGACTTTGAGCAGGCCAATCCATAAGTGTAAAAACTTGATTTTTCAGCCAACCTTTAACGATTTTGGCAGTATGTTTCGGGTCATTGTCATGTTGAAAAATTAATTCCTGTTCGGGATAGGCGCATTTTTCTATGAAATCGGGTAGATTCTTTTTCAAGATTTGTAGGTAGTCTTCTTTATGCATTATGCAAATTTGAGGCGAGCCCTAGCATTCTTTTTGGAAATAGATGGCTTATTTTTTCTCACGGCTGCCTTATACCCTATTTTTTTAAAGCCCTTCCGGCTGTCCATCGACTGACATTTTTTTGTATTTCCGTCGAAGCCTCTTTCGGGGTTAAATTTCTATTTTTCCTCATTCTTTGCATCATGAGCCTAGCATCAGAGTCCTTTAAAAGGCGAGGGCGACCACTTAACATTTTTCCTTTTTTGGACTCTAACCACCACTGATTGGCTTATGTTAAGTTTTTTTTTCAATGGCACGCGTCGAGAAATCTCGATTTGTTAAAGAAACAATGCTGTTCTCTTGATCTGCCGATGTTTTTTTCATTTTATCACCAAAACAAAAAGAAATTTAAGATATTACTGATTGATCGGAAATGCCACAACTTTGGTGTTTTTTAAGTTAGAGGGATAAAACTTTTCACATATTTTATTTTTTTCCTATAAAAAGTATATATATTCTTGATCTAGATCACCTTCTAAGTCCTAAGTACGCAACTTAATCTAAAGACTTTGCACACGTCCTTCTTTTATATACAGGGAGTATATAAGACGAGACGGCCGGGATTGTTCGACTATAACCTATAGCTGTCATATAACAGATTGATCGGCAATGCCATAACTGTGTTTGGTGTTTTTTAGGTTAGATAGAAGGGACTTGGTACAGATTCCATTTTGGGCAAAGTAATCCCATCTGCCTTTTTCCAATAACGTTTCTTTTTTTTCAATTTTAGAAAAAAAATTATTAATTAAGAAAGGAAAGCAATCTTCGAGCGGAGCCGAAGTTGAAATCGATGCCGGTTACATCGAAGACTTGATAACCTTGCACTCTCTCCTTCGGAAGATCACCCATTACATGATCCAATAAACGAGGTTTCGACCGAAAGCATAACAACGATCGAGGTCCAGCGTGCAGGTTGTGCTCATGAAAGCTAAGAATTATGCTTCACGTAACCGGGTGGCTCCTGGGCAAAATTACTGGGTAACCACCATCGTAATCCAAGGATGAATTCTTGAGACGCCCGTCTACTCGAAGCAATCTAAAGTAATCCAAAAAGGAGGATAACGAAGCCAACGAACTGGAGGAGGCAACCATTCCCTTTGTCTGCAACGTCCTTATTTTATCACCCAAATGAGCGCGCTGAACTGCCCACAAAAGCATGCGAGTTCCCGCCTTGAAATCATGAACGGTAATTCCTTTATGCCGAACCCGTCTGCCAAACTTATAGACATAAGCAAACACTCGCTGAAGAGCTGGAAAGGAGTTAACGTGCATGTCGCCATGAGGTCTGTATATGGCGTCTTCACCAATAAAATTAAAGGGGCGAAGCTCTAAAGTTGGCTTCTCGACTACTATCTATATACTATATACTGTCGCATGCCAGTGCTCCTGTGTCTTTAACAGATAGGGCGGCCCCTGACACCATAACCTGGATCCGATCAACTCAGTAGGAAGGGCTCCACGGGACAAGATATCAGATGGATTTTCCAACGTAGATACATATCGCCACTCTATGGAACTCATCAGATTTTGGATGGTTGACACTCGATTAGCGACAAAAACGTTAAACTTGGCAGGCTCATCTCGAATCCACAATAACACGGCTGAAGAGTCGCACCAACAAAAATACTTCCCTTTGTAAGCGCCTAGACTGTGAACCTCTGCCATCATTCTCGCCAACAACTCAGCTCCAGCGAGCTCTAACTTTGGCGCAGTTATCGTCTTAAGAGGCGATACCCGAGACTTCGCACATAGACGGCGGCCTGGAAACTAGCGACTAGACATCTGCATGAGTGGCAAAAAACCCACATTCAAATGCACAATGCTAAAAATGAGTTGAGTGAATTTGAGAGCAAAGCCAACATGATGTGAGAGGGTTGGATCTCTTACGCCTACTCATTTGCACAATCATTTGGTAGAAGGAAACGAATTGAGTGAATTGAGAACGTTGAAAACAGAGACGTTTCATTCAAATGATTCGAGTTGTAAATGTAAATAAAAGGAAATAAAAACAAATTAAATGCAGCGAATTTATATCTAATTTAAATTGGAATGCAAAAACATTATTTTGTTAACATTTTCAGAGTTAGTGGCTATTTGAAAACGCTTCTCTGTTATCAAATTTCTTGCGTTTGAAAAGGTCCGTTCCGAAGCCGCGCTGCTCGCTGGAATGCAAAATATTTTGCAGCTTGTTTTGTGCAATAGCAGAAAAAATTGCTTATTTAAATGCCACCAAGCTAAAGGATTAAAATCAGGAGTGTATGCAACCTTAATATTGGAATATCCAGAAATTTCTTGTTCCACCTTGTCTTGTATTGTCTCAAATTTGGGGACATCGAAATAATAACCTAAAAACCAAACTTTAAAAAAATTACGTCTACAAATATATAAATACAGGCTCGTCGGCTTCTTTTATAAATTGGTTGTCCATATTTCCGTCTTTTTTTTGCAGCTCTTGTTTTTTTTTTTTTGATATGAAGTTAAAAATTGTTAAAAATTTTTAGACAAATTTGTAGCAGCTCTCAGAAAGAAATGTGCCCGAATGATAAGAAACAACTCAAAGGATTCGGGTAACATGACATTGACATATTTCTCATTTCACTTTTCGTTTCGTTCATTCCCTCCCAGTCGTGCCTGGCGCTCGCCAAACGCGCATCCCGCGGTAGAAAATGGAGTGCGCGGCGCACTCCCATCTGCGGAAAACCATCATTCCGATTTACATTGGCGTGGCCGCTTTTCTCACCCAGCGGAGCGAGTATCAATATGCTTGGCGATCGGAAAAAGAAGGCGGGTCTCCCCTACCCGCAAGCTTACCGGCTAGGGGAGATCGGCGTGAAATCTCACCCAGGGAAATTCTGGTTGAAAAAAAATTTCCCTTGCTTTTTGCTTTGCTTTTGGTTTTTTTTTTGTTTTCCCAACCATGCCCATTGATTTTTACTAAATTCGAAATGCGTTGTTTGTCATATTTATTTATTTTTATTTATATTTATTATTTATTAATCTTAATAAATAAAACTGAAAAGATATAAAAAGAAATAACAAAAAGCTGAAAATAAATTAAAACGAAAAACAAATTATTTAAGATTCTTACAAATAAAGATATTGAGACGTCCGAATTTCTAGTACAGCCAGAACTGAAAATATTTGTTTAATGAAATAACGTTTATTCATCATTATCAACACAATAAAATAGAAATAATTGAATGAACAGAGCAGTAAACTTACCATTTCACAATAATAAACCAATGCGACGCATTACGAACAACCCTATGTGACCGTTTCGATTTGGGTTTGATTTAGCTTAAAAACGCTGCACAAAACGCACACTAATTACGCGGGATTATTTTTTTGCTGCCCTCAGTTAATGTAAAAAAAAAATTCCTTATATAAATAATATTTTTCATTAAATATTGAGCTATGTTTAAATTTTGTACTTCAATAAAATTATTATAGAACATAAATTGGTAAACTTAAATAAAATACGTTGAATTGTTCATGAAATAATTTATTCTAAGTTAAAAGTCCCACGCATAAATTTTTCTAAGTCCCAAGCGAGATGAAAATTTTCTAAGTCCTGTTTTTTGAGAGCGAAATCTATGTTGAGAGAACAAATTCCCTCTCTCAACACGGGGTGGGGTGAGAACAAGGTACGAAAGATACCTGCCGGAATGCACCGAAACGCTGCTAGCACCGAAAAGTCCGACTGGGCTGTCATTTCGTTTGACGTCTCAAATTACGAGAGGAACCTAAGTTTACATTCATACAATTTCATTTCATTTCCAACATTCCACTCACTCCATTCCATTCGATTTGAATGTACTCTATTAGACGTATGTTATGAATGTAATCATGCAGATGTCTACTAGCGACCTGGAAACTATGTAGACACATGCTCCGTAGGCTTCAATGCTGGCGTCACAAAATCCATGAATCTCCACGAGCGCAAATTGCTCTCGGCACAGCTTCTGCAAGAATATTTTTGCTTTACTAACTTGACCAACAAGGCCCAGAGGATCGTATAACCGCGCTATTGATGATAGGACAGAACGTCCTATCGTAGACTGAAGAGCAGAAAACAAAAGCAGCGGCTGATCAGTGGAAGGATCCCAAGCCAATCCTAACGTTTTCGTGATGTTGCTGCCGTCATCAAAAGTTAGAAAAGGCTTTCGGTCCTCTTAGGCACGCCAACACGCTAGGGATTTTGGAGCACCATTTCCAAAGCTAAAACTCGCCCTTGGACAAAAGCGCTGAAATCTGCCCTAAAATGCCAACAACCTCTTCCTTGGAGCTGCCACCAGAAATAAGATCATCGAAGTAAAAATCTCGAAGCAAGATTTCGGATACCACTGGAAAGTCTTCAGCCTCGTCCTTAGCCAATTGGTGCATCGCTCGCACAGATAGATAGGACGCCGGCTTTGTTCCATATGTATTAGTGCCAATTTTTATGTTTGCAGCTCCTTCAGAGAGGAATCTCGCCACAAAATGCACTGCAAGTAGCTGTCGGACGAAGCCATCCTTACGGTACATCTTACAAATGTCGCCAATCAGCACTACCGGATGCGAACGAAACCTCAGCAGGATGTGAAAGAGCTAAGGTTGGATGACCGGCCCAGCCATTAAGATGTCATTCAAAGAATAACCGGAGGTGGTAACAGCGGAACCGTCGAACTTGTGTTCTAAGTCACCTAAGTTTCGTCGTGGTGCTGTCCTTCTTTAGAACACAGTGATGTGGCAGAACACATTTGCAATCTTGATCTCGATTCCATTTTGGGCAAAATAATCTGATTTGCCAAATCTCATAAGGATCGGTCGAACGTTCGGAAATGGCACAACCTTAACTGCAATCGTATATAACTTCGGCTCCGCCCGAAGTTAGCTTTTCTTTCTTGTATTGCAATGGAATTCAACTTTTTGCTATTATATACAGAAGAAAGTGTATTATTATGAAAAACAATTAGCGCTTGTGACCTGTGATTTTGTTTTGTTTCAAAAATCAGTATTAATTGTATAATGCTTTTAAGAGATGTAATGTTTACTGATAAACTAATCTTTCGTAGAGCAGAACATTCAAGGCTCGACCGGGTTGGATATCACTGTGGACGGCAGCCCACGAGGTGACGACTTGCATGCCTTGGCGTGCGCGAGGAGACTCTATATATAGCCGAAAAATTTAAAATTTTCTGTAAGCAACCGATCTAAATGAATTATATACCAATCGAAAGGTATTGTTTCAATTCGATAATTTTTGTCCTAAAATTGTCCATTTGGTTTGTAAGAAAATAAGGGTGAAAGCAAAAAAAATGCACTAAATTGGGGCTGGTGGAGACATTTTAGTCCCCACAGAGAATAGAATATTTATACCCTTGCAGAGGGTATTATAATTTTGGTCAAAAGTGTGCAACGCAGTGAAGGAGACATCTCCGACCCTATAAAGTATATATATTCTTGATCAGGATCACCTCCTGAGTCGATATGAGCACGTCCGTCTGTCCGTCTGTCTGTTTCTACGCAAACTAGTCTCTCAGTTTTAAAGCTATCGAGTTGAAACTTTGCACACATCCTTCTTTCCCTTGCAGGCAGTATATAAGTCGGATCGGCCGGGATCGGTCGACTATATCCTATAGCTGCCATATAACTGATTGATCGGAAATGCCATAACTTTGGTGTTTTTTAAGTTAGAGGGTTGGGATTTGGTACAGATTCTATTTTGGGGAAAACAATGTGATCTGCCACTTTTCATAAGGATCGGCCGACTATAAACGATCCGCTATATATCTAATAAAATAAGATGGGTGGCGCCACCTAGCGGACTGCGACTGAACTGCAAGGGTATATCAACTTCGGCTCCGACCGAAGTTAGCTTTCCTTTCTTGTTTTAGTTAAGTTAAGTTATTCAAGAAATTTTTACAGCTTTTTTGAAATGAAGGCAGTTTTTCTGGTTGTCTGTTTGCACTATTTTTTTTGTCAATCCTGAATGTTTGTTACTAAAAGAAAAAAAAATATTTCTCAAAATTGGCTCATTTGATTTAATTTATATTGCTCGTGGAGATAGCCCTTGAGATGACGCAACTTTTGATACATCGCTTAATCTGGCAAAATTCATTAACTCAAGATATAGTCGTATAAGTAGAGCATACAAAATTAAAATCTTACTAATGCTTAATTCATTACTGCAAAACAAAATTCAGCCAAATTGGAAATATTATTTAATATTAGTTTTTAAATAAAAAATTTTATATTCAATCGTACCAAGAAGTTTTAGAAAAGGTATTAAGTTTTGGAGAAATTTGGCGGAAATAAAAAGAAATTTAAAATATTCATTAAATTTTAGCTAACATTGAAAACATTGGAGTTTTTTTTTGTCTGATTAAATTTACTAATCACTTATTTTTATTTCTCTTAAATACGAGTCGATTGGTGACTAAACTATCCCGATCAGATATTCTGGTCAACACTAAAAAAAAACCTGTCCGTCTATCAATCTGTCTGCCCATTTGTTTCTGCCCGAACTAGACTCTCAGTTTTAAAGCTATCGAATTTAAACTTTGCGCACATCCTTCTTTATTTTGCACGCAGTATATAAGTCAACTGAGACAAGATTGGTTGACTATATCCTAGACCAGCCATATAAGTGAACGATCCACAACTTTGGTATTTTTGAAAATAGAAGTTTGAGACTTTACCAGAATTTTTTTTTTTTTTGAAAATTTATTATTTAGGATAGGCTTCTAATCTGTTTATTTGTTTAAACAATTTGGTTACCCACAACTGAATTTTGAGAAAATTTTAATTTAAAATTTTTGAACTAACTTCCAAATTATAAACTTTGTAAATTACGTATTACTTCAGAGCCACTGAAGCTGTAACACTATCAGGTTTTTGATAGCGGGCGAATTAAACAATCCAATTCCGATTCGATTCAAATATTTATTATGGGTCAATTTAACCCCAAAACAAATGCAGCGGCCGGTCCATTCAATGCCGAATATACAACTGCATAAACTAAGAGCTTGCGCAGAAGCTCTACAAAGTACTGGGAGAATCAAAGAATATGGAACTGCTGATAACGGGCAATTAGTGGAAATATTTTTTATGTGCAATTTTGTACACTTTGGGGTTTTGGGGTAGCGTTTCCTTAGAGGAATAAAGGAGGCGCAACGCCCAACCTCTGGTTGGCTACAAATCCTGCAGGCCGTATGCACACCGGCCGTATGCATGCAACCAGGGGTGTGTCCTAAGGGGTAAGAAGGTCCTTCGTGCCCGGCTGGCAGGTTTCAAGAAAGCATATCCTGCCCGGCGTATGCTTGGGGGGTGTCAGATCAGGTGCCGAACAAAGCGTAAGGGCAAGAATCAGTGAGCCAGAAGCGGAGACGCGGCCATAGGAGATCGACAGCGACGACGGCACTAGAGAAGCAGGGAAAGCAATAATAACCAGGAGCAGGGACGCCGCGAGCAGCAGCATAAGAAGCGGCCCCGCAGCCAGGCACCAAGACCACATATCTTTCCGGGCGAGAGGTTTGGGGGGGTGTGTCTATTGGTACCATGTAGCGATTGGAAGAGCAGCGAGAATACGGCGGAGGAGTCTACTCCGGTGAGACTCACGATTGTAACTCTTTAATTTGTAAACAAACCAAGACCAAGAATAAAGGAGGCATAATTGTAAAAAAAAAACTGTTTGTAAATTTGCGGAACCAAGCCTGAAAAAGATATTTCGGAGAAGAGCAGGGGTGAACTGCCAGGAAATAGAGGTGTTGCACCATAAAGTCAAGGCTGCAGATCGAAGTGAAGATTCAACCATCATTATAATGGAGTCTGGGAAAAGCGTTTGCGTGATCGATTCGAGTTGAATTTAGACGAGGTGAATCGGGAGTGATTTATACTGAAAATTCTCTCCGCTGGATACTTACATGCACGTCGACATTCAGGTGGAGGTCTGGTGAACATTTAGCGGCGGCTTTGCCAAGAGATCGGATTTCTGCGCCCTTTTCAGGAACACCGTGGATTTTTTGGTCACCACCATTGTCAACAAACCAAAATGGAAAAACTTAGGAGTCAGCTCTGGATTGTTTTAGTAACCGACTTAATCCTCCAGGCTAACATGAATGAGAGCCTTCAGCTACGTCTGGTTGAGCCAGGAGCACAAAAGCTCGATTCTCGATTCTTAAAGCAAAGGTGCCGGACGCTTGTCCAAGGATTTTTGCCTTCCCAATTGATGAACGATTGATGAAGTGCGACAACTGACTCGCAATTTTGTATGACTGAGGGCTGCAAGGGCCGCGGATGTTCAGCTTCCCTTTGCGGTAGATCGCCAAGGCAAGAAACCATGCTGATTGTGTAATATAAGGCTGCGTATCAAAAATGTTAACTTTTTAGTGACTATACGCCCAAGTAACTTGGCAATATTACAAATCTTGCCGATAGGACGGTAGTTGGTGACGTCTGATCTACTGCCACCTGTATGACTGGGCATGATCGGGGTAATTTTCCATCGAAAAGAAAATTTACCCGATGATAGTGATAAAGAGAACAGAAGTTGCCGAGGTGTGGCTAAGAATGAGATACATTTTTTAATAAAGAATGGGGAGATACCATTCATGTCAGGGGTAAGCGACTCATTAAAGTGACTCGAGGCTTCAGCAAGGTCACAATCTAATATATCCAAGCCTCCAAAGAAGAGGCAAAATTTTCTGATGTATTTCCTGCTCATCCCAAGAGTCCTTCGGCTCCAGGTTTTAGGCAAAGTAATTAGCAAAAATTTCTGAGATGCCCTTATCAGAGTTAGCTGCAAAACCATCACAACCTCACAAGCAGCTCTTTGCTCCCCTGTCTTTAAAAATCGCTTAAATTTGTCCCTTTTATTCTTTAAGTTTTGTAGACCGTCTGTGTACCAGGGAAGCTTGTACGACTTTCGAACCCTAAAAGAGGCATTTTTGTCGATGATATTGAACAGAGCAATCAAAAACTTAGTATATCACTCATCAATCGAGCCATCCGAAAAAAGGAAACTCAATCAAAACTTGCAAAGTGGCATTAATAATTAAAGGTTCGACTCATTTAAGTTATAACAAGAAATAGGTGAAGGTAAAATAGGAAAGGCAAAAAAATAAAAATTCAAAATGGATCAACAGTGGCTTATGGTGCATATGGTACATTGCGAACTTCTACTTTACAATAGTAAACGTCATTGTTTAAAAATATAAGATCCAAAACTTTCATTAAATCATTAAAAATATTATTTACTTGGGAGAGACCCATACTAAAAATATCATCCAAGCCCACGATTTCATGGGACTGGTGAACATTGCTGGGTAACATACCGAGGGACTCCGGGTCCCGAGACCAAACAATAGAGCTCAGGTTGAAGTCGCCAGCTACTATCCGAGCGCTCGGGTCCTCCATTCTAGCATAACATAGACACTGGCGATGTTTTCTATATGCGCATGATAGGTACTGAATGCGCTTTTTTGTGGGATATACGATGCAATGATGGTAAAAAAGCCCTGAATACGTTGGTTACCCGAAAGGCTAACCAACGTGGCCTGCAGGGATCGGCGGAAAGCGATGATCACACCGCCTCCCTGCTCACAATGGGTTCTGGATGCATCATGGTCTTTCCAAAATACTTGAAACAAGTTGGGCTCAAAGAACTCGGAGGAACTAAAGTTGCTATTAGGCTACGTTTCCACGAGAACGATTACATCACAATCACAGATTGAAGAATTCAAGAGAGTCCAGGTGGGACTTGGTCCTCATTCCCGATATATTTTGGAATATAACTTTTAGGCTCTTATTAGAGGCCAAGGCAGCAAGATCACTGCGGTCCACTGTAGGATTTGGGCTACACTGTAAGTGTGATGGCACTGGCAGGGTCCTGATGCAAGTGGCCGCATAGCCTAAACGCATAGCTTCTAAGATAGCCAACGAGGCTACATAAATTTTTCTTAATCTCCAAATTGGACCAATGAATGTTCAGTTGCCATGCGAATCCAGTGACAGGTAAATATATTGATTTTATTGGTGGCACCGCAAAGAAAGAATATGATGACCAGTCTAAGAATGTGAAGAGGACTGGGGGTTTTTGGACGTTCCATGGTTTGATGGAGGGAGGGAAAATTTACGAATTTGAGAGCATTGATATCAGCATATTTTTTAACCAGTCCAGCACAGACTAAATTACTGGGGTCCAGGTAAAACTTATCAGCGACAAATTTGCATAGTGCCTCCGGTAGCCGCGGAAAATTTACCAATGTGAGGTATTTTAAGGTGGATAGAACTTGGAGCTGAACACAGCTGGGTGCATGTCCAACAATGGGCTTGTTAGGGTTATTCCGTTTCTTTTTTGGGACAGCCACATTTGACGCAGTGGGTCAGGATCCCAGCAGTAGTGTAGTCTTTTTACTTCCAGCAATAGTAAAAGTAATATGGTCTGAAGTAGACATGAGTCCAGACGAACTTTCAAGAGCATGATCCAATTTCGCCTTAGTTTTGCCGCGAAATGTATTATAAAATTTATTATAAGCCAGGCCGTCAGCCAACGGGTACTACAGGGGGAGAAACGCATGAGTTCATGTGCCGTATCTGTGTACACCGCTGGTAGTGCAACTATACTCTCCACGTGAGGGCGGCTGGTAACAGGTCCCGGTAAGGTCATGTCTCCGCCGAGGACGCTGGCGAATCGTAGTCGAGCGAGGAGAAGAACACTCCCTTTCTCAAATCACCCCAATCCAAGGTGGAACAACATATGCCTCGCACTGGCGGTATCCCTAAGGAAGGCCCCGGTCCGGCGACTGCTGGCCCCTTGCAGCGAAAGAGCTCCTATAAGGATAGGAGGAGAGCGGCCTTCATTCTGATGAGGGCGGACTCATCGGCGGAATCCAACCCCGATCAGGCTGAGATTATTAAGTGGGCGAGGGAAATCCTGCCTAACTTTCAGCCAGCAAAAGCGGGAGTGAGATTGGATCCGAAGAAGCCGACAGGAGTAGGCGACTCTGCCAAAGATAGCGCACAAAGTGTGAAGAGGCAGAGGTCGACTGACGGTGAAGCACCCCTAGCTAAGAAGAAAAAGGTGCAGACGCAGTAGAGCAACAGATCCTTCCCCGAGGTTACAAAGGGTAGGACCATCATTGGGGTTGTTGACAACGGCTCCAAAGATGGCCTGGTCCCCAAGGAGCTTCGGCGGAGGGTGGTGAATAAGCTGCATGAGCGCTTCATGAAGGAGATGCTCAAGAGCGGAGGACCTCCACCGGACTGCGAAGACGCAGGGTGGTGCCAGGGTAGCAGGAAGCTGATAGCGTGCCAAGATGCGAGGTCTGTAGGCCTCTACAAGCGCATGATTGCGTCGCTTGGAGAGGTTTACCCAGGAGCCAGTCTGGAAGCGGTGGACGTGGACAAGATCCCCTGCAAACCGAGGACCCGCGTATGGCTCACAGAAAAGCCGGCGGACCATGCAACCATACTGGCCATGCTAAAAATGTGCAATCCCACACTCCCTACGGCGGACTGGCGAGTCGCCAAGGTGGAGGAAGCAGTGGGACTAAGAAGGCAGGTTGTCCTCACTTTAATTGAGGAGACTGCTACGATCCTGGAGAGGGCTGGTTTCGGTCTAGTCAGAGCAATAAGTCTCGCCGACTTGATGTTCTACAGGTCTGGAGATTTCTCCATTTCCTATTGGCTGCCAGGTCGAAAAACTCCCTGCACTTTAGCCTGCAAGTAGCCAAGGGTATGCCTACAAGTTCTTTCTCCGTTAGGAGAGGGTTGGTAGTCCCTGCCCTAGCTAGTTCATCTGCAGCACAGTTTCCCTCGTGGTCCCTGTGACCGGGAACCCAGATGAGGTAGATGTCATGCTGTTCAGCCATCTCGTTGAGAGATCTGCGACAGTCATTGACTGTCCTGGAGTTGGATGAGAATCCGTCAAGTGCCTTGAGCGCTGCTTGACTATCTGAGAAGATACATATTGTACCCCGATTGCCCCTTAAAGCTGGGGATTCCAGTGCTTCCTTAATGGCTACTACTTCAGCCTGGAAAACACTGCAGTGGTCGGGGAGTCTGAAGGACTCCTTTAGGCTCAGATGCTCGCAAAAGTAACCGCCTCCCACCTGGCCGTTAAGTTTTGATCCATCTGTATAGATATGAATGGAGCCCTCCGGTCCCGGTATCCGGGCATCCCATTCCTCCCTCGAGGGGATGAAGACTTTGTAGTTAGTGGTGGGTTGGTCGACGGGCACAGTAATCCGTACCCCCCTCAGGCATGAAATGGTGTAGGTCCAGTCTGGTATGACCGAAACTATTCTTGCTCCATAGATTTGCCTCCCGCAGTCTTATTGCGGCCAGAGTGGCTGTCTTTACCCCCATCAGTTCCACTGGTAGTAGGTCAAGTATAGCGTCTAGGGCATCACTAGGCGTAGTGCGTAGACTGCCTGTTATACAAACTTCCGCCATGCGCTGCGTCTTCCTGAACTTTTCCCTGCATGTGGAGTTGTCCAGGGCGGGCCACCAGACAACAACACCATAGAATAGAATTGGTCTGATGATCGCTGTGTATAACCATCTGACCATCTTCGGGGACATTCACCATTTCAGGCCTACCGCCTTGCGGCAGGTATAGAGTGCTATTGCCGCTTTCTTAGTCCTATCAGCGGTGTTCAGCTTCCAGTCCAGTTTCCTGTCTAATGTGATGCCTAGGTACTTCGCACTACCACTAAGAACTAGTGTTTCCCCTAGGAGCTTCGGAAGCCTTAGATTTGGTATTTTGTACTTCCTGGTAAACAGCACGAGCTCTGTTTTGGACGGATTGACTCCCAGCCTGTTCCTTTGCGCCCAGGCCGACAGAACTTCGAGCTTCCCTGTCATTAGGTCGCATAACGTTTGTGGGAAGGCCCTTCGTGCATTTTTTTTGAAAGGGGCTAACGACGAGGTCCACCATGGAGGCTTCTTCGATCTGCTGCTACCTATTCTTTTCTTGGGGCAGGCCCTGTGGTATGCTTTTGCGCTCGTCGCACCATGGCGTTGAGCCCCTCGTAAGTCTCGATAATCTCTGAAGGTGGTTCACCTAAGGATCTATCTAGTATCTTTTTATAGAGCTCCCAGTTTGCCTTCCTAGGATTTCGAACTGCTTGCTTGGTGAAGTTTTCAAAATTTACGGCTATCTCAATGTAGCGGTGGTCTGAAAAGGAGTGTTTGTCTAGGACTCTCCAGCTGGTGATTGCATCAGCCAAGGGAGTGCGAGAATATTGTAATGTCAAGAACCTCTCTCCTGTTCTTGACGATGAAGGTGGGTTCTGAACCTCTGTTACCCACTAGAAGCTTCGAGCTGAAGATAAAGGGCGGCGGATGCCTCCTTACAGTAATGGAGATTTATCTGCAGGAATGTCAGGGACATCCTTTAGATTCTCCACCACAGTAACCTCAGCCTTGGTGTCGGAGCCTAGCAGTGAGTCCTCCTCCATACCGACGCCTCCAAGAGCCCTTGCCAAGTCACTCTCCTCTGAGGTGTACCCTTCCAGAATGTCCTCCTCCACATCTGAAATTCCTTCTCCTGCGGACCTCTTCGGTCGGTTCCTCAAGTCTAGCTCTTGTGCGTCTATCTCCAAGTCGATGCCTCCTGTCTTACTCTTTGCATGGCCGTCAGCCAATCGGGTACAACAGGGGGAGAAACGCATGAGCTCATGTGCCGTAACTGTGTACACCGATGGTAGTGCGACTATACTCTCCACGTGAGGGCGGCTGGTAACAGGTCCCGGTAAGGTCATGTCTCTGCCGAGGATGCTGGCGAATTGTAGTCGAGCGGGGAGAAGAAAACTCCCTTCCTCAAATCACCCCAATCCAAGGTGGAACAGCATATGCCGAGGGATGCATGTCCGGGGGACGCACGGACGTTAATATGCAGACTCTGGGGGACCGGCCGACCCCTCAGTTTTAACCAGGCTTATCATGACAAGCGGGCTATGTCATGATGGACGAACCCCTTCCCGCCTACTCGTGGGTCCAAAAATGAACGACAATAATATTAAAAGAAAAACAAACAGTGGAGAACGGAACTCCCTAAGAAAGTCCGGAAATGGGATCTCGGATCCGTCAACTCGACTCATTGCTGGGCTCCGGCACCGAGGCGGAGGTTACTGTGGTGGAGAATCTAAAGGATGTCCCTGACATTCCTGCAGATAAACCTCCATCACAGTAAGGTGGCTTCCGCCGCCCTCCTGCTCCATCTTGCAGAGAATGGAGCTGACGTGGCCCTCATCCAAGAACCCTGGATCCACGGAGACAGGATTCTCGGTCTGGGGGCGTCGGACTTCAGGCTGTACACAGCCGATGTAACAGGTAAAAAGCAAGCATGCATACTCGCAAAGAAAAGCCTTCAAAGAATACCGTCTTGCTACCAAATTTCAGCAATGAAGATCACGTAGCCGCATCGATAGAGGGCCCAGACGGCCATCTAAGAATATGCTCGGCATATATGGGTCATGACCACCTAGGACCTCCACCCCATTCGCTACTCAGGCGGCTTGTGGAAGACAGCGAAAGGAAGGACATCGACCTAATAATAGGATGCGATGCCAACGCTCATCATGCGATGCCAACGCTCATCAACGTTCACCAAGCAAGCAGTACGAAATCCTAGAAAGGCAAACTGGGAGCTCTATAAAAATATACTAGATAGATCCTTAGGCGAACCGCCTTCAGAGACCATCGAGACCTATGAGGGGCTCAACGCCATGGTAGATAAGCTTATTGCGACTAGTGCAAAAGCTTACCACAAGGCCTGCCCCAAGAAAAGAATAGGTAGCAACAGATCGAAGAAGCCTCCGTGGTGGACCTCGTCTTTAGCCCCCTACAAAAAAAACGCACGTAGGGCCTTCAACCACGCGCACCGTACCAACACAGACGAGGCGTGGGAAACCTATAAAGCTGAACTTAGGCAATATAACAAAGAATTGCGCAAGGCAAAGAGGGTTGCCTGGGCCAATTTCTGCACCAACATTCAGGAGACATCAGAGGCCGCCCGCCTAAGAAAGATTCTCTTTACTACAGCCCCCATCGCAGGTTACATTAAGAACACGGAGGGGTGCTGGACAACCTCAAGCCTGGAAACCCCTGGAGACCCTTATCAACGCACACTTCCCGGGTTGGTCATCGGAAGGAACAACCCAGGTGATGCGTAGCCAGGGTCATCAGGACTCGCTCAACTACCTACTTAGTGACAGAAACCTTAAATGGGCAATAGACGGTTGTTGAGCTATCAGAATTTTGATAGCGACCGAATTAATACACAACCCACAAATTCGGTTTCAATATTTTTATTGGGTCAATTTAACCCCAAAACAAATTCCGCTGCCGGTCCAAAACAAAGCCGAATTACAAGTCATAAAAACCTAAGAGCTTGCGCAGAAGCTCAACCAAAGCTCCCCAAAGCGCATACGCTACAAATAACAATAAAGCGCATGCGAAACTGGGAGACAAAACAGAGACGAAAACATGCTGATAACAACAGCTGCAGCTTAGCATTTTAGGATTATTTTAAATGCACCTTTTGGTGGCTGCTTGGCCCAACATCCTCCCAACATTGAAGGGTGGGCCTTCAATAACACTGTTGGAAGGGGCAGCAGTCACATCATTCCAGTGGGTATTCCTTGGGTTGTCTTTCCTAGCATAGAGCGACGACACATCCCGTGATAGTTCAACGCGTCCAGAAATCACCCAGCCAAATCGCGTATTCTGGGCAATGGGAAGCCCGTGACCTAATTGGATTTGACCAGCCGAAAATAGGTCAAAGAATAAGCTGGCTCCAATCAACAGGTCCACTCGCTGCGTTTTGTAGAAGTTAGGGTCAGCTAGATCCAAATTGCCAGGAATCTTCCAGCGCGAAGCATCTATGTCCTGACTAGGTTGATAGTCCGTTATATGTGAAGCTACAACAGCCTCAATTTCCACTGAGTACGTGCTAAGGCGGGACTTCAAGCACACATTAACGGATGCTCCATCCGTATCAAACCCAGCGCCGCCGAAACCGGCCACCGTAGTGGAGCATTTGGAACGGCCAAGCTGAAGTTCATTCGCCAGCCGCGACGAGATGAGGTGCACTTGTGAGCCGGAATCCAATAAAACTCGGCAAGGCAAGAAGGCTCCAGATCGACCACGAACGAGTACATTGGCTGTTGGCAGGAGCACTAGCTCAGCATTGCGATCCTGGTTCATAACAGGGTTGATTGAGCGGGATGGGTGCGCAACAGTAACCGCACCGATGGGACGGGAGACTCGTGTGGGTGAAATCTGCCCGCGAGGGTGCAACAAAATATGATGACGCTGATTGCACGTCGAGCAGCGGGAAGCTGAGCATCCGCGAGCGAGATGGCCATCGTCCAGACAAACAAAACAGCGAGCCAGACGCCGCACTTCGTCGTACCGTTCCTCAATTGTCAAAGCACTAAATTTTGAACAAGAAGGAAGCTCGTGCTCCGAAATGCCACACAGGGCGCATAGAGCAGGACGGGCGTTAATAACCATGCACGAAGATCGGTTATTCCAAGATCTACCTCGGCCCACTTGGTTAGCTGGGGGAGACGCCGCCAAAGAAAACTCGACGCATTCAAGAGTCCGGCACCTTTGCTCCAAGAATCGTGCCATGGACTCCCAAGACGGAATGCTGTCGTTGCTTCCGGCGAGAGTGTCTTCCCACTTGGCCTTTGTGGCAGGATCCAACTTCTGCAGGATAATCTGGATAAGCAAGCATCCTTGGATCTCGGCAGCTGATCCGGAACTCAGAAGAGCCCGCATATGCCCATTGAACCGATCCGATAGCTCCCGCAAAGTAGTAACAGATCCTGGCTCGACCACACGAAGCTGCAGGATCTCATTAATGTGAGACTAAAATATTAAACGCCGATTACTATAACGATTGCGCAATAGGTCAAGGGCCACATCGTAGTTCGCGTCATTAATTTCCAGAGCTCTCACCGTATCCAAGGCTGACTCGCGCAGGCATGAAATGAGCCACCGGAGCTTTTCCATTTTCGTTAGGTGAGGATGGCTGTCGATCGTGGTCTTAAAAAGGGCGCAGAAATCCGGCCACTCGGCATAGCCGCCGCTGAATGTTGGCATCGGCAACGGTGGCAAGGAGGGGGCTTGCTTGTATGGCATTGGCGATACACTGGCACCGTCGAGAAGTGTGGAGTGGGCAGCGATTCTAATGGAGCGCTTGGCAACCTCCAACTGAATTTCCACTTCCACATCAGTCGCCAGCTGCGAGAATCTCCAATACAGATCACTCCCGATCTCGCTAAAATTAAGCTCCTCCAACTCTTCTTGAAGCGCGGTGAACCGCTCACGCAAACGCTTCTCCACCGACTCCAGCGCCAAAATGGAAGAATCCTCAGTCCGCGCCGCAGCCTTCACCTTCTGATGCAGCGCCTCCATTTCTTGGCAGGCCACCTCTGCTCTTCTCCGCAGCATCCTTTCCCGGTTTGCGGCAGCAGCTCCAATAATCTCAGCTCCAGACTCCATTCTTCAATTAAAATGCAACTTGTAGCAACAACAACAAGGGCGTTTTCTTGGCACTTTTAATGCTGATAACAATAATAAACCGGGATGAAATCACGTCGGGGTCACCAATGTTGAACTATCAGCGTTTTGATAGCGGCCGAATTAATAGATCAGGTTCAATTTTATATTTCAATTTATTGTGGGTCAATTTAACCCCAAAACAAATTCCGCGGCCGAACCAAAACAATGCCGAATTACAAGTCATAAAAACCTAAGAGCTTGCGCAGAAGCTCAACCAAAGCTCCCCAAAGCGCATACGCTACAAATAACAATAAAGCGCATGCGAAACTGGGAGACAAAACAGAGACGAAAACATGCTGATAACAACAGCTGCAGCTTAGCATTTTATGATTATTTTAAATGCACCTTTTGGTGGCTGCTTGGCCCAACACAATAGTTTGCGCTAATTTTTATATGTATGTCATACGTATGTTCGAAGATACGTCAAGAGGGGCACCCCACAAGGAGGTGTACTCTCACCACTACTCAGGAACGTGGCGGTTAACAGCCTACTACGATCCTTAGAGGGTGGCGGATGTAAGATCATTGCGTACGCGGACGATGTTGTTATTGCCTTCGTGGGGAAATTCCCACAGACGCTATGCGACCTAATGACAGGGAAGCTCGAAGTTCTGTCGGCCTGGGCGCAAAAGAACGGGCTGGGAGTCAATCCGTCCAAGACAGAGCTCGTGCTGTTCACCAGGAAGTACAAAATACCTAACCTAAGACTACCGAAGCTCCTAGGAGAAACACTAGTTCTTAGTGATAGTGCGAAGTACCTAGGTATCACACTAGACAGGAAACTGGACTGGAAGCTGAACACCGCTGATAGGACTAAGAAAGCGGCAATAGCACTCTATACCTGCCGCAAGGCGGTAGGCCTGAAATGGTGAATGTCCCCGAAGATGGTCAGATGGTTATACACAGCGATCATCAGACCAATTCTATTCTATGGTGTTGTTGTCTGGTGGCCCGCCCTGGACAACTCCACATGCAGGGAAAAGTTCAGGAAGACGCAGCGCATGGCGGAAGTTTGTATAACAGGCAGTCTACGCACTACGCCTAGTGATGCCCTAGACGCTATACTTGACCTACTACCAGTGGAACTGATGAGGGTAAAGACAGCCACTCTGGCCGCAATAAGACTGCGGGAGGCAAATCTATGGAGCAAGAATAGTTTCGGTCATACCAGACTGGACCTACACCATTTCATGCCTGAGGGGGGTACGGATTACTGTGCCCGTCGACCAACCCACCACTAACTACAAAGTCTTCATCCCCTCGAGGGAGGAATGGGATGCCCGGATACCGGGACCGGAGGGCTCCATTCATATCTATACAGATGGATCAAAACTTAACGGCCAGGTGGGAGGCGGTTACTTTTGCGAGCATCTGAGCCTAAAGGAGTCCTTCAGACTCCCCGACCACTGCAGTGTTTTCCAGGCTGAAGTAGTAGCCATTAAGGAAGCACTGGAATCCCCAGCTTTATGGGGCAATCGGGGTACAATATGTATCTTCTTAGATAGTCAAGCAGCGCTCAAGGCACTTGACGGATTCTCATCCAACTCCAGGACAGTCAATGACTGTCGCAGATCTCTCAACGAGATGGCTGAACAGCATGACATCTACCTCATCTGGGTTCCCGGTCACAGGGACCACGAGGGAAACTGTGCTGCAGATGAACTAGCTAGGGCAGGGACTACCAACCCTCTCCTACCGGAGAAAGAACTTGTAGGCATACCCTTGGCTACTTGCAGGCTAAAGTGCAGGGAGTTTTTCGACCTGGCAGCCAATAGGAAATGGAGAAATCTCCCGACCTGTAGAACATCAAGTTTGATCTGGCCGACACGCTCTCAGAAAAGATCGGCGAGACTTATTGCTCTGACTAGACCGGAATGCAGCCTAGCGATTGGGGCAATCACTGGGCACTGGCTGATAGGCGAACACGCGGCCAGGCTTGCAGTCCCCCACAATGATTATTGCAGGAGCTGCAGGGATGAAGAGGAGGCACTTCGGTGAAACCCTAACCCTAGCGGTAGCACAAGGATCCCTAGCGGCTCAAGTGGAAGCGCCCCCCGCTTCTATGTCATCTATGTCCCCCAAGCATCACCGCCCTAACCTAACCTATTATAAGCCAGAAGCTTGCAATAAGGCTCCCGTAAAATGTTTCGTGAGTGTTTTTATTTGTTTTGCTATTAAAGCTGTCCACCTGGAGCATGTTAAGGATCTATCCACATTTTGTTTCATGCAAGCTTTAAAACGCAGCAGCCGCAGCTCAATTTTCAGCTAAAAACCAGATAAAGGAGCCAACTCTTCATAAGCGATGAGCATCATCGAGTGCTTCTGGAATTTTGTGCGCTTGAGTCCATCGGGTGTCATTTGATTCCTTCTCGATCTCCGCATTTTGGGGGACTCTGGGAAGCGGCTTTCAAAACCACAAAGCCTCATTTTAACCGTTGGATCGTCAGTTCATGGATTTGTGGAGCTATGAACTCTGCTTGGTCACATTGGTGCTGTCATAAATTCACGGCCTTTATTATCTTTTTTTGCGCGGTTCCCACTGCATACGTACAGCCCTTTACACAGAACCGCGGCGCAGTTCTTCAGATCACAGCCTGGTACTCCGATAACACGCAAGAAGATCCGATAACACACCTTTCGATTTTAATCGAAAGATGGGCAAAATATAAGGTTGGCTGATTGGATATTACAAGTGTAAGGGACCCGCAGGGAAGTCGGGGTGGGAGTTAAGTTGTAAAGACGGTGAACCGTCAACATTTGACCACATAAGTTCTGGGATATTAAAGTCACCCAGAGCTATCAGCTGGTCACGATCAAAAATCAAACGAATAGCGGACAAATGTTGCCAGTATGTTAGCGGTTTGGTATGTATGTAAGAACAGCTAACATACAAAGATTGATCGGACAAAGTAATTTTAATTCATAGAAATTCAATGTCACCAAACTCTTGTGATTTTACCTCTTTAAAAGCGAATATAAAGTCTACAGATATTAACACTCCTCCTCCCCTTCGCAGAGTTCTATCACATCTAAAAGTGGTGTACCTACTAGGAAAAACTTCGGAACTTAAGATTTCCGGCTTTAACCAAGTTTCTGTAAATACAACAATGTGAGATTCAAAGAAAGAACTATCAGAATACAGTTTGGGAAGTTTAATACGTAAACCCTCTAGTATTCTGATAGGTAAGTGTTAGTGAAGACATTAGTTTTTTGAAACTAGGGAAGATGAGGTGGAAGGTTGATCAGTGGCCGTAACATGTTTGGTTATTTTTTTTCTTCACCGTACTTGGCTGATGTTCTTGGACGAAAATTTTCTCTGGCCAAAAGCTGGCGGAACAAATCGTCTTGAACATCTGCAATAGCACACGTATTTTGAAAGATTGGTGTATGAATATTTACATTTTGTAATATCCACCACCTTTATGTCGACTTTTGTTTTGGCTTTGATGCAAGCCGAGATATCAATCTCAGAAGTATCAGGGGCAAGCCAGGAAACAAAAATGTGTTTCGATGGTGGGATCACCTGCAAGGGTTTTGGTGCCGCCGTAACTAATACTGCGGCATAAGTACGACCCGGGGGTCCGGACGGTTGATTACTCTGTTTGGTGACTGTCTGAATTATTGGGTCTGAGATCACTTGAAGCGATGCCACAGAGGACATATCGGACAATTGCTCAATTCTGAGATATTCGGAAGCCGAATTTTTTTTAGGTCCGTCCCTTGGAGTGGCCAGAGATATAAGCGGCTGCATAGTTGTCGGCTGAGCAGGCTGAAGTTTATTCGCTACAAGCACATCACTATAAGAGGATTTCTTACGCTTTGGAGACTCATTTAGTAGATGAAGACTACTAAACTGTGCTCACAGAGTTGATCATTGATTTTACGAAAACCGCTAATCAACTCGTTGAATCCACTTTTAGTCTGCCTCATGAACGATTTCGTCCTGAACAGAACGACAACCGTCACAGCAAAAGTGGAGACCAGATCCACGTGAGATAGCATCCGAAGCGCACAGACAATTTTAAATTCCATAATTAATTATTAAAAATTAGAGATGAAGAAGCAGAGCCGGGCTATGTTTGGAAGGAAAAAGCGGTACGGATCTAAAAATTGCAAATTGTTTTTTTTTTTGTAATTGTATAGGAATAAACACCGAATGTTTATGGTAAGCTTATAACAAATTTTATAAAAACGCAGTGCGCACAACAAAAAAAAACCTGTGCGCTTTAAGATAAAGAGAGGAAGTCGATATCAATATATTGAAACAAATTTGTCGACATACCTTAAGACGAAAGCGCTCGCTAGGTTGAATTGACTTTTTTTGGGAAAAGCGTTATAACTTTACCAATTTTCATTATTTTTTTATGAAATTTGTCTCGTTTTATTCAAAATTAATGAGACAACATTGGTATGTGGCAAAAATGACAGAATTTTTGTAAGTTGTACCGAAAAACTGTCATCAAAATACGAAAAACACGAATAAAAATCGAAAACTTCAGTTTCAGGTGTAAACATTTTGTTCTTTTTGTTTAACAAAATCAAAGATATATTTTTTTTTTCAAAAGCTACAACATTTCACTATTAAAAAACACCAAAAATTTTGAAATCGGTTGAAAAAAAAGCGTTCAGGAATTTTTAAGCGCAAACAAGTCCCGAAAAACGGTTTTTATACCCTTGCAGAGGGTATTATAATTTTGGTCAAAAGTGTGCAACGCAGTGAAGGAGACATCTCCGACCCTATAAAGTATATATATTCTTGATCAGGATCACCTCCTGAGTCGATATGAGCATGTCCGTCTGTCCGTCTGTCCGTCTGTCTGTTTCTACGCAAACTAGTCTCTTAGTTTTAAAGCTATCGAGTTGAAACTTTGCACACACCCTTCTTTCCTTTGCAGGCAGTATATAAGTCGGAATGGCCGGGATCGGTCGACTATATCCTATAGCTGCCATATAACTGATTGATCGGAAATGCCATAACTTTGGTGTTTTTTAAGTTAGAGAGTTGGGACTTTCCACACATGTTATATTTGACCAAAATATCTTATGTACGAAATTTCATAAGGATCGGCCGACTATATCCTATAGCTGTCATAGAACGATCGAAATTGGCATAACTTTGGTGTTTTTGAAGTTAGAAAGATGGGACTTGGTACAGATTCTATTTTGGACAAAATAATCTGAATTGCCAAATTTCATAAGGATCGGCCGACTATATACGATTTTCTCTATCTCTAATAATATAAGATGCGTGGCGCCACCTAGCGGACTGCGACTGAACTGCAAGGGTATATCAACTTCGGCTCCGCCCGAAGTTAGCTTTCCTTTCTTGTTTAACCATAAATCAAGACTTTGAGGGTGTTAGAAATATTTCAAAAATGGTTTTGTGATATACTCGACCCAATAAACAATTCCTACTATGTCACTTCAAAAGTTCATTCACTTTTGTCATTTTTGTAACACTGTGTTATTTACGGTACCTAAGCCGAGAGAATAATAACTTAAACAAGAAAGGAAAGCTAACTTCGGGCGGAGCCGAAGTTGATATACCCTTGCAGTTCAGTCGCAGTCCGCTAGGTGGCGCCACGCATCTTATATTATTAGATGTATAGCGGATCGTATATAGTCGGCCGATCCTTATGAAAATTAGCAGATCAGATTGTTTTTCCCAAAATAGAATCTGTACCAAATCCCATCTTTCTAACTTAAAAAACACCAGAGTTATGCCAATTTCGATCGTTCTATGACAGCTATAGGATATAGTCGGCCGATCCTTATGAAATTTTGTACATAAGATATTTTGGTCAAACATAACATGTGTGGAAAGTCCCAACCCTCTAACTTAAAAAACACCAAAGTTATGGCATTTCCGATCAATCAGTTATATGGCAGCTATAGGATATAGTCGACCGATCCCGGCCGTTCCGACTTATGTACTGCCTGCAAAGGAAAGAAGGATGTGTGCAAAGTTTCAACTCGATAGCTTTAAAACTGAGAGACTAGTTTGCGTAGAAACAGACAGACAGACAGACAGACAGACAGACAGACAGACAGACGGACAGACGGACATGCTCATATCGACTCACGAGGTGATCTTGATCAAGAATATATATACTTTATAGGGTCGGAGATGTCTCCTTCACTGCGTTGCACACTTTTGACCAAAATTATAATACCCTCTGCAAGGGTATAAAAATGTGCTGGCTATAAAAAAAAATGGAGAGACATACATATGTATAATATAAATATTGAAATGATATTGAGATATGTGTGATATGGTGGGTACACAATTCCAGTACAAAAGGTGGGGGTTTTTGTTTTTCATAAGATCAGAGCGAGATAGACAGAGACAGAGACAAAAGGGCAGGAAAAACTTCTCACGAGACGGAGGCATCCAGAGTGAGCGAGCGAGAGCAATAAACAAAACTACAACTAACGAAACGAAAGCTAATACACCCTTGTAATTAAGTGCAGCTTATATTTTAAGATAAATGTTTGGTCATTGAGATTTTTCAATGACGTTCCAAATAATAAATCACAATTTATATTTAGAAACGTATTTTCGTATTTAAAATAAATATTTATTTTGCGTGCATTTGAAAATAGAGAGAGACACAGAAGATCCAAATTATGATGCGAAAGTGAACGCCCGCCTTAGAACATACATAGGCTGAGCGAAAGCTCGTTAGCTTAATGATAAAGATAAAGAAGTCGTGGCCGAGAGGAGTCGGCTTGTGACTGACAATAGCAATAACATAAAATTAATAAAAGCGTAGTTATTCTATTTTAATAATAAATCTATTTAGTAGCTGCTGCCTGACCCGACATTTTCCTCCAAGTTGGGGCCTGTCCTGCTACTTCATCCTTAAGGGAAAATAGGCAGAGCTTAGACACTGGTGGTTCCAGATGCGCTTCTAGTCTAGTCCGCCACTCGAAACACTCCATCTTGGCCAGGGGCTATATCCATAATTCTCGCTAACGGGCACTTCATAAAGGGCAGGTTGTATTCCTTGACAAAAACCACATCGTTAATTGCCACGGCAGGGACGGACGCACGCCATTTAGACCGCTGCTGAAGAAGACTCCTCCTTCCATCCTTCCCAGAAAGACTGCTGCAGGAAAGACACCCGCTGCCAGCTGTCCATACAGTAGAAATTCAGCTTTGTGACATCAGGCTCGATAAAGCTGACTGACGGGCCACCAGTCAAACAAGAAAAGAAAGCTAACTTCGGGCGGAGCCGAAGTTTATATACCCTTGCAGTTGAGTCGCAGTCCGCTAGGTGGCGCCACGCATCTTATAAAATTAGATATATAGCGGATCGTATATAGTTGGCCGATCTTAATGAAATTTGGCATATCAAAATTTTTTGCCCAAAGAGGCATGCATTATGAATCCCATCCTTCTAACTTGAAAAACAACGAAGTTATAGAATTTCCGATTAATCAGTTATATGGCAGCTATAGGATATAGGCGGCCGATCCTTATGAAATTCGACAAATCAGATTGTTTTTTCCAAAATAGAATCTGTACCAAATCCCATCTTTCTAACTTAAAAAACACCAAAGTTATGCCAATTTCGATCGTTCTATGACAGCTATAGGATATAGTCGGCCGATCCTTATAAAATTTTGTACATAAGATATTTTGGTCAAATAAAACATGTGTGGAAAGTCCCAACCCTCTAACTTAAAAAACACCAAAGTTATGGCATTTCCGATCAATCAGTTATATGGCAGCTATAGGATATAGTCGACCGATCCCGGCCGTTCCGACTTATATACTGCCTGCAAAGGAAAGAAGGATGTGTGCAAAGTTTCAACTCGATAGCTCTAAAACTGAGAGACTAGTTTGCGTAGAAACAGACAGACAGACAGACGGACAGACGGACATGCTCATATCGACTCAGGAGGTGATCCTGATCAAGAATATATATACTTTATAGGGTCGGAGATGCCTCCTTCACTGCGTTGCACACTTTTGACCAAAATTATAATACCCTCTGCAAGGGTATAAAAATAGGCTGGCGATAGGACCTCAAGGTCTGTAGGATCTTCTGAAAAAACTTCCTCTCTTTATCTTAAAGCGAATTTTGTGCGCACTGCGTTTTTATAAAATCCGTAATAATCCGGACCTTAAACATTCGGTGTTTATTCCTATACACATAAAAAAAAAAATAAACAAAACAAATTGCAATTTTTACATCCGTATGGCTTTGCGTGTGCCGTAATATATTTGGAAGTAAAATAATATTTTGATTAATTTTCCATCCAAACATAGCCCTGCTCCGCTTCTTCATCTCTTACGGTGTTGCTCCTATTCTATTGCTTCTATTCTCGCTCAATAGTGATTCTTATCTCTATTCTTACTAACTCGCACTTACTGCTCTCTTTAATCTCCCCCTTTCGTTTCCCTGGTACAGTGGTTTAAATGGTTCAATAATAAAAACAAATTATATAAATAAATTAATTATTTAATTTTTAATAATCTTTAATAATTAATTATGGAATTTAAACTTGTCTGTGCGCTGAAGTCTTGTAATAAGACAATCTCCTCTTCCCAGCCTACCATCCACTGCTGGCTTTGTGAAAACGTTTTACACGCTAAGTGTGCCGGGTTCACGGCCTCAGTTTCGAATGCTAACTCACGTAGGTCTGGTCTCCACTTTCGTGTGACCGTTGTCGTGCTGTTCAGGACGAAATAAGATGGTTCATGAGGCAGACTAAAAGTGGATTCAAGGAGTTGATTAGCGGTTTTCGAAAAATAAATGACCAATTCTGTGCACTCGATACACAGTTTAGTAGTCTTAAACTACTAAATGAGTCTCCAAAGCGTAAAAATCCTGATATCTCGGCTTGCATCAAAGCCAAAACAAAAGTCGACATAAAGGTGGTGGATATTACAAAATGTAAATATTCATACACCAATCTTTCAAAATACGTGGGACCTTGCAGATGTTCAGGACAATTTTTTCCGCCAGCTTTTGGCCAGAGAACATTTTCTTCCAAGAACATCAGCCAAGTACGGTGAAGAAAAAAAAAACCAAAACTGTGGGTGTAAAACTCCCACATGTTACGGCCACTGATCAACCTTCCACCTCATCTTCCTTAGTTTCAAGAAACTAATGTCTTCACTAACACTTACCTATCAGAATACTAGAGGGTTACGTATTAAACTTCCCAAACTGTATTCTGATAGTTCTTTCTTTGCATCTCACATTGTTGTATTTACAGAAACTTGGTTAAAGCCGGAGATCTTAAGCTCCGAAGTTTTTCCTAGTAGGTACACCACTTTTAGATGTGATAGAACTCTGCGAAGGGGAGGAGGAGTGTTAATATCTAAAGACTCCAAATTCGCTTCTAAAGAGGTAAAATCACAAGAACATTGAATTTCTTTGAATTAAAATTACTTTATCCGATCATTCTTTGTATGTTCTTGTTATACCACCTGTTCTTACATACCACCTTCGTCCGAACCGCCAACATACTGGCAACATTCGTCCGCTATTCGTTTGATTTTTTATCGTCTGTCTGATGGTGACCAGCTGATAGCTCTGGGTGACTTTAATATCCCAGAAATTATGTGGTCAAACGTTGAAAATTCACCGTCTTTACAGCTTAACTCCCACCACGACTTCCCTGCGGGCATGTTCGACATGTCACTCGGGCAAATTAACCACGTTAGAAATTCTTTAGGTCTTAATGGACTTATGTTGCGTTTCTGATCCTGATCTATATCATCCCACTCTTGAGGTTTCAATAGAAAACAATTGCTTAATTGATCTTAAGACTACACTTAAACCTCATAAAGTTCGTTTCTTCCGTAAGGCTGTTTTTATGAAATTAAATAAGTTAATTTCGGAATTTGATTGGTCTGATTTACTGGCATGCGAGGGTATAAACATCGCGTTACAAAAAATTTATTACACTTTGAACATATTTTTTGACGCTTGCGTGCCGTGGAAATATCCGTCCGCTTCAACGAATCCGCCTTGGTATACAAGGCACCTTATAAATTTAAAGAACATTATGAGTAGACTTTTAAATAAACATAGATTATCTAGCTGTACAGTTAGTTATTCAAGATACTTAGTAGCTCGGTCCAATTTCACCATGCATAAGGCACATTGTTATAGGAGTTATATTCGCCGCTGCCGGATTCAGTTTACTCAGGAACCGAACACTGATCAGGCAATGGCCGATCTCTTTGCACAGTTTTTTCAAACTGCGTATTCACTTAGCAGCAGTTCAGCTCAGCCTTACACCTATAATATCCAATCAGCCAACTTTATATTTTGTCCATCTTTCGATCAAAATCGAAAGGTGTGTTATCGGATCTTCTTAAGGTCAAGCCGGTGTATTCGCCAGGCCCTGATGGAGTACCAGGCTGTGTTCTGAAGAACTGCGCCACGTTAATCTCTTTAATCTGTCGCTGGAAACTTCGATCTTTCCCCTTAAGTGGAAGGAATCTTTCATTATTCCGCTGCAGAAAAAAGGTAAAAAATCCGACGATGCAAATTATAGAGGCATCTCTAAATTGTCAGCAATTCCAATGCTTTTTAAAAAACTTATCACTCCAAATTTGTAACACATATGTAGTTCTATAATAACTTCGTGCCAGCATGGTTTCATGAAGTGCCGCCACGGATGGGTTCCGGAATGGCTTACAGCAAAGCATTTAACTCTGTTAACCATTGGCTTCTTATAAGTATACTCAGTCTTTGGGATTCGCAACTGATCTTCTTATCTGGATTTCGTGATACTTATTTGGGAGAACCCAACGTGTCTTCTTTAAAGATGTTACCTCGCGTTTTGTCCGCGCCACATCTTTTTTTTTTATATAATTCGGTAGTAGTTTTATTTACAATCTGTCCGCGAAAAGAACAATAATTAAATGTTAGGTGGGTGCCTGGACATAAGGAAGGTGTGAGTTACAATATATCTCTTGTGTTGTACATAAAATTGGAGTGTCTGTTCCTTCGCAAAAGTGGGTTAAATGCCACATTTTACGAAAGTTTTGTTGTATGTAGTGTATCTAGTTCTTCAGAGTAGTGACATAAATGCCACATTTACGAAAGTTAGTTCCAGTATTTTAATGAAAGCAGCTCACTCCGTATCCGCCTCCAGCCTAAGATCCAGTGGAAGTGTCCGCTTCAACCTTCAAGTAGTGGAGCTGTTGTCCAATATATTGATGGCCAGGGGGTTGGGATGTCGATCCAGCCTATCCACGTATCTTGCAGCGAACCTGTGGACTTCAGCGCTGACTCATGGGATGCCTAGTTAGGCGTGGATGGTCACATCGTCATGGGCCCTGTTTTGGGCAAGCTGAATGAAAGCTCATGTTGCTTGGGCTCGCTGTACCCCACAGTTGGATGCCATAAGTCCAAACTGGTTTTACAATGGACTTGAAGATAATTAGTTTTACTCTCAACTTCAGCCTGGATCCCCTTCCAATCAGCCAGTATAATTGACGCAGTTTGTCCTGGATCTGCCTCCGTTCCCGCAACAAGTGGGTTCTCCAGTTGAGTCTCCTGTCCAAAGTCATTCCCAGATATTTGGGTGTAGGGTTTCTTGGTATGATAGTGCCACCAAGACTGACTTACGGACAATCGCCTCTCCTTAAAGTGAAGGTCGTTTGGACTGACTCGTCGTGATTTATAGCTGGCAGGCAGAAGCCTCCTCTGGCGAGTTTGCAGAGGCCAAAAATGCAGTGTCGTCTGCATACGTTGCGGCTAAAAGAACCTTCTCTTCAGCAACAGGCATATCGGCTGTGTATAAGGTGTAAAGTATGGGGCCAAGTAGACTGCCCTGCGGTCCTCCAGCTTCAATGGGCCTGTAAACGGATCTTGCTACTCCACTTCTGACCCTGAACTTCCTGTCTGTGAAGTACGAGTTGAGGAACTCGTAGTACGTGTGTGGTAGGTTCCTCTTAATCTTCGCTCTCAGCTCAGGGTGCTAAACCCTTTCAAACGCATGCTTGACATCTAGGAGGACAGCACAGCAGTATTTCTTCTCTTCCAGGCTGTCTAGAATTTTTGCCACAATTCTGTGACATTGCTCGGGGGTGGAATGGGAGTGCTTGAAACCAAACTGGTGATCTGGGATCAAACCAGCTTCATGCCGACTGCAATCTTCGCAGAAATACCCTCTCAAGAATTTTGGATTATACTGATAGAAGACTAATTGGCCTATAAGAGGCAAGAGCATATTCACGTTTTCCTGGCTTAGGAATCAGAATGACCTTCTGTTTCCAGCAAGTGGGGAAGTGTCCAGTCTCTAGGCTCGCGTTGAATATCCTCGTCAGTCTTTGTATGCCTGAAGGGGGGAGAAGCTTCACAGCAAGTGCTTCTAGCCCGTCAGCACCCAGAGATTTTTTGATGTTGAGGCCTGACACCTCCTCCTTGACCTCATCCTCCGAGACGGGTTTCAACTGGTTGAGATCCATGTGTGGTAGGGCCAGAACGTTGTCCGTTTCCGCTCTGTCCTCTTCCGAGCACAATTCGAAAGGTTTGAAGGCTTCTTCGAGGTTGGCAGCAAAATCATCAGCCCTTTCCTGATCCGAACGACACCACCCGCCGTCTGATTTTCTGATCTGGGCCACTCTTTGCTTAGGACGCCTTATGTGACGTGTCATTTGCCACTGATTGTGCTGGGGATCCCCAGGCTCGACCTTCTCAGTCGTCGCTCTCATTTAGGAATGCAGCTACTTCTGGAGACCACAGATGTAGATGCCTTTGCAACTTTTTGTTGTTACATGGAGCTGCAATTAAGGCAGCGTTGTGCATCTCCTGCGTGAGTTTCTCCAAAGCGTTGTCTATACCAGCACCCGTGTTAAGAACTGGCTGTGAACTCTCTAGAGCGTTGTCTAACCACTCGGTATATGTCTCAATGTTGTGCGAGGTCTGATCATCCTGTATCTGGTGACTTTCTTCTCAACAGGGGTGTTGATGTGGAATTCCACCGCACTGTGATCCGAGAAGAGATCTCCATTTGCCGAGCAGACTATGGAGTCCAGATGAATTCCGTGGAAGATAACGAAGTCCAATAGGTCCGGCAACTTTTGAGGGTCTGTGGGCCAATACGTGGGCTCTCCAGTTGAGTGGCAGTTATAGGCTCTACGCTGAATGCATTTGAATAATGCAGAACCTTTGGGGTTACTCACCCTCGAGCCCCACCATGGATGCTTAGCATTGAGGTCCCCTGCAAGATTGAACTTGTCGCCCAAGTTCAAACTGATTTTCAGGCAAACTCTGTTTTGGGGGTATATATGCAGACGCAATGGTGAGCCTTCCCATGGTAGTGGAGACAGACATTCTGGCGCACTGCACCCAGTCATTTTTAAGCGTTGGTATCTCACTGTAATCAATGGTGGCCTTGATGATGATAGCCGCTCCTCCGCGTGTTTCACGTCATAGCCGTGCAGTTGCAGGTATGATTTGTGTGTAAAATGAGTTTCTGCTATTAGTAGAATGTCAATGCATTGAGTGTGGATAAAGTGCTCCACCTTAAGCCTGTTTTGGACAAGGCCGTTAGCGATCCAGAAGGCTATGTGCAGGCCTACTTGCTGCATACTTGCGAGAGGATGGCACTCATCATTGAAGTCATTTGCTCGAACATCTTGTCCATAACTCTTTCTAGTAGGTTTTCTACCGTTGTCATGAATGCTGCCATCTGGTCGGCCTACGGAATCTCAGGTGCTATCGTTTGTTGATGTTGTGGCCAAGCTCCTCCTCTGGCTATATCAGCATAGCTTCTAGATGAGGTGTCCACTGTTGGGTAGTGCTGAGGGGGTGGGTAAGCTAAGCGGCGGGGCTGAGCTGGGCGTGGTTCTTTAGGGGCCATGTTAGCCTTGACTTTCTTATAGGCCGGGCAGCCTTTATAGGAGGCAGGATGGGCCCCTTGGCAGTGGGCGCATTTGGCTGCTTCATCACTGCTTTTGGTGCAGTCAATTGAACTGTGCTGCTCGCCACACTTGACACACTGGTGCTGCATCTGGCTGTGCCCGAATCCCCGGCAGCTGTAACCTTGAGGCACATCAGCGAATTTTCGTGGCGGCTCTACCGTAACCACAGAACGGCATAGTCTCTTCCCGTTGAAGGCCTCCTTGTTGTTGCTGGCTGGTTCGAGATTCACAAAAAAAGATCGGCAGAGGAGCCTTCGCCGATGGTGTAAACGTTGGCAAGTCTGCCGTTGGCCCTTTTTCTAGGCGGTTGTATTGATGGACGGGGTGAAGCTTGGGCATCTTTGGGCATGGACGCAAATTTGAGTTTTAAAAGAGTCATAAATTTTACACCTTTTTGTTTTTGCTTTTTTTTATACAAAATTTTGCCAGTCTTTTTTTTCAGAAAATTTCCAAATTTTTTTTTTATTTTTATTTTCTTTTGGGATTCCCAACTGATCTTCTTATCTGGATTTCGAGCTACTTATCTGCGAGAACCCAACGTGTTTTCTTTAAAGATGTTACCTCGCGTTTAGTCCGCGCCACATCTGGGGTGCCCCAAGGAAGCCATCTTGGACCCCTACTTTTTACACTGTTTATTAACGACTAGCCCCTTGCCTTAACTAATTCACTTGTACTTATGTACGCTGATGACGTTAAGCTATGTCTTCAGTATAAATTCACTAACGCTCAGTCTAGACTTCCTCCCCTCTTATCGTAGTAGACTTTTACTAATCAACTTACCATCATTAACAAACCGTAGAACGATGCTGGGTGTCATGTTTCTATACAATCTTATTTATGGAAATATTGACAGCCAGCATTTACTAACACGTTTAAATTTTAACGTTCCTAGTAGAAGGACTAGAAACTTTCGTCCTCTACTCCTCAGCCATTATAGTTCGACATATGCCCAACACGATCCGTTCAGGGTATTATGTTCGGACTACAATGGTCTCTACCACATCTTGTCACCTTGCTCTACTAACAATCTTAAATCGCTTATATTAACCGCCTTATCTGTGCAACACTTTTCCTCGTGATATCTTTCTCCTACTTTTCGCTTAACTATCTCGGATCTATTCCCGCTATTCGAGCCGTACGTCACGCGGCAGCGTCCCTCGGTCGGTTGGACGGGAGGTGGGCTGTACGTATGNACCCAAAAAAAAAAAAAAAAAAAACATACATATATAATTAAATATAATAATTTCACCTTCTCTATATCCTTCCCTTAAACAAAGTCCAGAACAAACATGGGTTCCATCGCCCACAGTTTCCGCTGTACACCTAAGAAAAGAAATTGATAAAATTTTACCATATATTGAATTATTTAGGCCGTGTAATTGCGTCGGCCATCATGGTTTTTCGTACGTATCATTTTTGATATGTATGTATACCACCCAAAATAGAAAAATTTCATCTAGCAGTTACCATCTTTGAAATACTCATCCAAAGTTGAAATCTCCGATTTTCTAAATTTTCCCCACATTCATCGGGATTGCCATTCGGCTCAACATTGACCAACCAGCGGTATAATTTCATGCATCATGGTTCTAAGCAGTCAATTTACATCGACCATCTTTGGAACCATGGAATTGTGATCTTTTTAATAAATTCCAAGCTGTGGCCCGTATGGCGGAGCCTGACTTCTTATCTCAGTATCAGTCGTCGTCGCAAGAAAGCGGGACTTCGATCAGATCACGCCTATTCCAAGAAAGAAGCGGTTTACTAAATGGAGGTTAACACTTTCTGTGGCTCATCAGCGCCTCTAATGCCTCCCATGTATGTTTCTTTACTTTGTTTAAAGCTGGGCTTTCAACGAGGGGGATATTTTTAGTCTTTTGTCAGCAGCATTTTATGATATATTATATTTTTTTATAATTTATGTCATTTGAAAATACTTATATATTTCTTTATAGCGACAGCGATTTCTGTAGATTTCGGATCTCTGGTTGTCTTTATCATCTCTAGGGATACAGTGGTATCTGACTGGTATATTATCGCGGTATGCTTTGTCCATTGTTCAAGCTTTGGGAATGTGCAACCCGGCCTGTCTCCCCCGGGCGTTCTTCTCGTATGCGTGCGTAAGCGTCCTGTCTCTTGTTCGCCCATGGCATGCGACCCCTTAAGCTGAGCAATGCGTAAACCGCCTAGCACCGAAATTCTGCAGGGTTCTCTTTCTCTTATCGTGCCGACCAGATCACCGCATATATCTAAATAAAGGGAATTATATTTTGTTTATTATTCAAAAAGTTTTGAAACATCTAATTAAATTACTAAATAAAGAACTAAGGGACTTAACTGTACGTAAATGCCAGCGCATACGCTGATGCGGAAAATGCTGACGATTACCGAATGACGTAGGCCCGGCCCAAAGGTGGATGGTAGAGGTTCCTATTACTCTAGAAACACTAGAGAAATTAAAGATTTTTACTAAACTGCTACGCGTTTGTAATTTTAAATTGCATGGCTTTCAAACTTTTATAATAGTTCGCGTGGAATCTGCCAGACAGACGGACAAACTTTTACACTAAGGTAAACGATACATTTACATACATTTAAATGCCTCCTTCACTGTTTGAATCCATCTAAACCAACAAGGTTTTAAATAAAAAGAATTTTAAATTTTGTCCAGAATTTTTATTACACTTAAAATATATTTTCGACTCTTACGTACCGTGGATAATAATACATCTTCAATAAATCGGCGTTGGTATACAAGGCAATTATAAAATTAAAGGAATATTCTATTAAATCTTCGCAGCTGACAGATTCAGTTTACTTAGGATGCAAAGCAATTTTATAACTTTGCTAACTCTAAGCGTAAACATGTAGCAAACTAATAGATCTTTGCCCCCTCCGCTTACGTGTGCGACTCTACTCATATGCAAACACTGATCAGGCAATGGCCGATCTCTTTGCACAAATTTTTTAAACAACTTATTCACCAATCACCATTCGATCTCAGCATTACACTTATAAAATCCAATTACCCTTGTCTTATATTTTGCTCATATATTTTGCGATACTGCCAATTATAGAAGAATTTCTAAAGCAAAGTCAGAAATTCCCATAACTTTTTAAAAAACTAATCACTCAGCATTTTCAACACCTTTGTAGTTCAATAATATTGAACCCGCTCCACCACTACCAATTGATTGGAGCTTACATGGATGGATTTCGGAATGACTTACTAACAAATGTCATTTACACCGAGTTTAGTAGTTAACCACTCACTTCTCTTAAACTCAATCTTTTGCGATTCCCAACTGAGCTACTAGTATTTATGGATGAATTTATTCACTGACTTAGATCTGAATTTTATAAATAATAAATTAAACTTAAGTTTCCCGGTTGAATTTTCTAGATTATATTTTAAACTTATGTTTCTCGGTTTTATATTTATGGTTAATAAAGCAAAGGGTGAGCGTGGTTTTATTTAAAAGTGGTCAAACGAGTTTAATGAATTTTATACATATTTTTGGTCCAATAGTTGTGTGTGTATCGTATCTCTGGAGACCTCAATACGGAGTACACTGAGATACAATCTGTAAAAATAATAATTTCTTGATTATAGCACTTAGAGGACTTAATTGGGAGGCAAATCTTAACCTTCCCTCCTAGTATAGCATTTATTAATTAACTTACACATGTGTTACACAGGCCAACAGCAAAAAATCTCCACGCATAATTTCACCTGCTCCATAACCTTTAAGCTCCCCTGAACCAAAGTCCAGAACAAACATAGTTCTATCACCCACAGTTTCCGCGGTACACCTAAGAGAAGAAATTGATCAAATTTTACCATATATTGAATTATGAAGGCCGTTTAATGGCGATGACCATCATTGTTTCTAGTACATATAATTTTTGAAATGAATGTGTACCAATGATTTTTCGCAAAACATTTTTCTATGGAAGATTTTTATTCTCTTATTGAAATCAGTAGATCATACCATGTTTTAATTTTGGGTTTAAGGAAAAACTCGAAATAATTTTATTGAACTTATTATAGTTAGTTAAACAGATTTTTCTTCAATTAATAAGGAGTTTTTATAATATTTTCATATTTTCAAAAAGTCATGGCTATCAGAACAGTTTCTATGTTGAAAAAAATGTCTTGATAATTATCATTCCTTCTATAACCTTTTTTTTATTATCTTTTCTATTATTGTAAGCATTCGTTTATTTTTTTAACAAAATGAAAAAACAAACTGCCCGTGTATAATCTAGCTAAATCTTCTAGATGTTCATTAATTTGACGAATGTCAAACTGGAGTAACCGCCGTTTGTGTACCAAAACGACGCGGCTAGTGTAAATCGAGAATAACATTTCTAAATCAAAGAGCTGCTTATATCGTGCAACTTTATTATTTGTCGTATTATAGTGAAAATCGACAAATCTTCAAATAATGTAAAAATCTTGAAATAATATTTCAAGTTTACTCGCGGCTCACGTATTTTTATTGGCATATGGATTTGAATTATAATCTTGTAACCCCCCTGGGCATATATATACTCCATGATTGCATACCGGCAAGTGTGTGCTACTGATTGTAAATTATCGCTTGTGTTCCATTTCCATTTGGTTCTACCAAGCTATAATGAAGCAGTATTGACTCATATTTTAGAGGCGGTTCACCCCAAATTTTTCAGTAGGTTTCATTCATTGCAAGTACTATTTTGAGGACGGTTCTCTGTGTTTGTTCCAAAGATTTTTTTTTATCAATAATAATATTGGTTTGCAATGGAAAGTGCAGTAAAATTAGACAATTCCAATTCTGGTCCACTGCCACAACGGCAACAAAGGGGTAACCAAACCAATAAAAATATTGGAAAACATGCTATTCAGAAGCAAAATGATGCCGATGGAAGTCCTGCTGAAAAAAAGGCACGGTTTGGTGGTCCAAATAACCAAAATGGTGGTTTAGCTGGCAGTGGTGGTGGAGGTGCCGCTGCCGGTTCCATACAAAATCAAAATAAGAATTTTCCTAATAAGGGTGGATTTGCTGCGAATCGCAACCGGAACCGCGGAGGAAATCAGAATCGTCCCAATTTTCAGGGACAGAATCAAAATAATCCAAATGTAAGTTTATTGATTAATAAAGATACAAAAACCTTTTTTTATTGAACCTCCACTAAATAATCGCCGCAATTGGCTGCATGTACATACATATGTATGTACCTTGTTGCAAATGTATATTGACATATGTATGTTTCTATGTATACATGAAAATTTGGATGAGTATAGAACGGAATAAAATTTGTGTATTGGTATAAATGATAGTGATTAATTTTGTTTTATATTTTTTTGAAGAACGTTTAAAAGTGCATTTCTAATTTAAAATTATATTCAATTATTTAAAAGAAATGTTCGGCTTAGTAAAATTTGTTCAGGTGTAGCTCAATCAAAACTGCTTTTAAATTATATACGTGATTAGCTTGGTAATTGTGACTTTTTTCAATTAGTTACATGAAATTATGTTTTTATTACAAAATATTAGTAAGAGCAACCCCTTAATAGAACGTTTCTGTACATGTCTGATTAGACCTATGCAATAGAAAGAAAAGATATGTTGCGATGATGGCGGCAGGGATGTTCAAAGTAAAATTTCGCACAATATTTGGCGAAAGCTATAATAGTTCTGCACGGAACTATAACTATATAATAATTTTATAAATTGCACAAAATTCAAGATTGTAATAAAAATTAAAAAAAAGGGTTCTAGAAGGAAGGGTTCGTAGGACAAATGGGCAACCCTTGACGGCTGCTTATTTATTTATTACTTGAACCAATTTTCTACAGAGAAAGTGTGCAAGTTGGCGTCTCTGACCCTATAAAGTATATATTCTTGATCAGGATCACCTCGTGAGTCGATAGAAGCATGTCCGTTTTTCTGCCAGTTTCTACGCAAACTAGTCTCTCAGCTTTAAGTTATCGAGTTGAAACATTGCACACATACTTCTTTTCGTTGATTAACGTTGTTGTTTTTGAACCTAGAATGATGGGACTTTCTACGGGTTTTACTTTCGGCAACTTAATTCCATCTGTCGAATTTCATAAGGATCGGCAGGCTGCCATGTAACTGAACGATCAGAAATGGCTCAACCTTGCTATTTTTAAAGATGCTGATCGAAAGATGCTGATTTAAAGATGCTGACTATATATGTACGATCCGATATATATATATATATATTTATATAAGCTGCTACCTAACTGCAAGGGTATATCAACTTCGGCTCCGCCCGAAGTTACCTTTCCTTTGTTGTTATTAAAACTAATGAATAGAATAAAATTTTTTCCCGTATTTACTTACACCCTTGCAGAGAAGTGTACAAGAGAAAGTAGAGAAAGGCGAAATAATGTGTAGGAAAACTGCACCCAGAATCGTTCTGCGGTTTGTGGTTTAGTAAGGGTAATTAATGAATAAAAATTAATACAAATAAAAGGAAAGTGTAAATTTGCTTTACAATTTAGTCCTCTAAGGACGAACTAGTGTACTCAAACACTTAATATACTCCAGACACACGATCCATATTCAGGTATGGACGGATAAAATATTAAAAAAAAGTTTTTGCTAAGTAGGAATCATTAAATATTTTAGACCGTTGTTTTATAAAAACCAAGCAAACCCTTTTGCTGCATCCATGGTGGATATATGTATGATCGAAAAAATTGATGTTTTAAATCTAATAGGACACCCAGATTGCAAACCCGATTGCTTAAATGACATAAGTTTACATTTCGACCCATTAAGCTTTATGTAATTTGTCAAACACCAATTAAAAGATATCCAAATCAGACTGAAATCTAGATTGGGCTCTAGTGAATTTATATTTAAGGCAAAGCTTAACGCCATCAGCGTACATTAGCACCAATGAGCTAGTTAAGGCAAGTGGCAAGTCGTTAATAATTATTTTTTATTCTAAGTTTACCAAGAAAAATTAAACAAACAGGTTCGAACAAATTGTATACATATGTATAATCTTAGTAGTGTAGGTTCAGTTTTTTTCAAACAGCGTATATGTCGACTTCTAATATGGAATAGGGCTCATACATTTTTATTAGGCCTTCTATGAAATTTTATTTTGGGAAAACTAATCTGGTCTGCCGAATTTCATAAAGATCGGTCAACTGGCCTATAGCTGCCATATAGCCGGCAAGAAATTGATTTGGTTATGAAATGTTCATGAGGATCGGTCATCTGTACCCTATATTTGCGATACAAACGAGATCTGATATATTTATGTTTTACAATAAATAATGTCAATTAACTCTGTCTCCGTTCGAAGTTAGGTTTCCTTTCTTGTTGACCATACAAAAATTGTCTATGGTTCATCAGTAGCACTGATGCTACTATAGTTCACAAAGATCTTTGAAGGATATCAACATTGCTGATGAACTATAGTTCATATATATATGACTGACTATATCTTGTATATTTACCAGAAATCCTCTAATGAAGCATCAAAACCGGATGCAGGGAATGGACCCGAAAAACAAAACAATCCACCGCTGGCTAATCAGAATCAACCAAATCAAAATGCAAACCAAGGGCAAGGCCAAGGCCAGGGGCAGCAAGGTCAAGGACAAGGTTTCCGAGGTCGTGGAGGAGGTAGTGCTGGTAATAACGTTAGCGGAGTCGGAGGCGGAGGTGGTGGTGTTGGTGGCGGTGGCGGTGGCGGCGGCTCCAACCAAGGTGGTGGCGGAGGAGGTGGTGGTGGAAACCAACAACATCATCAACAGCAGCAGCGTGAAAACAGAAACCGTGGCCAACGTTCAGGTGGCCCTGGTGGCCTCAATAACACCATGGGCGGACGGGACGGAGGTGGCGGTGGTTCCCGTGGCGGAGAAGACTTCTTTATAGCTCAAAGATTGAGAAGCATTGCTGGACCCACCTTGGAATTGGCTCCTGTTGAAGTGCCTACTGAGGCGAAATTTTCGGGCCGCAACCGTCTCTACGTTGGAAATCTTACCGGAGATGTCACTGATGACGAGCTCCGTGAAATGTTCAAGCCTTTCGGCGAAATTGGAGAAATATTTTCAAATGTGGAAAAAAACTTTACATTCCTTAAGGTTGACTACCATATAAACGCTGAGAAAGCCAAACGCGCTCTGGACGGTTCAATGAGGAAGGGACGGCAATTGCGTGTCCGTTTCGCTCCCAACGCTACTATTTTGCGAGTAAGCAACCTTACTCCATTTGTGTCCAACGAACTGCTTTACAAGTCGTTCGAGATTTTTGGGCCTATCGAGCGCGCTAGCATCACAGTCGATGACCGCGGAAAGCATCTCGGTGAAGGCATTGTTGAGTTTGCTAAGAAGTCATCGGCTAGTGCTTGTCTTCGTTTGTGCAACGAGAAATGTTTCTTTTTGACTGCGTCACTTCGACCCTGTCTGGTAGAACCGATGGAGGTTAATGACGATAATGACGGGTTGCCGGAGAAGGCGTTGAACAAGAAGATGCCAGAGTTCAACCAGGAACGTAGCGTTGGTCCCAGATTTGCAGATATTAACTCGTTTGAGCATGAGTATGGATCGAGGTGGAAGCAGTTACATGATCTCTACAAGAGTAAGCAGGATGCTCTTAAGCGCGAGCTGAAAATGGAAGAGGACAAGTTAGAAGCCCAAATGGAATATGCACGATATGAGCAAGAAACAGAGCTCCTGCGCCAAGGTTAGTATATAACTATAAAATATATAGGATAAACTTTATAATTTCTACCCCTATACCCTGATCATTTTGTCCAGATGTTAATGCAGCAAAGTCACACCGACCCTATAAAGAATATATGCTCTTTATTAGTAAGGACAAAAATAAAAATGTAGAATCTCCGTCTGTACTCGCTCAGTTGAAAATCTACAGAGTTTTTATTTTGCACAGAGCCCTGAAATGCTTCCAGATTGCATAAATAAAACATTAACATTGAAAAATTCATCAATTCAGGGCTTTATGCCCAATCCCAAATCTGAATCTTATAGTCTTCGAGTAAAATGCATAGAGACAGACGGACAAGCTTTATTTTTGTG
>JAJJHT010023778.1:461415-517601 GCA_021223865.1 Drosophila pandora | reverse complement strand
AAAAAAACGAGTTTAGGAATTTTTAAGCGCAAAAAAGTCCCGAAAACTGGTTTTGTTAAAATAAATCAAGATTTTTAGGGTGTTAAACAATTTTTTAAACACGGTTTTGTGTAATACTCGAACAGTTAAACAATTCCTACTATTTCACTATAAAGGTTCAGAATCACTGTTGCACTCTGTTATATTTAATTGTGAAACAAAGCTATGTCAAAATACTTATGCCACCTATGGAATTTAGTTTATTTTAGTTTAAATTAAAAAATAAATACAAAATATATTTATAAAAAACCTAAAACTGTTATTTTGGTAGTAATACATTACTAATATCTATTTGAAATTAAACCACTAATTGTTTTCCTTTAAATAAAGAAATAATTGAAAAAGAAAATGAAGCATCGCTATGTCAAAATATATATGCCGACTAGTGTACATATGGTCTGAGATGATTTCTTCAATGCAATACAATTATCTGGAAAATATCTTAATATACATACAAGCCTTACTCTGTACTTTTTACTCCAAAATACTTTCTAAAATAATAATACAATAATACCAAATATTTATTTAACTGAAAAAATAATTTTGTTTTTATAAATTTAAAGTGACTGTTAAAAATGTTTGAACTAATTATTGGAAATTTTCCTTTTTTTTCTTTTAAAATTTCAATGAATGCACCTTAAAGAGACTTAATTGATTGAATAAAAATTTGTTAAATTTTACAGAGCTGCGAAAACGCGAAGTGGACAATGAACGTAAGAAGATGGAGTGGGAAATGCGCGAGAAGCAAGTTGAGGACATGCGCAAACGCGAAGAAGAAACCATGCGCCGCCATCAGAATGAGATGCAAAACCATATGCTGCGCCAAGAGGAGGACATGCGTCGTCGTCAGCAGGAAAACACCTTGTTTATGCAGGCCCAGCAGCTGAACTCTCTGCTTGACCAACAAGAAGGATTTGGCGGAGGCGGAAATAATTCAAGCTTTGACAATTTCGGAGGCAATAGCAATTCACCATTTGAAGTTTTTAGAGGTACTTGATGGTTTATCTTATCTTGTCAGGATAAACCGCATTATAATGCCCTTTTTCAACAGGCAATAACAACAATAACTCAACCATGGTTGGCAATAACTCTGGACCTGGTGGTCCCAATAAACAGGTATGTAGAAAGCCTAACAAGAATATCCTTAGCAATTACCATTTTTAACGTGGTACCACTCCAAGACATTTTACTTCTCTCAAATCATAATTCAAAACGCAAGTTTAAATTTGAAAGGATTTCATTAAAATGAAAATGATACAGGAAATAATTTTTTCAACAGTCATCTCAGACTTTTGTATAAGTGTTTTGCAATGCAAAGGCAGCGATTATTATTGCCAATTGCGCAACATGGAATACATGTATTCTAACATAAACAACAAAAGTTGAAATTGAAACTACGGTTTCGATTAGTTTTCCATTGGTTTTTCAAATATGTCTGTAAATTTGTATATACTTTCTTAAAATGAGTCAATGCTTTTCCCAAGATAGGTTTTTCTATAGAAATATAATATTTCATCGATTTAATTGTGATTGGGGGATTACCGTTTTTTCAACTTTGGATTTGGTGGGGTTCCTTCATAAGAACAATTACGAATATTTGGGCTATTATACGGAATAATTTTCCGTCTATTTAAATTGGGCTCAATATGGTTAAGTAACACTCAATTGAACAATTGTATTTCATTGCTCGAATAGGACTCCTTCGCTTTTGAATTTGGGGTTAACAATATGAACCAAGGCGGAAATCAACGTGGAAATAATGGCGGAGGAAATAATGTCCCATGGGGACGTCGACGGTTTTAGACCCTGGAGCAAACATGCGTATAAGGACGAAAGAAACGTAGTTTTACGTTTTACGTTTGGTTTTTTATCGTTCATTAATAAACTATGTACGAAATCTCACAGAAGGATTGCCTAACGATGTGCACTCAAATGAATACCAAGCTTTGATTTAACATTTTGACATATGTATCGACCGTCAAATCTTTATACACAATACACAATTTAAGCCGCTAAAAGGAATAATCTTAAAAAATATATAAAGAAACTACAATATGCTTAAAATGCAGTATTGAAAAAAAAACCCTATCATCTTTTAAGCATTACGTGCATCTATTTAATCATGACGATAACTTTAGAGATATGTAGTGTCCTATTTTCACGAGAAATATGAATATTTTTTTGTCAATCATTAAAATTAAATATATATAAAGATGTAACAATATTCTCGGTTAATTTAATTTCAAGATTCTGAGCTTTGTTGATTCCAAAAATAATTGGAATACGGTGAGTATTGAAAAGGTCACATGAACACGGGAACTGATAATATATGTATCATTATTTCTTCGAGATATACGTTTCACAGAACTAATAAAAGCTAGTTCAACTATGCGCCTGTTTCTGTCTGTCCATAGAATTGAAATTTCGACATAGTCGATATACATATATTCATGAGAAAGATTGTGATTTAAGCCGTGAGATTGTGATTTTATATATTAAACACAATCTTTCCCATGAATTCTATTCTATTTTAAAGTAAAATGATACAGAGTTCTAGCCCTTATTTTTGAACGCAGTAAAAAAGTCATAACCTTTTTTTGATTTGTTGAAAAATTGGGTGCCCACTTACGGTCTTTTCGACAATGAAATTTTAAAAAATCAAATGTTTTTTTTTTGATTATTTTTATGTGCATTTTGTTTACTCCCATTTGCATGTTAGTTGCTAATTAGTTTGGTTCGGGATTTTTGGACATTGCATGCGTTCTAGGTGCTACGGTGCATCAGACATGTAGAAAATACAAGATTAATTTTATTGTATGAAAATCTTATTTCCGTAAACCATGTTTTTAGCAACTGATTATTCAAATAACAACTATTGCATAGCTCGAATATGTTGAAATTGTTGTTAAAATTTCACCGCGAGCTGATCTTTAAAATCACTCAATCTAAGCAAATATAGGGTCTTTCCGTTTTGAACTTAAGAATAAATTTTCAATTTAAAATTCCAGTTCCATTCATATTACAATTTGTCATTATCCAGCAAAACTAGATTTAGGCGGCAATGTCTTCAAATATAGATGCATTTACAAATATAGACAATTTATAGATGACAAGAAAAACTATTTTCTCGAATTGTGTTTATGACACTTTGGAGGAAAATTTTCTTGGCGCTACCCTTTTCAATGTTCAATCAATGTTCTTGCACATATTTTAATTTTATTTTAATTTGATTATACACAACTTCATGCAATTATTTGCTTTAAACTTATAACTTATATGCTTCGGATTTTATAATAAAAATCTGTTTCCACATGTAACAGGATACTAAAAACCTAATTTTTTAGTACCGTAGATGCTGTCGAATTTTTGCGTCTATTCGTAAATCGACTTTGTGAAAAAAATTAAAACGCTGTCAAAGTTTAAGTTGTCCGAGCTTTTTCCCCAAAACTTACATTTTAGAAACCTACATTTCAGAAACTTATCTACGGAAACTAGCAGATTTATTTTCCCTAATCACAAATTAACGTTCTGACCATGTTTCTTGACGCGATTGTGTCTATGGAATCTATTTGACATTCACATAAAACTGAATACATTTTCAAATATAACTTGCCTGCATAGTGGGTATTTTCTTTTTACAGCTTTTAATGCATACTTTGATCGGATTTTAAGGCCTTGTGACTTCTCACAAGCGGCTTGGAGCCAAGTAGGATGATGACCTACTGCCATCTTTAAAACAGTGTTGCTCTTCAAATATCTATCTTGATTTGGAACTTCCATTAAGTCTGTAAATACTTTTTGTTTATATTTATATTTAACTAATTTTGTAAGGTTAAATTTTACACATGTAAATTTTACACATATAGAAATTAAATATTTTTGTGAGCGAATTTTAGGATCGGATTTTAAAACTTCAAGCTACTCAAAGACGTAGTGGTTTTGGGATATAGTAGGTAAGCTACTATACAATTATAACAGCAATATACAATTATTTGCATGTTATTCCAAACAAAAAGTGAGATTGGAAAATAAATTTTTATTTAAATTAGAACAAAATTTCCATTTCTTTAAGGTATTATTATTAGGGAACAATGTTCAGTGGATTGCTGTTTTATTTTATGAGAAAGGTGATAAGTCAGTTTTCAAACATTCGAGTTCTATAAGTTCTCAACATTTTTTTTAAGAAGAGTTTTGAAATTTAACTTTCTAAATTTACTATTGACCTGTCTAAACAATGTTTTGTACGGATCAAAAAGAAACATTTTATTGTTTATGGACAAGATATGACTAATCAAATATCTGGTACAGTAATGTTTTAAAATTTTATTTTTATATTTAAATATAAGACAGAAATTAAACAGCTAACTCTTTACATTGCCTCTGCCGGAACACTCTGCCGTCCGTAGTTGCGATTCATATCTAAAAACCGAGTTTTTTCTTTTTAACTGTATCGCAGCTTCTATTTGATAATAATTTCGGCCCATTGTTCAGGTCAAAATTAATTTTTGTTGTCGCTTAAAAAGGCAGGATGGTTTGAGACTTCAAAAAAAAATTTTTTTTCAAAAATTTTTTATATAATGGAACATTATCTCAGGAATATCCTGTGAAATTTTCATTCGATCGGACTAAAACTCGCTGAGATACCGATTTTCTAGTTACATTCTATCCATATACCTTAACGTGCGTAACGTAACTCAAAAAGAAATGCTCGGATCTCAATAAAATTTTGCACACATCTTTTATACAAGAAATACTTGCCGATGAACAATCGCATTTATTTAAAAAATTTATTTTTATTTTACCATTTTTTCAGGCAATAATGGGCTGATTTTTTTCATGTTAAAATTGGGCCTCCGACTTTACAACCGCACCAAAATTTCAAAAATCGCGTATTTAAAGTAAATAAATTCGATTTATTTATTTTCGATAACACTGTAAGGCCAGACTTTACGCACCGCAAGATAACAAATTTTTGAAGCGACTCCGGCCGACTGCACGTCACGGGATAAATAGTAATTATTTCTTAACAAAAAAATTTCTAGGTACTCTCCAAATTTAGTCATGTATCGTGTAAAACAATTGAATAGTTATATTCACTCAGAAATGAAAAAAAAAATCGCAAAAATCTTCTTGTTTTCAGCATCGGAAACAATCCTGCCCCCCTAATATTAGTTTTGTCAAAAAACCGTTGTTCAAATTAGAAAAAAAAATGTGCTGTAAAAAAGAAAAGGTTGCGTTCGTTTTAGTTTGATCATTTAAAACAACATTCTCAACGGTGTGAAAAAAATTCAAAAGTGTGTCGGGAAAAATGTTTTTAATGCGGTTTAGATGCGTCCCAACAAACTTTAAGGCTTATGTTTTAAGCTTATGTTTTTTTGTCGAAAAGTTTCATAAAATGGGAAAATCGTTAAAAATTTGTAAATCTTTTTAAGCCTAACCGTTGCGAAGGTAAGACCAGTGCAGGCTGAGAGGAACTATATTCCACCCGAAAATATATATATATATATATTTTCTACAGCTGATATTTTGATTTTAAAAGAAAAAAAATTTATTTTTTTTAAATGTCAGTCAGGTTTCTGTAAAAATTCTGTAAAATTATNATATATATTTCTCTGTTGTGAAAAAAATTTTTATGAAGATTCGAGAAATATTTCCCAAGTTACAGACAAAACTAGAAAAAATTTTTAACTCAATGTAAACTGTTTGTGAAACTTTAAAATCGTTTTTCTCAAAACTATGTTTCTCAAATCGGTGAACACGATTTCTCGAAAACCACTGAACCGATTTAGCTCTAATTTTCACACAAAATTAATAACTACTTTTTGCTGTCTTTAATCGAAGATCTTTTAAATAAAATTAAAATTATAATTTATATCAACATTTGAAGTCGATTTTTTTTTCCATAAAAATGAACTTTTTTTTTTGGAAGCTGCCATTTTGTCAAAAAGTGATATTTTTTTAATTCCTTCGATTAAGGACTACATTTTTTAATATACTAAAAGCATCTTTTTGAATTTTTGATTTCTGATGATTCTGCAAATAGTTATTATGTTCACCGCGAGACACTTTTTTTTCGAAGACCATTGGGAGATAAGATGCAGAGGCCAAAGGAAATAATATTTTTACAGATATAATATATTTTTTTAAACTTTAAAACATGTAAAATAATATAAAAAAAAATTCAACTTTAATAAATAAATATTTCCTTGAAAAAAAAAATACCCAAAAACTGCATTTTTTTGACCGCCTGACTGTATATAACCCCTTAATAGCCTTTTTACATACATACATCAATTATGTCTTATACTTAATCCTAATTATATTTAACAATTCAGAAAAAACTAGATATTTGATTCTCATTTATTTAACCTAATTACATACATTATCCTAAGTTTTTTTTATCTTATAAATCTTATATCTGTCTATAAAAATGTAATATCTGATCCCATAAAAAATTTATAAATATTCTGCGAAAGTAAAAAACGCAACATATTTTTAATTTGTAAAACCGAGACCAACTTAACATACACCGTAAGAAAAAATTGGCTATATTGATAAAAAATGCCTGGAACTTCTACTGCTCCATGCTCTATGCCGCTCAATTTCACGTTTCTTTGTTTCTTTAATAGGTCTTCAAATATATCAATAACATGTTATTACTTTTTCAGCTTAATATTTATAATATTGATGAAATTTGGGACTATCTGCAGATTTTGATGCTTGGGAACTATTTTGCAAATTTCTGCCAATTTGGGAAATTTTCCAACGAAAATTAAATTTTAAATTGGGACTATCAACTTGTGCGTTAAAAACTGTTTCAAACTTTAGGATCTAAGATAAGATTTGATTAAAAAAAAAAATGGATGACGCCTAAACTGAGTATAAGAACGAGTTTATTGGGACAATATCGATTTTATAAATAATTCGGTACTGTTTCGATCAATCAGTATGATAACCCTCTTCATGGCGAAACACCAATTTTTTATTAATTTGTAGAGAATAAAATAAAAACATACTCATTTTAATTAGCAGTTAAAAGGTATGTTGCAGATATGGGTCACCACATTGTAAAAAAATAAAAGGTTTAGTAATAATTGTGATATTCAGTAAAAACTTACATTGGACTGATTTTTTTTTGGTAAAAGTTCGAAATTATTTTCTTAGTTTATACAAAATTTTCGAAACGATAAAATCTTTTTCGGCCTTTCTTCTTTTGGATTTGACGTTGTAGCCTTCATTTCAATTAAATATAAAAAACCGCAGCATTAAGAACTTTTTTTTATTGGATGTGCAAAAAAATAAAAGAAAATTCGTTGTTTGCCTAAAAAAAAATTAATTTGGAAGTTTGGCAGATTTTTTCGAAAATTTTTGCATTAAACTGAAATTGAAAAAATTCGACAGAATTTGTATTTTTGAAAATATATTTTTTAATAATTTTTTTTTCTAATTTAAAACGTTTCAATATACAAAGTAAATTTTTTGATCAATGCTTTATAATAAACTAATAAACTGACAATTTAAAATTGGCATGTTGAGCGTTTTAGGAATGTATGTTTTAGCTGGTTAGCGACAGGTCATTTTTATATTTTTGATCAATAATCTGGCTCTAAATAAATAATCTGGCCATCGCTCAACACATTTTGTTACAAGAAGCTGCTGAAAAGATTGGATACGTCGCATGAGGTTGGCACCGTGAGATAAAGTAAAAATTATATATTTTCTTGATCAGGATTTCGTGAGAATGTCTGTTTATAAGATTATATGCAAGCTAGGATTCTACGTCTAGAGTTTTGGAGCTATTGCGGAAACCGAGTAAACTATCTTTAACTTATTTAAAAATGTCCAGATTTGACTTAATATGTTTTCCTAGATATAATTGGAAAATAGTTTGACATCAAAACTTTTTCAACATATTTTTACTGCGTGGGTATTATAGGAGGTGCCAAATACCAAATGTCTACATAACCTCAAAATGCTTTTATCGGACGCATTCGGACGGTACAATATACCCTTGTAATCTAAGAGTAAAATATTACGAATAAGTAGAAGGCTAAAAAGAAAAAATATATAAAGTGTGGTAATCTAGGAAAATAGGATTTCAATATAAGTCTTAGATTAAAATTTTTTTTTTTTAAATATCCACTAAAAATAATTTTTGTTCATATGAATACATCAATAAACCCTCCGTTTGGGATTAATGTGTTGTAATTGTATGCAGTATATATATTAAAAGATATATTGAAGGGATAACTAGAATTATTTTGAAATACTTGCAGCTTATTGGGTGAGTAGAAGTATCTCACGATTTCTAAACATTCACGTTTCTAATTTTCGTGCAACCGATCGACACATTATTGAATGATAAATCTTACAACAGGAACCTTCCAACACGTGAATGGAATATACATATTCGAAAAATGTTTCTTTAAGTTACATATTATGGAAAGAAGTGCACAGAATATATAGAAGTGAACAGAATAGAATAGTGTGGTGGTTTCTTCATAATAATCAATTTTATAAAAAAATGGTGTCTGAAATACTTCCGCTTTATTGCTGAGCGACACGATAACTCATCAGTGAATCATCTTAAAACAAAAATACAAGCGGTTGCTTATTCTGTATCACATAAGAATAAGCATAAGAATTTCATTCTATGGTTGAAACAATAATGAAATTTGTTTATTCAAAAATAAGAAGACTTTTTTCCAAGTTAAAAATTTTTTTTTATTATAATCACGAATATTTTTCGTTCTAGATCAGTTGTGGGCCAACTCTCATTTTTCATAACTCGCAAGTATAGGGCCAGAAATTCTGCTGCGGTGTTGATTAGTGGGAAACCATTTGGCCTGTCTGGAGAGTCGACGATTAAGAAACAAATTCTATAATTTTCGCTGCTTTCCACTGTTCTTGACACATTTTAAGAGCAAAATTTCGTTTACCATATTCAATTCATATAAGTCCAAAATTTTCAAAATGAGAGTTTCGCCCAGTTGAAAAACAGTAGTTTCGGGAAAAAGGCGATTAAAGTTCCGTCGGCGCTCGCACATGCTGTCGGCGCTCCTCTCTCTCTCGGGGACGAATTCTATATTAAATAGACTACTTTCAAATATTTTACGGAAAATACAATTTTTCAAGTTTTTTAAAATTGTTTGGAGGAACTTGGAATATTATGTTTCGGGAGCAACGCCATCCACAAAATTATTCGTCGTGAACAAGATTCTAGTATTAAAGAGTATAAAAAAGGGGTGCCCACAGCAGAACCAAACCAGAAACACATAAATATGTTAGTTGTTTTCACAAAACATATGTGTTTTTTATAAATATAAATATTCAGCTAAGTAATAAATGTCATAATTTTATTTGGAGTAGTCAAAAAAAAACGAAGAATTAACTTTGGCCTCAGCCGAAGATATTTTTAACCCTTGATGTTTATGTTTTTTTAGGTTTTAGACACAACTTCACGTTACTTCTTGGATAGAGAGTGCGGTTCACAACATTCCACTTGACGTTGCAAATCCTTCAAAATTTCAAAGCTACAGTTTTTCCTTTTTATTTATTTTTAGTCAATTAAAAAAAAAATACGTCAACTTGATCTGCCAGAAAATTTCAGACGGACATGCAGTATTTTTATCATCTTGTCCTGATTTAGAATATATATACTTTTTCCAGTCGGAGATGGTTCCTTCAATGCATTACAAACATTGGGACAAGAATATATACCCTGCAAGGGTGTAAAAATGGAATTAAATTGTTGGATTGGCCAAAAATTATATTAAAAAAGATAAAATTTACAAAATTGTTAAAAATTAAAAAAAAAAAACAAGAAAGGAAAGCTAACTTCGGGCGGAGCCGAAGTGGATGTACCCTTGCAGTTAAGGTTGTGCCAATTCCAATCGTTCAGTTATATGGCAGCTATAGGATATAGTCGGCCGATTCTTATGAAATTCGGAAAATCATGTGGGGAAAGTGCCAATCCTCTATCTTAAAAAAAACCAAAGTTATGGCATTTCCGATCAATCAGTTGTATGGCAGCTGTAGGATATATTCGACCGATCCCGGCCGTTCCGACTTATATACTGCCTGCAAACAAAAGAAGGATGTGTGAAAAGTTTCAACTCGATAGCTTTAAAAATGAAACCGACATACAGACAGAAGTAAAAGCCGGACATGCTTATATCAACTCAGGAGGTCATCCTGATCAAGAGTATATATACTTTATAGGGTCGGAGATGTCTTCTTCACTGCGTTGCACACTTTTGATAAAAATTATAATACCCTCTGCAAGGGTATAATGAGCACCATGAGTATATGGCTGAGCCCCTTGGTCGAGCCCCCCAATGTCGCCTGCAAGAAGTTTCAATAAAAGAGTTTAAAATTCCTTAAACAAAATACTCTTTGCACTTTGCACAGCGAACAACAGGTTCCACAAACTACAGCCGACCTGACATTTTTGGGTTTTGCTGTAAAACCCCCGTGTTGCAATACAGTTCCCATCTCTACAATGTCAAAACTTTTATTTACTCTATGAATGAACGAAATCGTATTAAAAACAAAGTGAATCGAAAATGATTCGGGTACCGCATAACTAAAGTTTCATTCTTGCGACTGCGGTTCAAGGCGTCGGCAAAAGAACCCGATGCACTGGATCGCTTAACGGGTGATCTTGGTAACCATGGAACCAAAAAGAATTTTCATACAATTTGGTGAGTCTGGTTTTAATTCTTAAGACTAATTTTCTCTTGTAAAGGAAAACAAAGCACTAAATCTACATTTTTACATTTTTTTTCTACGAAAACTACAATTTAAAAAATATGTATGGTTTACCATAAAAATATAATAAATCAAGAAAGGAAAGATAATTTCGGATAGATCCGATAGTTGATATACCCTGAAGATTTCATTATCCAATTTGGAATCAAAGCATCTCTCTTCGAAAATAGCGAAGAAGTGTCATATCCGATAGTTCAGTTATATGGCAGCAATAGGATGTAGTCTCGGCGTTAATATTAAAATTTATAACCTTTATACATTTTAGCAGATCGGATCAGACCGAAACCAAAATAGAATTCATAGGAAAGTCCCATCCTCCAACTTCAAGAACACCAAATTTTCGATCACTCAGTTATATGGAAGCTATATGATATAGTCGACCAATCCCGGTCGTTCCAACTTTATATATATATTTTTTGGTTTGGTGTATTGATTTTATTCGAAGATGAAAGTGTATATAGAATATAGAAAATTAGCTATTCCATTCTTAACTGTGGAAAAAATAATAAGTACATAAAGCATAAAATGCATCTCCATTTAATTTAAATTTAAGCGCTTCCGAGAAACAATAATTGTTATTATACCCTTGCAGAGGGTATTATAATTTTGGTCAAAAGTGTGCAATGCAGTGAAGGAGAGATCTCCGACCCTATAAAGTATGTATATATGGGTAATTCTCTAATGTCGAATGCGACATTCGTACGCATTCCCACTTAAAAATGACATGTGCTAAGCCTGTTTTTTATTTTTCAAAAAGTGAATCTAATAGGTTTTGAGAAGGTCTTGAGAAGTTCTATAATTGGTGCAAGTTTTGGATAACTTTTTGCTTTTTAGAATATTAAAAAAGAAAAAAACTATGGCGGTCGCACGCGACACAGACAAAAGTTACTTTTTCAAAAACCATATCAAACACTTATTTCAAACCGATGGAAAATTTGTCTGCAATCAATTTCAAAACGTTATTTATAAATTAATCTTAGTAATTCTTTTTGTTTCACTTAAAAATATTTAGCCCTTTTTTTTAAATTAAATTTTAAGTTTTATTAAGTGAATTGGATATTGTAAATTAATTAGGACTTAGTTTAGAGCTGAACAAAATAAATTTAGAAAAAATATACTTTTCAAGCTAAACAAAAAGGTTTTGTTAGTCTTAATGTTCAATGTCGCACGCGACAATGAAAGAACCCGATAGTTTGAAATTCGCCATAAATAGCAATAGCATCAATTTTTTTTTCTTTTTTGTTTTAATCTTTGGTTATCAGACGATATTAACTTAGCTAAAATGCTCTCTTTACGAAAACTATTTAAAACAAATAATGCCACTGAAATATTAAAAACTGAACTATTACACTTTTGAGACTTTGAATTGAAATATATCAAAATGTTTTACAAGTAAATGTAGAATACTATTAAATAAATTGAAATAAATTTAAATTATTTTTAATTTTTTCCTATAAAAATATGTGAAAAACACATACTTTTTATACCCTTGCAGAGGGTATTTTAATTTTGCTCAAAAGTGTGCAACGCAGTGAAGGTGACATCTCCTACGGCCGGAATTTATCGGAAATGCCATAACATTGGTGTCTTTTAAGTAAGTAAGGACTTGGTACAGATCCCATTTTGGGCAATCTAATCCAATCTGCCAAATTTCATAAGGATCGGCCGGCTATATCCTATAACTGCCATAACTGAACGGTCGGAAATGGCACAACCTTGCTATTTTTGAAGATGCTTGGGGCTGTTTTTAACATTTTTATTAGAAAATTGATTTTATAGTGAAATTCTCACAAGGATCGGCCAACTATATACGATCCGATTTATAATAATATAAGCTGCGACTTAACTGCAAGAATAAATAATCTTCGGCTCCGTCCGAAGTTAGCTTTCCTTTCTTGTTTTTATTTGAATTTTTCTGGAAACCTTTTTAAAGAATTACCCATATGTAAGATTGTCAAAAAAGTCTTGCTGTTTAATTGTTTATAAAATTGCTTTTAATAATGCGATTTAAGTCAAATATGCGCCGTTTTGTTCGATGAGTTCCCAACGAGATGCCAACTTCATAATGCCCCTCTTATAGAAGCTCGCTTCCTTATTGGCAAATAACTCGAAAAGCCAATTTTCACAGGACTCTCTTGTGGCCAACTTTCGACTACCAAGCTCGTTCGCCATGGACAGAACTAGGTGGTAATCACTGGGTGCGAGATCCGGACTATATGGTGGATGCAAAAGAACCTCCCATCCGAGCTTCTGGCGCGTCACCAAAGATGTGTGTGGCCTGGCGTTGTCCTGAGTGCTGCATTCAAGCGGTCCAGTTGTTGGCAGTACAGGTCCGAATTGAGCGTTTGGCCATGGGGGAGCAGCTCACAGTGGATGATTCCCTGCCAATCCCACCAAACACAGAAGAACCTTCCTGGCCGTGAATCCAGGCTTGGCCACCGTCTGGGCAGCTTCACCGCTTTTCGTCCGCGTTTGCGCTCCACGTTGTCGTAAGTGATCCACTTTTCATCGCCAGTCACCATCCGCTTCCAAAACGAGTTGATTTTGTTACGATTCAAAGGCGATTCGCATGCATCCATACGGTCAAAAATGTTTTTTTGCGTCAAGTCGTGTGGCACCCATACATCGACCTTTTTTTTTTTAATCCAAGCTTCTTCAAATGGTTAATAACGGTTTCACGACTCATGCCCAGCTCTTGGCCGATGCTACGGCTGCTACTATGCCGATCTCTTTCGATCAATTCATCGATTTTATAGCAATTTTCGACGACAGGCCTTCCGGACCGTGGTGCATCTTCGATCATCTCTGCACCGGAACGAAAACTTTGAAACCATCGTTGTGCGGTGGAAATGGAAACTGTATCGGGTCCATAAACTGCACAAATTTTATTGGCAGCATGAGTTGCATTTTTGCCTTTATCGTAGAAGTACTGCAAAATATGCCGTATTTTCTCTTTTTTTTGCTCCATGTTTGCGACGCTACAACTCACGAGCGACTCAAAACAAACAACAATAAATCAAACACGTGTTAGCGTGAAAAGAGCTTTTTAAAAAGGTATAGTATAGGTTCATGAACCGATGCGACGAATAGAACTGGAAATACGCGCTTGCAGGACACCTATCGGAAATACCGCGAGAATTTTTGGACAACCTTATATATTTGATCAGGATCATCTCTTAAGTCGATATAAGCATGGCCGTCTGTTTCTACGCAAACTAGTCTCTTTTTTGAAGCTATAGACTTGGATCTTTACACACATCCTTCTTTTGTTTGCATGCAGTATTTAAGTCGGAACAACCGGGATCGGTCGACTATTTCCTATAGCTGTCATATAACGGATAGATCGGAAATGCCATAACTTTTGTGTTTTAAGGCTAGAAGGTTCTGACTTTCTACGGATTCCATTTTGGGCAACCTAATCCGATCTGCCAAATTTTTATCGGATCGGCCTACTATGTTATATAGCTGCCATGTAACTGAACTATCAAAAATGGCAAAACCTTGCTTTTTAAAGTTGCTTCGGGCTGCTTCTAACATTTTTATTAGAAAGCTGATACCTTAACCTAACCTAAATCTGCCCGAAGTTAGCGAAAAACTTCTCATGCTCTGCGCCCTGCTCATTGATAAGCTGTACTTTCGGAATGTGACAATCTTCTTTTATCATTCATAGATATTGGGACCTGAAAAAACGTAAGAAAATAAAAATTATGGTATATACATACATGTATACATGTATGTATATGCAAACGCCAATGTTTTTGATTAACAACTATATACATTCCATAAATAATATATGGAGACGCAGGAGAATCTTAGCGCAGATCAAATCGTCGATATCATCTGAATTTTTATTATTGCATACATAAGTATGGGACAATACTTTTTTTCAATTTGCAGCTGTTGTGAAATGGAAAATCGCGAAAAAACAAACTGAAAAAAGAGTTTTGTCCTCTGATTTTAAAAAATGTAGAAAATCGGAGATTTCAAATTTGGATGAGTATTCCAAAGATATGGTAGCTGCAAGATGCTAGACTTTTTAATTTTAGTTGGTACACATATATTAAAAAAATGATATGTACTAGAAACAATGATGGTCATCGCCATTACACGGCCTACATAATTCAATATATGGTAAAATTTGATCAATTTCTTCTCTTAGGTGAACCGCAGAAGCTGTGGGTGATGGAACCTTTGTTTGTTCTGGAATTTGGTTCAGGGGAGCATAAAGGTTAAGGAGCAGTTGAAATTTTGCATGGAGGAAAAAAAATGGGAAATTGTCCGCCTGTGTAATCTAATCGAAAGGTATTGTTTGACATATGTCAGTTTTATAAAAATCATTTACAAAAATCATTTATTTTCGGTAAAATTTTGTATAAAAGTGAAAAATTGTCGAATACGCGTCAATTGATACCTTTCACATCCGAAATTTCGTTCGAAAGTGATTAAAAACAAGAAAGGAAAGCTAACTTCGGGCGGAGCCGAAGTTGATATACCGTTGCAATTAAGGTTTGTGATATTTCCGATCGTTCAGTTATATGGCGTCTATAGGATATAGTCACCCGATCCTTATGAAATTTGGCAGATCGGATTATATTGTCCAAAATGGAATCCGTAGAGAGTCCCATCATTCTAGCTTAAAAAACATTAAAGTTTTGCCAATTTCGATCGTTCTATGACAGCTATAGAATATAGTCGGCCGATCCTTTATGAAGTTTAGTACATAAGATATTTTGGCAAAAATGTGTGTGGAATTTCCCAACCCCTGTCACCTTCACTGCATTGCACACTTTTGACCAAAATATTCACACCCTCTGCAACGGTATAAAAATATGATTTTTAAACTTGAAAAATTATGAATATAAATGCATAATAATGCATAACTTTATATTCAGTGATGCAATCTATTATTCTTATATTGTAAAAGTCAATTAAAATTAAACTAATATAATTTTAACGTATGTGCAACTAAGGTCTTTCGGCGGTCTAAAGCTAGAGGGTATTATAATTTTGGTCAGAAGTGTGCAACGCAGTAAAAGAGACATCTCCGACCCTATAAAGTATATATATTCTTTGTGACCTGAGTCCATATGAGCATTACCGTCTGTCTATCTTTTTCTACGCAAACTAGCGTAGAACTCAGATTTAAAGCTATCGAGGTAAAACTTTGCACACATTCTTCTTTGCAGGCAGTATATACACTCATAGACAAAATAATAGGTGTGAATTTTTTTTTTTGAGGATATCGATTTTAATTGATATAAACATAACATATTATGGGAAAACTATACTTTTTTATTATGATCACACTGTTACGATCAATTTTTGGTGAATTCCCGGAAGTCAGAAGCTCTCTGAAGAAAATTATTTTTATTGCTCAGCATATTTGCATATTTTATTGCTCAGACTGCAAATTCGCCTGGACAATAAAATAGGTGTGTCGAGCAAAACTTCAATCTAAAGCTAATTAGGATAATTTTTTGGTTGCAGAAGGTAAGGTATTACGATAATTTAACTAAATGGGGACTTAACAATCACTAAAATTGCATTAAATGGGCCGTGGGAGACATTGCAGTGCGGAAGAGAGGAAGTTTATTCGACGACTCCGAAACGAAGGAAAAACATATAAATCGATTGCTGTTTTAATGAAACGATCTCAGAATTTTGTAACCAATGCGTTAAAACCGAAAAAAGTAGGTGAAACTCGGTGAGCACCCAGAAAAACATCATCTAGGGCCGATGATCGCATGGTTCAGTTGGTTAAACGAGACCCGTTCAAGTCTTCCGGGACGATTTTCAACGAAATTGGAAATATTGTGTCATCACGGACCGTTCGGCGACGTTTGGCAATGGCAAACCTACCCGCAAAGTTCCTTTGCTTCGGCCGAAAAATACAAAGATGAGGAAACAATTTGCTCTAGATCGTAAAGCCTGGTCAGAACCGGAGGGTGAGAAAAAATGGCATAACATTCTCTGTAGTGACGAAACCAAAATAAATTTATTTGGAAATGATGCTAAAAGGAATGTTCACCGTCCGAAAGGCAAAAAATTTTATCCCAAGTACACCTGTAAGACTGTAAAACATGGAGGTGGTAGCCTAGTGATATGGGGCTGCTTTTCATGGAATGGTGTTGGTCCGATTCGTCGCATTGATGGAATAATGGACAGATTCGTGTACAGAGACTTGTTGGAGACAGTGATGCTGCCATATGCTGAGGATAATATGCCAAATTTATGGAAGTTCCAGCAGGATAACGACCCAAAACACGCCTCTCTACTAGACAGGGAGTGGTTTCATGAGCAAAATGTGGATGTTCTTGAATGGCCGAGTCAATCGCCTGACCTTAATACCATCGAAAATTTCTGGGGTGAACTCAAAGAGAGGTAGGTCTTCTTGTCAAAATAAAAACCAACTTTGGGATATTGTCCAAAGAGCATGGTACTCCATCCCAATTGGAACTTGTCGCAAGCTGATATTTCTGGGGTGAACTCAAAGAGAGGTAGGTCTTCTTGTCAAAATAAAAACCAACTTTGGGATATTGTCCAAAGAGCATGGTACTCCATCCCAATTGGAACTTGTCGCAAGCTGATATCATCCATTCCAAGACGAATGAAGAAAGTTCTCAAAAATAATGGCGAGTATACCGGCTACTAACTGCTACATACTCATCATAATGTACAAAAAGATCAAAAATAGTGAAATATTAATTTAGTTGAAACGTTTAGTTCCTTACACCTATTATTGTGTCCAGCCAAAAATGTCCAATTTGGGAAAAAATCTACTTCTGTTGTTAATGAAAAGGTTTATAGTATTGTTTCTTTTTTTCTTTTAAAGATATTTAATATAAGTTTTAAAAAAAACTTTGTTTTGAGCTGATTGGAGAAAGCATGACTTAGAAACAAAAAGTTAAAAATGAAAAAAAAAAAAACACACCTATTATTTTGTCCATGAGTGTATAAGTCGAAACGGCTGGGATTGGTCGACTATATCCTAAGGCTGCCAAATTGATCGGAAATGCCATAGCTTTGATGTTTTTTAATTTGGGCAAAGTAGTACGATCTGCCAAATTTCCTAAGGATCGTCCGACTATATCCCATAGCTGCCACGATCGAAAATGGCACAATCTTGCTATTTTTAAAGGTGCTTTGGGGCTGTTTCCAACATTTTTATTAAAAAATTGATTCGATATAAATATATAAGCTGCTAACTAACTGCAACTTCGGCTCCGCCCGAAGATAGCTTTCCTTTCTTGTTTATATTTATTCCACTTTCATTAAATTTTGATTTTAATAATGTAACGTTTTTTTTAAATTTGACTGATAATTTTTTTTATTTGCGTTTAAACACCTTAAGGGGTTATATACAGTCAGGCGGTCAAAAAAATGCAGTTTTTGGGTATTTTTTTTTTTCAAGGAAATATTTATTTATTAAAGTTGATTTTTTTCTATATTATTTTACATATTTTAAAGTTTAAAAAAATATATTATATCTGTAAAAATATTATTTCCTTTGGCCTCTGCAGCTTATCTCCCAATGGTCTTCGAAAAAAAAGTGTCTCGCGGTGAACATAATAACTATTTGCAGAATCATCAGAAATCAAAAATTCAAAAAGATGCTTTTAGTATATTAAAAAATGTAGTCCTTAATCGAAGGAATTAAAAAAATATCACTTTTTGACAAAATGGCAGCTTCCAAAAAAAAAAGTTCATTTTTATGGAAAAAAAAATCGACTTCAAATGTTGATATAAATTATAATTTTAATTTTATTTAAAAGATCTTCGATTAAAGACAGCAAAAAGTAGTTATTAATTTTGTGTGAAAATTAGAGCTAAATCGGTTCAGTGGTTTTCGAGAAATCGTGTTCACCGACTTGAGAAACATAGTTTTGAGAAAAACGATTTTAAAGTTTCACAAACAGTTTACATTGAGTTAAAAATTTTTTCTAGTTTTGTCTGTAACTTGGGAAATATTTCTCGAATCTTCATAAAAATTTTTTTCACAACAGAGAAATATATATTCTTTAAGAAAATGCAAAACAAAAAAAAATCGATTTTTTGAAAATCCTGACTGTATATAACCCCTTAAGTTGACGCAACGTTTGATAAATTTTTTATACACTGCTGGTCTTAGGTTAGACGCACTCACTTTAATTTTAAATAAAATGATATATTTATAATAATGCTTATTCTAATTGTCCAAAAAACTTTTCTTATCAGAGTTCGAATCTTGTTCGAAAAATATGCGCTCACAGCTGGTTGATTTGCGAAAAAATAACTGTAAATTCGAAGCTTTCAGAAAGTTCTATTGCAATCACGCGTGTTTTCGGTTGGTCAATGAAATAGACGCACTTCCGATTTCTTTGTCTTGCTTAAACAAGTGCAGTTTTTTGTACTGAGATAATATTAAAAATAACCAGGTAAATTGTTTTAGAGCTATATTTAAAGTAAAAATGGGGAAAGCTGGTGTTATGAGCTTATTACTTTTTTCCCTCGCAAGGCCTGTCCAATCGAAACATTGCCAAAAAGATAAAGCGCAGCTCCAGGACTGTTAATAGATATTTAAAAGATCCAGGGGAATATGGAAACAACTTCAAAGGAAAAAAAGAGCACTATCTGAACAAGCAGTTCGCCAAATTGTTAGAATTGCATCAAATTCCACCAAGTCCGCAGCTAAGATTAAGGAATTAGCCGGAGTAAAAGCAAGCCTTTCAACTGTTCAGCGTACAATCAGAAATTCAGAATACCTAAAGCGTCTAAAAATCAAGAAAAAACCTCCTCTGAATGCAATACGCAAAGAAAAACGGCTTCAATTCGCCGTCTTCAATGGAATGTTCAAACAGACACTCACCTTAACGATTGGCGTTCTGTTCTTTTTACTGATGAAAAACGTTTTAATTTAGATGGCCCCGAATATTATTAGCACGATTTGCGAAAAGATGAGGTGTATTTAAGTCGCCACCACAGGCGAAGAGGGGGGAGTAATGGTGTGGGGTGCCATCACGTTTTTTGGAACAATTGACTTGATTTTTATCGATCAGAAGATGAACGGCGATCGCTTCAAAACATTGTTGGAGTTCGTATTTCCAAAATTAAATACTCTCTTTGGACCAATTCCTTGGATTTTTCAACAAGACAATGCTCCTATTCATAACGCTCGAGTAGTAAAGTCGTTTATTTCGAGTCAAAATGTTAATATCATGACCTAGCCACCATATTCTCCAGATCTTAACGTAATTGAAAATGTTTGGGGCTGGCTAACGAGAAAGATATACGAAGGAGGAAAGCAATACGAAGATAAGGAAATATTAACTGCAGCTATTAAACGTGCTTGGAGCGAGATTTCGTTGAAATACATAGATTCCCGTTATTATTCTATGAAGAACCGGATATATGAAGTTATTACTAATAAAGGAGGCAGTACTCATTACTGAAAAGTTTTTCTTTTATTTCTAATAAATCAAATATTAACACCAACTACAAATTTAAGTTAAAAATAAGTTATGTTGTAATATACGCATATATTTGTATCAAAGCAGCAACTTGGCAACTCTGTTCCAATATTTATTAGTTCTTAAGTTCTTTTGTTCAAGTTCAGTTCTAACTCAAACGTCAAGCACGAAAGTCCAATGTAAGGGACGCGATCATATTTTCAACAATTTAATAAACTGTACTTTATACTCCTTTTTCATTCTTAATAACCGACTACCACTTTATCTGGCTGTTGACCAAAATACCAACAGGTTATGGGCCCAGATCGCGATAGTCAAGAGAATGAAATGCTGAACGAAGAGTTCTGAGAAAAAGTGTAAATTGTGAAATAGGCAAGCTATAAAAAATGGCGAGTGCTTTCATAAAAATTGAACCGCTAAGCGCGGAGAATTATGACACATGGAAATTGAAAATGCGTGCAGTGCTCGTGAAAAGCGAACTATGGCAGTACGTAGATGGTACAAACATTTGTCCAAAGAAAAAAAAGATCGGGATGCATGGAAAATGCAAGATGAAAAGGCGCGCCCGGATATATTACTCTCGATTAGTACATCGGAATTATATGTAATTGAAAGTTGCGCGACATCCACAGATTGCTGGATACGGTTACAAGAAACGTTTCAATCAACGGGACCAGCGCGAAAAGCGAGCCTGCTGAAACGTGTGGCATTATCGAGAATGCAAGAAGGTAACGACATGAGGCAACATGTCAACGAATTTTTCGACGCAGTGAAAAAGTTAAAAGAAATCAACGTAGCAATAGGCGACGATTTGCTCGCTATCCTTCTCTTATATAGTCTGCCGGGTTCTTACGAAACATTTAGGTGTGCCATGGAAACAAGAGACGATTTGCCAGGGCCAGAAGTGTTACGCGTAAAAATATTAGAAGAGGCAGATGCGCGAAAGATAAAAAGTGATTGTGAAGAACAAAACGCATTATTCGCTAACCACCGAAAAGGCAAAGTAGAGAAAAAAAGAAACGAGAACTTGCTATAACTGTAATAAGCGCTAAATATTTGCGAAAATATCGGCCAACCAATTGCGGTCCGCTATATATCTAATAATGTAAGATGCGTGTCGCTACTTAGCGGACTGCGACTCAACTGCAAGGGTATATCAACTTCGGCTCCGCCCGAACTTAGCGTTCTTTTTTGTTCTTTCATATGTAAATATACATATATCTTACACACTAGAAAACAAAAATGCATTTAGCTTTATTCATTTAGCTAAAAAATTATACCTATGTTAAATTTTATGTTACCATGGTTTTTCAAAACTTCAGCACACCTACGAGGTATAGAACTCCACCAGATTGGAGCACATTGCTGGCTTGTTGGAGTATCACTCTTCGTGGACTTTTTCCCAAAAATGCTCATTATTTTTGTGGTTGAAACTAGAGGTGGGCATGGGCTGAATTTTTCGACACGGCCCAACACGACACGACAGCGAAGTTTTTTTAGCACGCACGGCCAAAAATTTTGTTATCACGGCCCAACACGAAAAATAATATTTACATTACAAAAATTTTTTTTTCTCGAAATTTCTAGAAAATACAAAATTTTTAATGCTTCGTGTTTTGGAAAGTCGGCACGAAAACGCAAGCTCGCGTGTTCAATTTTAATTTTCAACACGAACACGCGTGGCCACTCGTGCCACGACGAAAACACGAGCCCATGCCCACCTCTAGTTGAAACCCATTAAACGCTTTCTTAGAGTGCCCCACAAATGCTCAATAGGGTTTAAATCGGGTGACTGAGCTGGCCAATCCATAACGTCGACTTTTTTATCGTGGAACCACTTTTTCGCAAGCTTGGATGTATGTTTAGGATCTTTATCCTGCATAAATTCCCATTTCAAAGGCACTTCCTTTTCGGCATAACGTCCTTCATTATGTTTACATAGTCTGTAGCACACATATTGCCTGATACCCAATAAAGTGGACCAAAACCTGAAGCAGGGTGAAGGGTATTTTTGATCGAGTTCCATCACCATCAGATCCAAACAAATCAATCTTTGTCTCATCGGTCCAAAGGACATTTTTCCAGTTCTGGCGGGTCTGTTGGTTTTTGGCAAAGCAGAGCCGCCGTTCGATATGCCTCTTGCTCAAAAAAGGAAGTCTCCTTGCTTTGCTTAATGCTTTTTCAAACCGCGCTCAATCAACGTGTTGCGAATGGTGCGACTTGTTACGGATGCGTTCGTATAGTTTTCAAGATCCTTCGAAGAAAGGATTGGCTCCGTTTTTGACTTCCTTATTAAGAGTCGTGTCAAATTTTGTAGAAGATGCTCGGTGGATAGCAAAAAACACTTTTTTTTTTAGCTTTTCAATAGTTTGTCAATTTTTCCCATGGATTGGCCATCTTCTCTTAATGTAAGAATTAGATTCGCCTCTACTACGGTACAATGTGCTCCACGACCCATTTTGATGCTTTTAACAAAATTAAATGAAAAATTAAATTGCTGTAGTAGCTTTCCTTGAAATAAAACAAGAAGGGAAAGCTAACTTCGGCGGAGCCGAAGTTGATATACCCTTGCAGTTCAGTCGCAGTCCGCTAGGTGGCGCCACGCATCTTATATTATTAGATATATAGCAGATCGTATATAGTCGGCCAATCCTTATGAAAATTGGCAGATCAGATTGTTTTTCCCAAAATAGAATCTGTACCAAGTCCCATCTTTCTAACTTAAAAAACACCAAAGTTATGCCAATTTCGATCGTTCTATGACAGCTATAGGATATAGTCGGCCGATCCTTATGAAATTTTGTACATAAGATATTTTGGTCAAACATAACATGTGTGGAAAGTCCCAACCCTCTAATTTAACACCAAAGTTATGGCATTTCCGATCAATCAGTTATATGGCAGCTATAGGATATAGTCGACCGATCCCGGCCGTTCCGACTTATATACTGCCTGCAAAGGAAAGAAGGGCGTGTGCAAAAGTTTCAACTCGATAGCTCTAAAACTGAGAGACTAGTTTGCGTAGAAACAGACAGACGGACATGCTCATATCAACTCAGGAGGTGATCCTGATCAAGAATATATATACTTTATAGGGTCGGAGATGTCTCCTTCACTGCGTTGCACACTTTTGACCAAAATATAATACCCTCTGCAAGGGTATAAATATTCAAAACAATATATTTTTTTTTAATTTAAAGGAAGAATAACCACAGATTTTGACAAAATACGACCGCGTTTCTATTATTTTTTCCATCCCAAACACGAGGTCTTCTGACAAATTTCTAAGAACAACCAAAATTGTGGACGAAAAACGTTCAAAAAGAAGATCGCGACTAAATACCTTTATCTACGTTACCAACGATTTCATAAATATTCCTAAAGCTAAAACTTAAAAAAAAGTCTTAAAAGTGAAATAGTAATATTCGTTTCTATTATTTTTTCCATCACTATGTATTTAAGCAATTTTGTTTTTTTAAGAGTGTGTTTACATTTAAAATGTTCTTGGTCACTATGTGAAACGTCTCTCAGATGGAGGTAATCTTCCATATGTTTTTATTGAAAGCGTTTTTTAAATAAACTTTACAGTAAAAGCTTTTCTAAGTATATGCATTCATAAATAGGTATAAAAAAAAACCATATTAAATTATTTTTACGCACATGCCGATCTCTACCACAATAAAAAACCCCCTTCCAGTGGACTTCTTCCCAGTCGAGTTAAACTAACGATAGGGAGTCCTCCTCCCGAACTTCCCATTAAGATCACAGCTATCTTTGTTGCAAGGTACAAGTGAATGAATGACGCTCACACGGAAGTCGTCTGGAGTCTTATTCTTTGCCTGTCAGATTTACCATAGGTTAATTTTATGGCCTGTAAAAAAATAAAATTATTTTTATCATTGGTCCACCCAACTCTCTTAGGTATCTGGTGCTTGCTGCCAAATCGCCTCAAAATAACCAATAGAGATTATCCCGATTTGCTATAGGGATTCCCAGAGTCAGGCCCAACCTTGCATCAAGGTCGCCAGGTCAAGATTACTGGATACTGGATGCTTTACTGCCGTGGACCTCCCAGTCGGACCTGATGCTCGTCAGACGTATGTTTTGCAAGCAAAAATGGCGGTCGTAGCCATTCTCTCATCTGCGTCAATCTTTCTCTAGCTTTTATATTGGCGTGGCTGCTTTTTTCACCTACCGCGACAATTTAGGCTCGCATGGCAAGTTAAAAGATGCTTTCTGCAACCAGCCGCCACTTTCTTACCAGTGCAAGAGAAATTTTAGTAAAAAAACAAACAAACAAAAAATTCCCTTGCTCTGCTTTTTGTTTGCTTATTAATGAGTCTTGAATATACATATTTTATTTTTTACTAAAACTTAAAATTTAAAGAACTGAAAACTGAAAAAAAGAAAAAAAATCAATAAAAAGTTAAAACTAAATTTAAAATTTTTATTTTTAAATATTTTTAAATAAAAATAAAAACTATTTTTTTTTTNAAAATTATTATATTATAAATAGAAAATTTCATTCATTGTGAACAGCAAATACACATAAAATACGACGCACTATTAACTCAATATGACCATTTTTATACACACATACAGTGTATATATATACCCGATGCAAAAAATACACAAAATGTACGCCCCAATGTATGTTTAAGGGGGCAGGATGGTTTCCGAGGCTAAAAAAACAGATTTTTGAAAGATTGTATAAAAGATGTGTGAAAAATTTTATTTAGATCCGAGCATTACTTTTTTAGTTACGTTACGCACCGTCTTGAACGTTTTTTTTTTAAGAAAAAACGCGTCCAAAGTTTTAAAAGCAATTGAAAGTATATAGATAGAAAATAATTAGATAACACAGGCCGACAATTTCCAACTTTTTTTTTCCTCCACGCATAATTTTACCTGCTCCATAACCTTTAGGCTCCCCTGAACCAAAGTCCAGAACAAACATAGGTTCTATCACCCACAGTTTCCGCGGTACACCTAAGAGAAGAAATTGATCAAATTTTACCATATATTGAATTATGTAGGCCGTGTAATGGCGATGACCATCATTGTTTCTAGTACATATCATTTTTGAAATGTATGTGTACCAACTAAAATTAAAAAATGGTATCTAGCAGTTACCATATCTTTGGAATACGCATCCAAAGTTGAAATCTCCGATTTTCTACATTAAATTTTGGTCGTCTATGATTTTTTGCCAAACATTTTTCTATGGAAGATTTTTATTTTCTTATTGAAATCAGTAGATCTTACCATATTTTAATTTTGGATTCAAGGAAAAACTCGAAATAATTTTATTGAATTTATTATAGGTGGTTAAACAATATTTTCGTTAATTAAATTGGAGTTTTTAATCTCATATTTTCAAAAAGTCATGGCTATCTAAAACTGTTTCTATGTTCAAAACGAATCTATTGTTCAACTTGTTTTGTAAAAGCTTACAGAAATTGTAGACAATTGGAATTGGAGGGCCAAAAAATAGGCATTTTTTCCGAATTTTTTTCTCGTAAACTATTGAATTTTTTTGAAATATCGTTTTATTAAGTGAAAGTACATTATTTTAACTTAAATTTGAAAAAAAAAAAGTAGAAAATATTTAGGGGTTTCAAAGTTATGCCCCGTCCATATGCCCCGTAAGTGAGGTCCATCCGAAAAAGGCGAGTTGCGGTGACCAACACTGTGAAAAACTGGATAGTCTGAAATCAAAAAATGAAACGGATTTACATTTATTAAAAGTAAATCTAGTACTTAATCGAAGGATATTAAAAAAAAAAAATATTTGACAAAGTGGCGACCTTTCAAAGTTGAAAAATCGTTTTTCGTCAAAAAAAATCGGTAGTTTTTCAGCTGTAAAAAAAAAAGTTTTGCATAAAAAAAAAAATCCTTCGATTAAGTACTAGATTATTATGTAATAAAAGAGCATGCTAAATTTCAAGACAATCGGGTCACTAGTTTTCGAGTAATAGTGGTCACCGACTTCAAAAACGTAGTTTTGAGAAAAACGTGTTTAAAGTTTCAACTCACCATTACACTTACCGGAGGCCCCTCCCTTTCATCATGTGTAGCTCAGTGTATTTTCACCGGATCATTTCAAAATTTTGTGGACACATTTCTAAATGTATATACTTTAAGAAAATGTAAAAAAAAAAAATCGATTTTTTTAAAAATTACAAGTGCGCATGCCCCATTAAAAATTAAATGATAAGTACTTCAAATTTTACTTGATGAACTTGTTCGAAGTTAAAAGTACCATGCAAAAATTTCGTCCACTTTTAAAGCCGTTTCTTTGAAAAGAAAAAACATATTTTCTCGTTCAACTACAAAAAGTTTTGTTTTTTAAGTAACGTCCACTGAGAGAAAAGAAATTTGTTTTATTGATTTGTATCGTTGTATTTTTCTACTTGTCTCTTAGATTTAAAGGTATCGAGTTAAAACTTTTCACATCCTTCTCTTCAGGCAGTATATAAGTCAGAACGGCTGGGATTGGTCGACTAGAAACTATGGCTGCCATATTGATTGGAAATGCCATAACTCTGGTGTTTTTTAAGTTAGAGGGTTGGGACTTTCCACACATGCTATATTTGACCAAAATATCGTATTTAGAAAACTTCAATATCTAGAAATTAAGGATCGATCGACTATATCTTATAGCTGTCATAGAACGATCGGAATTGTCATAACTTTGGTGCTTCCAGTTAGGAAAAAGTTATCCGATTTGCCAAATTTCATTAGCATCAGCCGACCATATCCTATAGCTTTCAAATAACTTAACGATCGGAAATGGCGTAACTTTCATTTTTTTTAAGCTAGAATTATGGGATACATACACACACACATGGGAAATACATATTGACAACTTTTTGCTGATAAAAATTGTTCTTATCATTAAAGAGTTTAAGAATATAATGAGTCGATGGAAACATAAAGGTTTGTGATCCAATTTTTGAGGACCAACAAATAAATTTTTATTAGTGGTAGAACCACTTGAATGCCACAGAAAACTTGTGCGCAGGCATAAAAAACAAGTTGAAAATAATGGAACTTGCGAATAATCTAAAAATATAACTAGATGTCCAGAAGTTATTGTAACAAAAGCCTATTAGAAATTTAATAAGATTATGCTAATATATACGTAAAAAAATATAAGATAATAAATTATGGTGCATACACTTTATATTAATCAGATTATTAGTTTTAATCAGATATTTATTATTCAATATGATTAAGAGCTATTTTTATTTATTTTACGCAATTTTATGATTAATATAATAATTAAAATGGTATTTTTATGAAAATGGTCTTAGTGCGAAAAGTTTACTTATAAGTATGTATGTTTGTGGTGTAGAAGCTTGGGAAAATGTTCCAAATGTTTATTCTAAGAAATTATTTTGGTAATAAAATAATTATTAAGGTAGGCCAAATATATCCGATATTTGCGACATATATATTTTTTAATATAATCTGTCACTTAAACATTATTACCATATTTATATTTACAAATATTATTATGGTAATATTTTCTACAATCTCTAAAATATTATCCAAACTATAATTTTTCGATCTGAATTGTTGGTTTTGGAAATACAGTCAAACTAAGTCATGCTTTTTAATCGTGCTCCTTTCTTAAAACTGCGTTTTTAAGATCGATTGGCACGATTCCTTGTCAGCTTTTCAATTGATCTAAATTTCGGACCACACAAGGTACAATAAAGTAGTAATTGAATGATGGGTTCTGCCAAAAATCAAAAAAATTTCTTGAATTACCCTTGCAGGGTATGTTAGTTTCAATACTAAAAAAAAGGATCATCCTGGACTCTATAAAGCAAGCCTGTGCAGCATTAGTCCATGCAGTGCCGTGACGTGTGGCGTTTTACGAATATAACACGCAGAGAAGTTTGACGAAATTTGTATTTTGACGAGATTTGACGAGAGTATCATGAGAGTAAAATTGATACATTACATTACAAAAATTTTCAAGAAACGGAATAAAAAACTACCGCTAGTTATCCTTTTGTTTAATCCCTATTCCTACGTTAAAAAACTAAAAACAACTTTTTAAATTCTAAAACTTAAATTTGGAACAATAGATGCTATCTGAACATGCTTGGCTTTGTTGGAAAGCTTTTTTATGTATTCCAAACTTCTAAATGGTAAAAATAAATACAATTTTGTGGCTGAAATAATTTTTTTTTTTGCTTGTATCTTGTATAGCTTGTATTAGTGATAATCCGCATACTCAACATATAGTACAGTCTGATATGTGAAGATATTAACTTTACGCAGCCGCGTGTGAAACTTAGCTTTACCTAACCAGCAGTACGTTTCTGGACGTAATGTCAAATTTCGTTGGAAAAAAAATTCCGTAATTTTAGCCTTTCGAACGTCAAAACAAAGTAGGCAAAGTAATTCTGCCGGCCCTCTGCTGCTGCTAGAGTTCGAAATTACGTATATTCGATATTCGTTATTAATCACTAATATTTTTTTGGTTATTCTAAATATTTTGCGCGTTGATTTTTGTTTACTGTAATTTTTATACCCTTCCAGAGGGTAATATAATTTTGGTCAAAAGTGTTCAACGCAGCGAAGGAAACATCTCCGACCCTATAAAGTATATATATTCTTGATGAGGATCACCTCCTGAGTCGATATGAGCATGTCTGTCTGTTTCTACGCAAACTAGTCTCTCTGTTTTAAAGCTATCGAGTTAAAACATTACACAGATCATTTTTTTGTTTGCTGGCAGTATGTAATTCAAAACGGCCGGGATCGGTTGAATATATTCTATAGCTGCCATATAACTGAACGATCGGAATTGGCATAACTTTGGTGTCTTTTAAGCTAGAATGAGGGGTCTTTCTACGGATTCCATTTTTATTTGTTCTGTACATTTTCATAAGGGTCGGCCGACTATATCCCATAGCCGCCATATAACTAAACGATCGGAAATGGCACAACCTTAACTGTAAGGGTATATCATCTTCGGCTCCGCCCGAAGTTAGGTTTCCTTTCTTATTTTTTTTTTAATATCGCAGTCTCAAAATGAACTGATACATTAATTTTTTTTTAATGGGACTTAATAATTGAGATTGTTTTAAGCATGCCAATTTGTAGAAGTCTGTAACAAACTACCCGCGATTACTTGATAGCTTAGAGGCTTGCATGTCCGTCCAGTATACGAAAGCACTAAGGTTCAAATCCCAGTGGAGGGTGAGTAATTATTAAATATAGTCAGCAATATTAATAATGTATATTAATAATGTACTGTAATGTGTGTATTAATAATTTAAATATGTTACTTAACATATTAATTTAGTTTACATTTGATAAATTGTAAATTAACAACAGTTGTTAAGGGGTTATATACAGTCAGGCGGTCAAAAAAATGCAGTTTTTGGGTATTTTTTTTTTCAAGGAAATATTTATTTATTAAAGTTGAATTTTTTTTTATATTATTTTACATGTTTTAAAGTTTAAAAAAATATATTATATCTGTAAAAATATTATTTCCTTTGGCCTCTGCATCTTATCTCCCAATGGTCTTCGAAAAAAAAGTGTCTCGCGGTGAACATAATAACTATTTGCAGAATCATCAGAAATCAAAAATTCAAAAAGATGCTTTTAGTATATTAAAAAATGTAGTCCTTAATCGAAGGAATTAAAAAAATATCACTTTTTGACAAAATGGCAGCTTCCAAAAAAAAAAGTTCATTTTTATGGAAAAAAAAATCGACTTCAAATGTTGATATAAATTATAATTTTAATTTTATTTAAAAGATCTTCGATTAAAGACAGCAAAAAGTAGTTATTAATTTTGTGTGAAAATTAGAGCTAAATCGGTTCAGTGGTTTTCGAGAAATCGTGTTCACCGATTTGAGAAACATAGTTTTGAGAAAAACGATTTTAAAGTTTCACAAACAGTTTACATTGAGTTAAAAATTTTTTCTAGTTTTGTCTGTAACTTGGGAAATATTTCTCGAATCTTCATAAAAATTTTTTTCACAAAAGAGAAATATATATTCTTTAAGAAAATGCAAAAAAAAAAAATCGATTTTTTGAAAATCCTGACTGTATATAACCCCTTAAGAAAGGAATACATTAAAAATAATTATAATCAAATTATGAGATTATAAGGGGAAACATTTTTCTTTGATTTTCGGTCATGAATGCGGTCCGATTTAGCCTCGATTTTTAGCGCGGAATCATGCTTTCTTTTCGGGCTAATTCAGCCCTGATATTCAGGTCTGAATCAGGGCTGATTTCGAGACAATTTTCACTCCTGAATCCATATTCGGAATCAGGGCTGATTCATGTCTGAAATCGAATCCGGGGTCGAGGAACATTTTCAAATTATTCATTACAAAATTCATGGCAGCTTGTTTTAGATTTCAGGGCTGATTCACGGGTGATCAGGGGCACGCACGGGTGATTCATGGGTTACTGGTACTGCTGGGTAAATACAAAAATGTATATTAGTTTTATTGTCGACTGTGTGAATCGTCTGTCACGAGGAGGGTAAATTTAATATTCTATACATTTCATATTAGTCCTTTTTATACACTAGCAGAGGGTATTATGATTTTGGTCAAAAGTGTGCAACGCAGTAAAGGATACATCTCCGACCCTATAAAGTATATATATTCTTGATCAGGATCACCTCCTGAGTCGATATGAGCATGTCCGTCAGTCCCTCTGTCTGTTTGTCTGTTTCTACGCAAACTAGTTTTTTATACCCTTGCAGAGGGTATTATAATTTTGGTCAAGAGTGTGCAACGCAGTGAAGGAGACATCTCCGACCCTATAAAGTATATATATTCTTGATCAGGATCACCTCCTGAGTCGATATAAGCATGTCCGTCTGTCCGTCTGTCTGTCTGTCCGTCTGTCCGTCTGTCTGTCTGTCTGTCGGTTTCTACGCAAACTAGTCTCTCAGTTTTGAAGCTATCGAGTTGAAACTTTGCACACACCCTTCTTTCCTTTGCAGGTAGTATATAAGTCGGAACGGCCGGGATCGGTCGACTATATCCTACAGCTGCCATATAACTGATTGATCGGAAATGCCCTAACTTTGGTGCTTTTTATGTTAGAGGATTGGGACTTTCCAAACATGTTTTATTTGACCAAAATATCTTATGTACAAAATTTCATAAGGATCGGCCGACTATATCCTATAGCTGTCATAGAACGATCGGAATTGGCATAACTTTGGTGTTTTTTAAGTTAGAAAGATGGGACTTGGTACAGATTACTCTTTGGGCAAAATAATTCAATATGCCAAATTTCATAAGGATCGGCCGACTATATACGATCCGCTATATATTTAATAATATAAGATGCGTGGCGCCACCTAGCGGACTGCAAGGGTACATAAACTTCGGCTCCGCCCGAAGTTAGCTTTCCTTTCTTGTTTAAGCTATCGAACTTTGCACACATCCTTCTCTCCTATTCACAGTGATCAGTATATCTTATATATATCTTACAGCTTCCATAAAACTGATTGATTGAATGCCATAACTTTGGTGTTTTTTATGTAAGAAGTAAGACGAATGTCCCATATTCTACGTATTCCATAGGGCAAAATAATCCGATCTGCCAATTTTTAGAAGGATCGACCGATTATATCCCACAGCTGCCATATAACTAAACGATCGAAAATGACACGACCTTTCTTTTTTTTTGACTTTTGGGGATGTTTCCAACATTTTTATTAGAAAATTGATTTGATAGTGACATTCTCATAAGGATAGACAAACTATATACCAACAGATATATAATATATGTATCTAATAATATAAGCTGCTACTTAACGGGTTACATGGGTTTCAAAAAATCGAAACATTTTTTTTTTGTCTTATTTAATTCTATAACATCTCAAGAATATACTCCTATATTCTAATTTAGTTTATCCGGCTAATAGTTTTGGAGAGAGATAGCCTTGAAAAGGTGTACGCTCGAGGTCAGGTATAGGAGGAGCGCAAACCTTTTAACTCGTTTTTCACTCGCGAACTACTCAACCGATTTAAATGAAATTTTACACAGGTCTTCGAGATATCATTTACAAGGTATTAACCGAGGGTTATTTTTATTTGTATACCCTTGCAGAGGGTATTATAATTTTGGTCAAAACTGTGCAACGCTCTCAGTTTAAAAGCTATCGAGTTGAAACTTTGCACACATCCTTGCAAAGTCGGATTTTGGTGTTTTTTAAGTTAGAAAGATGGGACTTGGTACAGATTCCATTTTGAGCAAAGTAATCCGATTTACTAAGTTAAAATTTATCACAAGGATCGGCCGGCTATATCCTATAACTGCCATAACTGAACGATCGGAAATGGCACAATTTTGCTATTTTTAAAGATGCTTGGGGCTGTTTCCAACATTTTTATTAGAAAATTGATTCGATGGTGAAGTTCTCACAAGGATCGGCCAACTATATACGATCCGATATATATAAATATATATAGTTAAGTAGCAACATGTACTACTACAAGGGTATAAAATCTTCGGCTCCGTCCGAAGCTTTCCTTTCTTGTTTTATTGTAAAATATCGGCGAAATGTGTAGGTTTGGTATGTTTTATTATGCAGTTTTTTTTAAAGAATTTGGCTAAATAATCATAAAATAATGCTTCAAGCACATTGCAAATGGACCCTTTGTTAAAAAAAATTGAAAATTTACACGAATTAAATGCATATACATACACTACGTTTCACTTGAATAGCACACAAAATTTTTCATAATTACTTGTTCATCTCTCAACAAATGCTTGATTTAATGCAATGATTGTTGCTCTTTTTAATTAGTATCTTTATCTACTCCCTTTCAACAAAAATTGAAAGTCTGGAAATGTAACGTTTAAATTTACCATAATTATACCCTTGCAGAGGGTATCATAATTTTGGTCAAAAGTGTGCAACGCAGTGAAGGAGACATCTCCGACCCTATAAAGTATATATATTCTTGATCAGGATCACCTCTTGAGTTGATATGAGCATGTCCGTCTGTCCGTCAGTCTGTTTCTACGCAAACTAGTCTCTCAGTTTTAGAGCTATCGAGTTGAAACTTTGCACACATCCTTGTTTCCTTTGCAGGCAGTATATAAGTCGAAACGGCCGGGATCGGTCGACTATATCCTATAGCTGCCATATAACTGATTTATCGGAAATGCCATAACTTTGGTGTTTTTTAAGTTAAGGGTTGGGACTTTCCACACATGTTATGTTTGACCAAAATATCTTATGTACAAAATTTCATAAGGATCGGCCGACTATATCCTATAGCTGTCATAGAACGATCGAAATTGGCATAACTTAGGTGTTTTTTAAGTTAGAATGGGATTTGGTACAGATTCTATTTTGGGAAAAACAATCTGATCTGCCAATTTTCATAAGGATCGGCCGACTATATACGATCCGCTATACATATATCTAATAATATAAGATGCGTGGCGCCACCTATCGGACTGCGACTGAACTGCAAGGGTATATCAACTTCGGCTCCGCCCGAAGTTAGCTTTCCTTTCTTGTTTTCTTTTCAACTTGCTTCAATAACTGGCACCTTTTTTGTTTCATTGAATAGCACATTTTAGATTTAGTGTCATTTCAGCAGCCAAGGATATTGAATCATAAAAGTTTTTTTATTAATTTGGGAATTTTAAACATAGTTTAATAATTTTTTGCAATTAGGAGTCGTGGAACGCCACTAAGTCACAAAGCACTGATCCAAATACAAAGCTATATTGATTGTGACCTTTCTGTAGCTAATATTAATATAGCTAAAAAAAACTAGAAGAAGCAGAGAAGTCGTATACAATACTATCAAGAACAAATAAAACCATGAAAAAAATATATAAGATCGCAAAAGTAGTGTTCTGAGCAACACAGATAAACGTGCGATTCTGCGGGAAGCCTCAAGTTCTCATGACTCTGTGAGCAAGATAAGGGCAAAAGCAGGTGTTGACGAGAGCAAAACTACTGTTTGGCGAGTTATTTCGAAAGCTAAACATCTTAAGCGTTTGGAACTTTAAAAAACCACCGCTTTACCCTAAACGAAAGGAAGCACGGTTGACCTTTTGCTCCGTCAGTATGTCATGGTGTAACGAGTGGAAGCGCATAGTTTTTGCTGATGAATTTGGAGGGGCCAGATGGCTACAATTATTATTTTTATGATCTGAGGAAAGGGACGCATCAATTGAAGCTTTTACATAGTCGAATAGGCGGAGTTATGGTTTGAGGAGCCTCAAACATGAACGCAAAAGCGTATCTAAACGTCCTAAAAAAAAGCTTTTCCACCATTGGAAATTTTTTGTAATAATTTTCCTTAGACATTCGAGCACGACAATGCCCCAATACATACTGCACGTGTTTTAAAATCTTTTTTAAATGATAAAAATGTAAATACTCTGAATTGGCCACCATACTCGCCGGATTTGAATATAATTGAAAATGTTTGGGGATGGCTGGCCAGAAAGGTTAATGAGTCTGGCAAACAATTTTCAACCAAAGAAGATCTTATTGCCGCCATTCAGATAGACTGGGCTACAATATACCTAGACTATATTAAAAGTCCATACAGTATCTACGACGTTATATTGAATAAGGGGGGCTCAACCGATTATTAAATTAACAAATATATATATTATAATACTCACTATTAAATAAAAACACATTTCCTAATATTTAAGTTAGATAAATATACTTTAAAAGCAAAATGTGCTATTCATGTGAAACAAAATTGTTGTGACATTTGTTAAACTTTTAAGTTTTTTTGTTAACATTTTTAATTGTTAATTTAATTAAAGTTTTGTTACTTTTCTTATATTTAAAATTGATTACACAATAAATAGAAAATTAATCAGTGAGTTTTCTTTTTGGTTAAAAGATTTCAAGATTTGAAATTGCATATAATAGTGTGCTAATACCCGAATAGTATTCTGTGTATGGACATTTGGGGTTAGACTTAAGATTTGCTATTCCTCCCGAAAAGCTCTGTAGCTTTTACAAAGCATATCCTAACAAAATCACAATATGGTGTCTTATTTCCAAATGAAGTCCAATTGATTAGCTGCAAAGCTCAGTATGTACACCAGGTAACTTATTTCTTAATGTAATAACACATCTGTTCACTATAGATGTTTGTTAAATTAAATTACTGACGATGTTCGTCTTTACCAATCTATACGTATTTGTCAATTTTTCTTTGTTTGGAAGTTTACATAGAAATGAAAAACATTTCATCCTAATATTAAATAACGAGAATTATGACTAATTCAGTTTTTGCTTTCAGGGGGTCAAATATATTGAAGATAAATCCATAAACGGTGCCTCAGATGACATTACTACAATTCAACATACGGAATCAGCGGCTAAGGTGTTCACAGAAAGCCCCCCAGTTTGCTGTTTAGCAAAATTTGTACATATTTTTCAAAAAAACACAGACTCCATAATAATACAAAAATATATAATAAAAAACATAAAAAATAGTTGTAACTCTTTTAATGAAATTTTTGTAAACGTATATATTTTCCCCTATCTTCCTTCGCCTTTATATTTTTTTCAGGTCCAGTCTACAAAATATAATTATAAGTCCTTGCTTATGTAAAGTGTGTCAATTTATTTATGGTGGCAATGATTGTAGGAACCGGAAGGTAAAACTTTAAATATTGATAACTATTTCATATCGTTTGTTATACTCTATTCCCCAAATTTTTCAATAAACAAAAGGAAATCTAACTTCGGCCGGATTCGAAGTTGATATACCTTTGCAGTTAGGTAGAAGCTTGCAGTATTATAAATAGATCGAATATAGTTGGCTTATTCTTATGAGAATTTCACCATCATATCAATTTTCTAATAGGAATGTTGGATCGATCCTTATAGCTTAACAAATTTCCTTCCTCTGTTGCGTATACGCAACGCCACTGTTCAATAAATTCGTATGAGCCGCGTGTGTTAGGTATTGCTATAATTTTTTTTTTCTTTGCAAGGAATATCCTTTAGCTTCCTCTCTCTTAATATGTCAACCACCTACAAAACCCACACGAACACGCGCACTTGTATATGTAAACACATTTTTTTCAGAAAAATTTGAAATCCCCCACTAAATAATTTTCAAACGTTGATTCTTGTACTGATTAAGGATAAAATACATTTACCAAAATGCAAGGAAGAATTACATGTGGTTCATGACTTATCTATGTGATATTATGCGCGTTCTACATGACACAACATGATGTCACGGCATTCCTTATAGCCACTCACTTACAGGCGGCTTGTTTATGGTGAAAATCGATTGTATCATTAAAACTGAGCAATATTATAATATTTTGGAGACCAATCTCCCAGACTTCGGGGACAAATGTGCTTACCCCATTGAAGAAATCTTCGAGTCCCTAAGCACACGGTTAAAATCGAAGAAAATTGGCTAAGAAATAGAAGAATTCAACTTATACAGTGGCCAGCTCAGAGCCCGGATTTCACTGGCAAAGAACGATATTGCACCGAAGGGCTCTGGGGAACTGGGGGACAGGATAGAAACAGGGTGGAAAAATATTGCAAAGGTTCATTGGACAAAGTACTCAGATATACATTTGTTTCCTATTCTGTTGAACATCATACTTCGAATCATACTACAGATTAATTAGATAGATACTGCAAGGAATTCGCAGAAATTAATAAATGGGAAACAAACAGAAAAAAAATCTCTTTGGTCGCAAATCTTTAGACATCTTGCAATTTATAAAAATTAAGGAAAATAAAATAAATCATACAACAACCTGACGATTTTAAAGATTTTTGGTTAAATGGTACTTTTTATGGGGTCGGATATGTCTCCTTCACCCTATGTGGGCAAGGGTATTATAATTTTGATCAAAAGTGTGCAACGCAGTAAAGGAGACATCTCCGACCCTATAAAGTATATATATAAGTATATAAGTCGATGGTACACATGGTATATTTGCAAAATATCTTATGTTCAAAATTTTATAAGGATCGGCCGACTATATCGTATAGCTGTCATAGAACGGAATTGCCATAACTTTGTTGTTTTTTAAGTTAGAAAGATGGGACTTGGTACAGACTCTATTTTGACAAAATAATCAGATTTTCCGAATTTCATAAGGATGGGCCGACTATAACTTTTAGTTGCCATATAACTGAACGATCGGAATTGGTACTTTGGTGTCTTTTAAGGGGGCATGCGCAGTTAGAGCGCCAAAAAATAGACATTTTTCCTGAATTTTTTTCTCGTAAACTTTTTAATATTTTTGAAATATCGCTTTATTATGTGAAAGTACATCATTTTAACTTAAATTAAAAAAATATATTTTATATATTTTTTAATTTCAAAAAAAATATATATTTTTTTAATTTCCATCGAAAAAGTACTAGATAAACTTTCAATAAATGTAAATCCGTTTCATTTTTATACCCTTGCAGAGGGTATTATAATTTTGGTCAAAAGTGTGCAACGCAGTGAAGGAGACATCTCCGACCCTATAAAGTATATATATTCTTGATCAGGATCACCTCCTGAGTCGATATGAGCGTCTGTCTGTCTGTCTGTTTCTACGCAAACTAGTCTCTCAGTTTTAAAGCTATCGAGTTCAAAGCTTTCATTAAGTTCATTAGCTTTCCTTTCTTGTTTGATTTCAAACGATCCAGATTTCCACAATCTTGGTCACCGCGACCCGTGTTTTTCAGACGGACCTTACTTCGACGGGGCATAACTTTGAAACTGCTCAATATTTTCAACTTTTTGTTTGAAAAATGTCTATTTCTTGGCGCTCCAACTGCGCATGGCCCCTTAAATTATTTTTTTTTTTCCAATACTAAATTAAATATTTGACATTTTAATACAAAGTTGATTAAATTGTAATCCCTAAATAATCCCCATCCGTTATTCCGTGCCAGAAATTTTACGTAACTTGGTATTAAAAATTTCTTTTGAAAGATATTTTACTAATAACAAAACTACGAATAAGCAAATATTGATCTTTACTCATATTTGTATCAAGAAAGAATGATAAGACTTCAACAAGATTAAATTCGGTTGAGATGAATTGCATGAGCGTAATATAGTAGCAATAGATTCTTCGGTTTTTTACAGATCAGCAATTTTCAGACGCTTCTTTAAAATCAGCTTTGGGTCATCCACGGTCAGGAGTTTTCGATGTTGATTGGGCGCATCTTTCACTCAACCAATCAGATTGATATTGGAGAATTGACGCTTTCATGCGTTTGTAATTTACCCAAAACGTTACAATCTTTTTGCAAACGTATCCAATTATCTTTGATACTTCAAACTTTGTCAACAATATTGCAGTTTTTAATAATATTTTTAATTTTATCAATTTTTTTAATCAATCAATTTTGTTCGCCTTCCAATGGCGTGAGAATACGCACTTATAAGAAGAACCTATTAATGTTTAAAGCAATGGAATAAACCAAAATTCAATCAAAACTATTAATAAATGAAAAACTGTTAGTAGAAACAAACTCAAAAGACGAAAACAAAGCAACAGAACAACAATCACACGAGCGAAAACATATTTTTGTAGTGCAAAACTGACCCTCAAAAAGTTAAGAGGGTGTTAGAATTTTCACGATTTAAAGCACATCTGCAAATTTCTTTTTTTCTGCAAAAAATTTACACATTTATTACCTTAAGAGCCAGGCGAACACATTGATATACAACTTAATTGTGTCATTTCGTGGCATCACAACTAAAACTTTAGCTAAACATAAAAAAGACGTTGAAAATATAGAAAAAAATATTTATTTTTTCAAATTAATATAACTAAAACAGTTTAACAAGTACAATTTTTTATAATATCTCAAATTTTAGAAAATACCTTAAACTTCAAACTCCATTACAAATATTTTAAATTTGGATACGTAATAAATGATCTGACCACTTCAAAGTTCGGTTTTGTTCTGAAAAATTCGCGATGCGCGCAAGATGCACTGTGAAAATGAACACCTGCACTCAACTTCAATTCCATTTTTAGAAAAAACGGTTAATTTTCCAGATAAACCTAGTATGCCACAAAGAAGATTGGACAATTTAGAAGCGATTTGTTTACTTTTCCTCCATTTTTTTTGTTATGACTTTTTTTATTTTTGGCCTATGGGCAACCACTGTTCGTTGGTCCTTAAAGGAATTGGTTGGTTGGTCCTTTAAAAACACCAAAATTGTGTCATTTCCGATCGTTCAGTTATATGGCAGCTATAGAATATAGTAGGCCGATCCTTTTAAAAGTTTCAGATCGGATCAGCTGATGAAAAACGGAACACACTGAAAGTCCCATCCTTAACAACAATAGTTTTACAAAAACCAAAGAGCTAAAAAAAATAATTATTCTTAAAAAAACGCTTTAAAAGTATAGAAAGTTTAATATTTAATAACAAATTTAAGAAAATTTAAGAAATAAGAAATTAATTTAAATTGAACGGAAGACACAGAAAAATTCCGTTTTACACGAAAAACCACGTCCGTAAGAATCAAACTCGTAAAGAGCCAGTTAACACCTGAAAAATGGCGTAACAACCTTGTTTCGGTTAAACTAAAAATAGTCCTTTATGGTGGTAAGCGATCTCGACGATATTTAAGGAGACCACCTTATACGGAATTTAATGCCAAATATTGTATTGAAACAATTAAACGTGGTGGTTAAAATAAAATGCTATGGGCGTGTTTTTCTTATGGCGTATGGCCAAATATATTGGATACAAAAAACTATGGATGGTTCTGGATGTGCCCAAAAAATACAAGAAACAACGCTGCCTTATGCTAGTGAAGAAATTCCATTGCTTTGGGTCTTCAAGCAAGATAATCACCCAAATTACACTAGTAGAGTGGTTTAGAGGAAATAACATAAAGTACTAGAATGGCCCGCCCAGTCTCCCGATCTAAATCCGATTGAAAATTTGTGGCAGATATAAAAAATGGTGTCGCGCAAAAACATCCAAATAATGTTTCTCGGCTTTGGGAAACTGTAAAGATGCTCCGAAAGATGCCAGAATTCGGAGGATTCTATGCCAAAGCGTTGTGCGGCAGTGATAGCCAATATATGTAGGTGGCACGAAGTATTAATTTTAGCTTTTTTATTACATTTACCATCAAATTACTAAATATAATTATTGTTTACCGTTTTATATTTTTTCCATGAGTTCGTGCGCTCCTATCATTTTGAGAAACCCATATTGGGTGTTATTCCCTTTTTATGCTCTTGTAGAGGGTATTATAATTTTGGTCAAAAGTGTGCAAGGCTGTGAAGGAGACATCTCCGACCCTATAAAGTGTATATATTCTATAACCTCCTGAGTCGATATGAGCATGTCCGTCTGTCTGTCAGTTTCTACGCAAACTAGTCTCTCAGTTTTAAAGCTATCGAGTTGAAACTGTACAGTGTATGTATGTACACTGACGAGAAAAACTGTAACACGAGTTCATTGTTGCAACTTTAAAGGTCTGTAACTTTTTTTCTAATGCACGCATTTTAAAAATCTTAGTCTTGTTTTATTGGTTATGTCATATACTATTATTAAGCAAAATTGAAAGCCATTTGTTATCAGTTAAAGAAAATGTCACGCCAAACTGTAAAAAAAAGTCAAATGTTACAGTTTTGCACTCTAGTTATTTTTTTAACAAATATTTTTTTTAATGATTTTTTAATAATGAGTCCACATCCCCTTGGATTTTTTCAACTCTTCTATGCGATCTGGCATACTTTGGGTATACCGTTGTACCATTTCCGAAGGAACTGCATACTTCGCCAGCTGCGATTTCACGTGACTCCACAAGTTTTCTATTGGATTCATATTTTTGCGATTTTTTTTTCATTTCTGAGTGAATATAGTTATAAAATTTTTGTATACGATGCATGGCTATATTTCTAGGGAATTTTTTAGTTAAGAAATAATTATTATTTATCCCGTGACGGGCAGTCGGACGGAGTCGCTTCAAAAAATTTGTCGCACCGACTTGAAAAAGTTGTTTTGAGAAAAACGCGTCTAAAGTTTTAAAAGCAATTGAAAGTACATATATATATGGATAGATAGTAACTAGAAAATCGGTATCTCAGCGAGTTTTAGTCCGATCGACATGAAGATCGGCAGAATATTCGTAAGATAATGTTCTATTATATAAAAAATTAAGAAAATTTTTTTTTACGTCTCAAACCATCCTGCCCCCTTAAGCTATTCCTTCAACGGCTAAGCTCTCAAAAATGTATACATATGTATGTATGTATATATGTATGTATGTACATATGTACATATGTATATCCTTTACAAATAAACAAAAGTATGTCAGTATGCACTGGACATAATTAAAAATTAGTTTAAATATTTACATATGTACATCCATACGTACACATTATAAGCTTACGAAGCCTTCTTACATATGTATGTATGTACACGTGCATATGATAACTCCCAATAAAAAACAACCATAACCTGTCCTAACCGCAAATGAGTGCTCACGAGGGTCCGAACTTTAAAAACACTTTTTCCACATTTCATATGTATACACAAATACACATACATATGTACATATGTTATCATGTACAACGATTAATTGAACCCAGATTGACACATGCTTTATTTTAATGGCTTAATTATAAACTATGCCAAAAAAATCAGAAAATTACAAAAAGCACCGCAAACGCCAATGCAACGAACATATATGTATGTATATGTATGTACATTCATGCATTCATTCCCATAAATTTATATAAATATGTACATACATATAATTAAATTTTTATATATGCAGATAAATATGTGCATACATACATAAAGCGGCACAGGCGCTAGAAAAAAAAAAATTAAATGTTTCCCGAGCAAACAATTTCAAAAAGTGTAAGTGTCACACACAGGAAAAAGAAATATATTGCGTTTGTGTAGGTAGGTTCATAGTATGAACTTCATACGTAATACTAATTAGTGATATTACAGCACAGCTGCTTGTTATATTTTGCATTATGTTTTGTTTCGAAAGCTCCAAAAGCTGTGCTTTCGCGAGTTTCAAATGCAGACATAAATAAAGCGCTGAACCAGTGTAAAAATGTTTGTTGCCAATGCATATACACTCTGCTGTGTTTTATGTGTATGTATATACTGTCTCTAGTGTGACGTATGTGTGTGTGCTTGTATATGCGGTTAGCACAAAACCAACAAGAAAGAAACAGCCAAACGAAGTCAGCTTTGTATGTATGTATGAACTTAAGTTCAAAATAGTGTTCAGTTTAAGCTTACGGCCCAGTCAACGTTGCGTCGCTTGTTCGTTCGGTCGGGTCCGCTCGGCCAGTTCCTATGTACGCATGGTAAGCACGCGTTCTCTTTTTATTTATTTTTTGTCGCTTTTAACCTCGGCTTCAGTCCCAGTTTCAGTCATTTCGCTTGTTTCCACAGTGAAATCATCCGTGTTAAAACTTCTGTGCTTTACGTAATTATTGAAACTGTGATTTCTGAAAATCTCCAATTCTCCCCCACATACACACTTGCGTGAAACAACACAATATACATACTTAATTCAATACTACTATTCATTGTAAATGCCAAATTTTATGCACAGCGGATGTATGTATAAACGAACAACTTAAATATATATATACATGTCTACATATATATACATGTGTGTATGTCTAACACGTTCAAGCCAGCCATACAACGCATCTGCATTATCGGGTCTACAGAAACCCATAAATACATACATACATATTTATGTACACTCGCCGGAGCCTAAATTGTTTCTTGAGCTGCTGTTTTTTTTGTTTGTGTTTGTTTTTTTGTAATTTGGAAGTGTTATTTGTGCAATGTTTCTCTGATAACAAAATTTGTGAGCGACGAAGTGCGAATTTTGAAAAGCAAAAACGTCTATGCATGCATACACACAAACAAAAAACTGTATTGTTAAGCAGTGTCTCAAAATATACCAGAACTGGAATTAATATTGTACATACATATGTACGTATGTTAGTACATATACATACCGATATCGCTATTTAAACGTATGAGTTCAATCCCCTGTCGGAAATGTCAAAGGCCTATATTCAATTTCCCGAATGTTTCATAATTATTTATGTACATACATACATACATATGTACCTAACTTTTATATAAAGAATTTATGGAGCATATTCTATAAAAGTTGTACAGTGATAGATTTCTTTCAACCGTATATTTAACACGCCCTGCATGTGAAAACCGAACTAATATTGTACATATGTATGTATATGTATGCATGCATGCATGCATATACATACATACATATATAGTAAAATTTTATCTATAAAAAAAGACAGTTATGTGAATCAGTCACGTACGTATGTATGTAGATAAATTTCTTCGCAAACACTACTGTGAATGTGTACGCGTTTCTAAAAACGTCCATTTGGACGTGTACATCAAACAAGGATTGTGAAAACCACTACCGCGCTTCTTTTTCAAACATGTGTAAATATCAATAGCGGTCGAGAGCTAACGCCACGGATTCACGTTATAATTCCACACTACTTTCGATTTATAACAGCCTGGCTTTATTTACATACTTCTATATATGTAGATATGTACAAATACATATACATACATATGTGTAATTATGAACATTAATGTACAATTGTGTATTGTCTTATATACACAATATGCATTTTCAATATGTGTAATATCACTTTTCGCAAAATAAAGGAGTTTATTTACATAGGGATACGTATAATTGCCACTTTGTGTTTCAGGCTTTCAACAGATGATTCCAAGCTTTAAAAGAAAAAAAGTAACTTCTGTGTTCGAATTCTGTCGCAGCTTTTGCGTTTTTGAATGTGATAGCATTTTTTTGGTTGTATGTACGTACATACATGTGTACATTAATGCTATTAAAAGAAACCACAACCAACAGTATTGGGTAATAAAAAAACATGTTTGTTATATACTATTTATTATATTTTATTTAGAATTGAAATAAATATGGTGGTAATTATTTATATTTAAAAATTACACAAGTATTTACCGGTTCAAAAATTTTATCTGGGCTTAAATACCTGTCTAAATTAAATTAAAATTATTATTATTAAACATAATGTCGTTTAAATTTTTTTGGAATGAAAACGTTAGGCTCATTTTTAATATATGTACGATTTTTGGCGCGCACTTTTGTAAAAAGTTTCAGAGAATTATAAAATTTTTTTCAGGTTACTTGAATTTTACTTATAATATATTCTAAAAGTAATTTCGCTATCTGCACATTAATTATTGGGCAAACAAAACTTGAACTCTACCGAAACAATAACAACAGAAACAATATGTTGGAGAAGTTTGATTTTCTATCTTTTTTTTTTTTGATAATTGCGAACGAACGTACTTTCGCACACAAAATGTTTTCCACACTCCAAAACCTACGGAGTGGAGATTTTGCACTGAATTGCTTGCAGGCGGATCCCGTTTAGATTATACACTAAACAAATTTAAATCATAGATCGAAAAAAATATCAAAATCGGGTCAAATCTCTTATTTTTAAAGATATTGACTTGAGATTTTATAAACAAAGATACACTTCAAGCAACGAGATTCCTCCGATTAATTTTGAAAACAAGAAAAGAAAGCTAGTTTCGGGCGGAGTCAAACTTTACCCTTGCAGTTAGGTAGCAGCTTATATTTTATATATATATCGGATCGTATATAGTTGGCCGATCCTTGTGAGAATTTCACCATAAAATAAATTTTCTAATAAAAATGTTAGAAACAGCCCTAAGAAACTTTAAAAAGAGCAAGGTTGTGCCATTTCCGATGGTTCAGTTACATGCCAGCAAAATGGAATCTGTACCAAGTCCCATCTTTCTAACTTAAAAACACCAAAGTTATGCCATTTCCGATCTTTTTTTGACAACTATGGGATAAATTTTGTAGAAAGATATTTTAGCCAAATATAACATGTGTGGAAAGTCCCAGCCCTCTAATTTTAAAATCCTCCTTCACTGCGTTGCATACTTTTGACCAAAATTATAATAACCTCTGCAAGGGTATAAAAACAGCTTTTGTTTAAACTATTTTAAAAAGTACGTGTCTGATTATGTGTGCAATATAGCTAATAAGGTTCAAGTTCTATGAGCACGTGAACAAAATTTGTATTGGGCACTCTTTCAAAGGGTCAGAGAGCCTAGTTTTAACAATGTACTATTTTATTAAAAAGAGACAATTATAAAAAAAATAATTCAAAATTTGCCTGTGTACCTAAGTTTACGATTCGCACATAAAATTACCTGTTTTATTCAATAAGTCATTGCTTTTTTTTTGTCGGTAAACCCCCATTTAGAAATGGCGCTGCGCTGGTCGTACGAACAACTAAGTGAGACACCAAAACTGCCAGTTAATATCAGTGAAATGTGATTCATTGTTTATCTTACGCCACACGCACTCACGTTTATCAACCCAAGGTTGTTTATCTTTCCGACTTTTGGTGCGAATAAATATTTTTTCCTTGTTTCAGATACGGCAATACCCACATCCCAAGAATAGATAGATGATCACTGAAAAAGTGGAGGACTCTTCAGGAAGAATCGAACTACCTTAAAACATAGCCGAAAATAGAAAAAATGCCGATTACAAGACCTAGCTGCACAACAACTAGAGTCACATTTAGTATGGAACGACGGTTAAGTTGTTCCCGGCCAACATTCGACATAGAACCCACGTATCGGAAGCACCGAGAGCGCACGGAAACGGGATTACTAGCGCGGAAGAAGATTTTTGGTCAATGGAATACGACTATACCGACCTTTAAATCTAGCGATGAAACTCTCAATAGAATCTATTTATGTACATTTGAACGAATATCGAAGAGCTGTATATATTTTCTATTAGTTTTAGTAATCCTAAGCCGAAATACATGCAGTGCTTTGCAAAACAGCGAGCAATACGCCAGAATACTCAGTAATGCGAGTGCGGCACACAGCAAAGAAGACCTGCAAGCCAATAATCACTCTACCCACAAGGTTGTCTCAAGCTTCGGCTTTGAGAAAAGTCTTGAGGCGATTGAAGCGAAAGGCCAAGAGGGCCAAGCACAGATAATTAGCGGTGGCAAATATTTGAACAAAAATAAAAATACTCATAAAAACGGAGTGAGCCCGGAGGATGATTATTTTAAGTCGCATCAACAGATTGATGAGCAATTACAAAGCCTTGACCTCGACGGGGTCGAAATTTTTGGCGCCTATAGTATTCCAAAGGAAGCGATATACACGAACGAGTTTGCGGTTCGAATTCCAGCCGGTAAACAACAGGCAGATGCGATCGCAGCAAAGTACGGCTTTGAAAACAAGGGACAGGTAAGATCAAGATCGCCTAAATTACTTTACCTTTTGAGTTTAAATAAGTTAAAAGTTCAATTAATCATCTTTCGCTTGTAATTTATTGCGCAAAATGTTTTTACAGACAAGGTGTGTATACATACACCTCCATTCATACATACATATGTATACCATCTCTTTCTTTCATTTGCCTATGTATCACAGGATAGTACGCTTTGTTGGCCATGCATGCTCAATGTGCGACTTCCTCGTGTGCAAGTTACGCAAACGCCAGATGTAGGTGAGAAAGCCTTATAAATATCAGTCTAGGTGAAGTTACACTCTTAGTCCAGATTACCCATGAAGAATAATTGCCAAAATCTTTGTAGCCTTAGAGAGGGTATTGCGCCACTTTAAAAATTATATTTTTAATAATTAAACATTATTTTTTGTTAAAGTAGGTATTATGGAAAATTTTTTTCACGACACCAAATTATTTTGCTGGGATGATGAGATCGAAAAATATAAAAATATTTAAAATTTTCATTCGCACTTTTTCATATTTTTGATTGATTAAGAAACGGAATACCATTTAGGAGTCAAAACTTTAATAAAAATATATTTTTATGAAACAAAATTAGAAAAACAATGTATTAAAAAATATAATAACAGAAATAGCTTTTTTTTTTTAATTATGAAGAGGTGAGCTATTTTTATACCCTTGCAGAGGGTATTATAAATATGGTCAAAAGTGTGCAACGCAATGGAGGAGACATCTCCGACCCTATAAAGTATATATATTCTATATATATTATTTATCTATATTNTATATATATATATATATGAAAAATTTGATTACAACTTTTAAGTTTCTTAAATATACATATTTAAAGAAGAATTTTTGAACATTTTTTTTTTAAATAGCTGTTATCAACGAAAAAAATCGTTCAAGTTCTAGATAGTCGTATCTCGACTATCTAAAAATTTTAAAAAAGATCGGTTAAGTAGTTGCCGAGAAATCTTGACAACCGACCTAACCCCTTAAAGTTCTTGGGAGGCCACTTTTGTAAAGAACCGATTTGTTGAAAGGTCTTTGAGAGGTTACATTAAGAAAAATCAGAAAGGCTAACTTCGGGCGAAGCCGAGATTGATATACCCTTGTAGTTTAGTGAAAATTTATATCATAAGAAATATGTATATACGATAAACATACATATACATATTAGAGTGAGAGCGTTAAAAACATTTCGAGTCATTCGGATGCATTCGGAATTCCGAAAAAAATCTATTTGATTCCCACTCTAACTCATTCCGACTCAAAACAAGAGAATGACAATGAGTGAGAATGGTCTCTTACACTCTCACTTAATTCGTTTTGTCTCTTCGACTCATTCATTCTATTCCATTCGAATGTATTCTATGGCTGAGGCGCAATAAGAATGTTTCCATGCAGACCTCTAATATTTGTATGTATATCAGATATGAATTGCAAATATACTTGCAAAGTTTGAAGTCACTGCCTTCAAAGCTTTTAAACTAGTTCCCGTAAAAACAGGCAGACGGACATGCTTAAATCGACTCAGAAGGTGATCCTGATTAAGAATATATGTACCTTATGGGACCGGAGATGTCTCCACTGCGTTGCACACTTTTGGCCAAAGTTATAATACCTTCTGCAAGCTATAAAAATGGCTTGATAATAAAATAAATCCACCAGTTACCATATCCTTCTAATACTCATCTAAATTTTAAATACTCTTATTTTTGAGCTTCTATGATTTATCTCCAAAAATAGTTTTATGGGACGTTGTTAATTTGACCAATTAGTTTTGAAACCAAAGGATATAGAGCAAGTAAAATTATGCGTGGACTTTTTTTGCAGTCCGACTGTGTTTTCGATAATGAATAAAGTTATGGATTTTTTTCTAATAAAAAATTGTAACAAAAAGTTATTAATGTATATAGAGTCCATAGGAGCAATCGAGAAAAGTTTCTTATTTTTCAAGGTGTTGGATTTGGATTTCTTATTTAAGGGGTTTGGTGGGTTTGGCAGCTAAAAAAAATAGATTTTTTTTATTGTCTTATACATTTCTACAGAATCTCGAGAATATTCTCCTAAATTTTCAAGCCGATTCGAATAAAAGTCGAGCTCATATAGTATATATATTCTTGATCATAATCCCCTCCTAAGTCGATATGAGCGTTTCTACACAAACTAGTTTTTTTTTAAGCTATCGACTGCAAACTTCGCACACATTCTATTTTCCTTTGCACAGTGATCAGTCGACTATACCTTATAGGTTCGATCGACCATATAACCATCGAAAATGACACGACCTTTCTTTTTTCTTGGTTTTAAAAAATCGACAAAATTTTTTTCGTTCTTCTTGAATTCTATAACATCAAGAATATACTCCTATATTTTCTTATATACAGTTTATCCGGCTAAAGAAACTTAAAAGTTTTAATAAAATATTTCATTCTTTATATAAAAAAAAAATTATTGAAAATAGTTGCTCATTGCCCTTTGCCAATATAATATTTTCATAAATTTGGTAAATAAATACGTTTTTAGTCCTTTAAAAAGGTTTACTTTTAATGTCATAAAGATTGGTAATCTTTGCGTCCTACAGCTAAAAAAATCACATTATGGGCTGTATATATATTAAGTTGTATCGATTTTGATGATTTTTGACTTTTTACTCTTTTTTTTTTTAGTAATTTAAATCATATTTGTCCACAATTTATTTTTTTTTTAGATAGGAGCCCTAGATAATTACTATCTCTTTCAACATCATCGCGTATCGAAGCGATCGCTGCGTTTCAGTCGAGAGCACCAGAAAGCCCTGAGCTCAGAAGATGCAGTAAGTTTAAATATTGTTCCATTTCTGATGAGTTCCTAAGACAGTTACTTACAGGTAGAGTGGATGCAGCAGCAGCACGAAAAAGTGCGCCGAAAGCGTGATGGTCCCTACCAGGACTTGCCTACTTACAGTCCGTACAATGTTTTGCGCCCGCCTGGTAGCTACGCAGTCGATCCGAATCCGCATCTTTCATTCTCCCCAGAGTCACTTTCGCTAGCCCCGCACTCAAGTCGGATGGAGTACCGGGATGTCGGTTCGCACTCCATCTTTCCGGATCCGTTGTTCAAGGAGCAGTGGTATCTGGTGAGTAAAGTATGTAATCATCTCTCACTTAAATTCATGATTTATAAAACCATTTATTAACGCTAAACTTTTGACCCAAACTTGGATTATTGTTGTTTTTTTCAGTTATTTCAGTCTAATATTTCTTTCTAACCCTGTCTAAAATTTCAGTAAAAAAAGATTTTCTCTTGACTGAGTGCCCTCTGAATGTTATACACTAATTATAGTTTTGGTTTTATCCAATAAAACAGGATCCTACTAAAACAGATGAAATGGTTTTTTATACCCTTGCAGAGGGTATTATAATTTTGGTCAAAAGTGTGCAACGCAGTAAAGGAGACATCTCCGACCCTATAAAGTATATATATTCTTGATCAGGATCACCTCCTGAGTCGATATGAGCATGTCCGTCTGTCCGTCGGTCCGTCTGTCCGTCTGTCTGTTTCTACGCAAACTAGTCTCTCAGTTTTAAAGCTATCGAGTTGAAACTTTGCACACACCCTTCTTTCCTTTGCAGGCAGTACATAAGTCGGAGTGCCCTCTGAATGTTATACACTAATTATAGTTTTGGTTTTATCCAATAAAACAGGATCCTACTAAAACAGATGAAATGGTTTTTTATACCCTTGCAGAGGGTATTATAATTTTGGTCAAAAGTGTGCAACGCAGTAAAGGAGACATCTCCGACCCTATAAAGTATATATATTCTTGATCAGGATCACCTCCTGAGTCGATATGAGCATGTCCGTCTGTCCGTCGGTCCGTCTGTCCGTCTGTCTGTTTCTACGCAAACTAGTCTCTCAGTTTTAAAGCTATCGAGTTGAAACTTTGCACACACCCTTCTTTCCTTTGCAGGCAGTACATAAGTCGGAACGGCCGGGATCGGTCGACTATATCCTATAGCTGCCATATAACTGATTGATCGGAAATATCATAACTTTGGTGTTTTTTAAGTTGGAGGGTTGAGACTTTCCACACATGTTATATTTGACCAAAATATCTTGTGTACAAAATTTCATAAGGGTCGGCCGACTATATCCTATAGCTGTCATAGAACGATCGAAATTGACATAACTTTGTTGTTTTTTAGGTTAGGAAAATGGGATTTGGTACAGATTCTATTTTGGGAAAAACAATCTGATTTGTCGAATTTCATAAGGATCGGCCAACTATATCCTATAGCTGCCATATAACTGATTGATCGGAACTCGCTATAACTTCGTTGTTTTTCAAGTTAGAAGGATGAGAGTTTCAATGGATTCCTCTTTTGGCAAAATAATTCGATATGCCAAATTTCATAAGGATCGGCCGACTATATACGATCCGCTATATATCTAATAATATAAGATGCGTGGCGCCACCTAGCGGACTGCGCTTCAACTGCAAGGGTATATAAACTTCGGTTCCGCCCGAAGTTAGCTTTCCTTTCTTGTTTTTTAATGTTTTTATGTATCTTTGTTTTAAGCTTAATTTGATATAATAAAGGCATAAAGTTTAACTTTAACATATATTCTCCTAATGTTGTTTCACAGAATGGAGGTGCCAAGGATGGATTGGACATGAATGTGGGACCGGCATGGCAAAAAGGCTACACCGGAAAAGGAGTGGTGGTATCCATTTTGGATGACGGCATCCAGACAAATCATCCGGATCTGGCCCAGAACTATGTAAAAATTCACAAAATACTATATATATACTATGTATATATTTTAATGGATAATATTTTTACTCTCAGGATCCGGAAGCTTCGTTCGACATAAACGGAAACGACTCTGATCCAACACCCCAAGATAATGGGGACAACAAACATGGGACCAGATGCGCCGGTGAAGTTGCTGCGGTGGCCTTTAACAATTATTGTGGAGTAGGTGTGGCCTATAATGCCAGTATAGGTGGTAAGTGTGTATACAATCCAGTAAAAGGTCCTTAAAATAATATGAAAAAAAACAGGAAAGGAGAGATAATTTATAAATTCTTGCAATTACCAATAAATTAACATTCAAGAAGAAATTCCAAGAAATATCAGCCTAAGTAATATAAGATTTACTCGGATGTTGCTAAATTCAGAAAAATATTGGGATTTTATAAAAAGATTTCTATGGAAGTTATAAGACAAATTATCGGTCTTTCAAAGGTGGGCGAAGAGATTCCTAACTTAGAAAAAAATTGGAAGATTCAAATTTGACTGGAGATTCGTGTTAGAAATAAACGAATGACTGTTTAGAAGAAACATTTTTATGTTCGGTTTGGTTTGTACAAAAATTCGGTTTGTAAATCAAGAAAGAACTTAATATAGAATACAAAATTAGCGTACAATTTTATTTAAATCACTTTATATTGCAGGCGTACGTATGTTAGATGGGAAGGTCAACGATGTAGTAGAGGCACAAGCACTAAGTCTCAATCCAGCGCATATTGACATTTACAGTGCGTCATGGGGACCAGAGGATGATGGCTCAACGGTCGACGGCCCTGGACCACTGGCGCGCCGGGCCTTCATTTACGGTGTAACTAGCGGGCGGCAAGGAAAAGGCTCGATATTCGTGTGGGCCTCAGGAAATGGTGGCCGCTACACGGACTCATGCAATTGCGACGGATACACCAACTCAATCTTCACACTTTCCATTTCGAGTGCAACTCAAGCTGGGTAAGTAGCAAGAGAATTATGCTCTTTAAGCCCTTCCTTAACTGTGAATATTTGCTTTATAGCTTCAAACCCTGGTACTTAGAGGAATGTTCCTCTACCCTAGCCACTACTTATAGTTCGGGAACCCCAGGCCACGATAAAAGCGTTGCTACTGTGGACATGGACGGCCGCCTGCGGCCTGATCACATTTGCACAGTAGAGCACACAGGAACTTCTGCTTCAGCGCCTCTCGCGGCAGGCATATGTGCACTGGCACTCGAGGCAAATCCTGCATTGACATGGCGAGACATGCAGTATTTGGTGGTGTATACCTCTCGGCCAGCGCCCTTGGAAAAAGAAGCCGGTTGGATGCTTAACGGTGTGAAACGCAAGTACAGCCATAAGTTCGGATACGGGTTGATGGACGCGGGGGCAATGGTTTCATTGGCGGAGCAATGGACGTCTGTTCCGCCACAGCATATTTGTAAGTCGCGGGAGAACAACGAAGACCGCAGAATTGACGGTACTTATGGTTTTACGTTGGACACACATATGGATGTGAATGGTTGCGCTGGCACCATTAACGAAGTCCGCTATTTGGAGCACGTACAGTGCCGCATAACACTGCGCTTCTTTCCTCGCGGCAACTTGCGCATCCTACTCACGTCCCCGATGGGCACCACCAGCACGTTGTTGTTCGAGAGGCCACGCGATATCGTCAAGTCAAACTTCGACGATTGGCCTTTCCTCAGCGTCCATTTCTGGGGAGAAAAGGCTGAGGGCAGATGGACCTTGCAAGTACTCAACGGCGGTCGGAGACGCGTCAACCAGCCGGGAATTCTTTCTAAGTGGCAGCTCATATTTTACGGCACCTCTGTTCAACCAATGCGGCTCAAATCAGAGCTTCTCAGTAGGAACTCGCAGCTACGCAGTCCACTAGGATCGAATCCCTTTCTATTTCCCTCGGCTCCACCCTCGGGGTCGAATATCGGCCAGCCCGCCAATGAAGGTGGCAACTTTAACACCGACAGCTTTTCGAGCTACCTCAACTACCAAAACATTTTCACTAGCGCTGGGTCGAACCCAGAGCCAGCTACTGCTACATTGGATGGCCGCAATATAAGTGCGTCCTTTACGACTTCAGGTGACTCATTCACTTCTTCCTCTGCAGCTTCCATTCAAGTTTTAGGAGCAACTGACCAAAGAAGTAATGACATGTCGATATTGCATTCCTGTGATGCTGAGTGTGACTCCTTAGGTTGCTACGGGAGAGGACCCACCCAGTGTGTGGCCTGCAGTCATTACCGGCTTGATAAGTATGTCGACAATAGAAAACCTACAAATTTGACCCTCAAACAAGACTATTTGTTTTTCAGCACTTGTGTCAGCCGTTGTCCACCGCGCTCCTTTCCCAACCAGGTCGGTGTATGCTGGCCTTGTCACGATACTTGCGAGACATGTGCTGGTGCGGGACCCGACAGCTGTCTTACCTGTGCTCCAGCTTATCTGCATGTCATCGATCTTGCCGTCTGCCTGCAAATTTGTCCTGATGGATATTTTGAAAGTAAGTCAGAAAACTAAAAAAAAATTAAAAATTTAGCAAGAATCTTGTTTTTTTTTTGTTTAAAAGTTTAATTAAATAAAACAACAAATCGGGAGTCGAAGTTAATAAAACCTTGCACTTAGGTGACACATTATATAATTAAATATATTGTATCATATTTAAATTGCAAATATCGGATAGAGTTGGCCTATCCTTATGAGGATTTCATTAGCAATCAATATCTTATTATATGAATTTTAAAAATTGGTAAGTTTCTATCTTCAAACACACCCAAGCTGATGAAAAATATGTATACAATTCAGAGGATGGACATCCTCCTTCACTTCGTTGCACACTTTTGACTAAAATTTGATTCACTCTGCAAGAGAAGCTAACGGACGGAGCCGAAAAATATATACTATTCTTACAGGGATATTAACTTTCTATTATATACACACCTATTAAAAAAATAGAGTCAAATAACACAGGCCAACAGCAAAAAATCTCCACGCATAAATTCACCAGCTCCATAACCTTTAAGCTGAACCAAAGTCCAGAACAAACATAGGTTCTATCACCCACAGTTTCCGCTGTACACCTAAGAGAAGAAATTGATAAAATTTTACCATATATTGAATTATGTACGCCGTGAAATGGCGATGACCATCATTGTTTCTAGTACGTATCATTTTTAAAATGTATGTGTACCGACTAAAATTAAAAAATGGTATTTAGCAGTTACCATATCTTTGGAAAACTCATCGAAAGTTGAAATCTCGGATTTTCTACATTCATTTTTGGTCTTCTATGATTTTTTCCAAAACATTTTCCTATGGAAGATATTTATTTTCTTATTGAAATTAGTAGATCATACCATGTTTTAATTTTGGATTTAAGGGAAAACTGGAAATAAGATTATTGAATTTATTATAGGTGGCTAAACATCATTTTCGTCAATTAAATTGGAGTTTTTAATCTCATATTTTCAAAAAGTCATGGCTATCTACAATTTCTGTAAAGCTTTACATGGTAAAATTATGCGTGGAGGAAAAAAAAAAGTTGGAAATTGTCGGCCTGTGTAATTTGACTTATATGTGAGGTGAAAAAAAGTATCACCTGTATGTCGGTGTCCGTAATAATTTGACTACTTTGCGTGATTTATCCAAAACCAATGAGGATTCAATGCATTGCATGTAATTATACCCTTGCAGAGGGTATTATGATTTTGGTCCAAAGTGTGCAACGCAGTAAAGGAGACATCTCCGACCCAATAAAGTATACATATATATTCTTGATCAGGATCACCTCCTGAGTCGATATGAGCATGTCCGTCTGTCCGTTTCTACGCAAACTAGTCTCTCACAAACTTATCCTTCTTTTGTTTGCAGGCAGTACATAAGTCGGATCGGTCAACTATATCCTATAGCTGCCATATAACTGATTGATCGGCAATGCCATAATTTTAGTGTTTTTTAAGGCATAACTTTTGTGTTTTTTAAGCTAGAACGATGGGACTTTCTACAGATTCCATTTAGGACAATATAATCCGATTTGCGAAATTTCATAATGACCGGCTGACTATATCCTATAGCTGTCATAGAACGGTCGAACGGTGCACCACAGCGGTGGTTTGGTGGAGTGATCGTGATAAAATAGTTTTATTTTTGACCTATGGAGATGTGCACTCATATGTCAAAAACATTTAATACATAGCCCGAAATCATGTATTAAGTGATATTTTTGAGCGAAAAAAATAAAAATAAAAAATAATGATTATTTTAGATTTATATTTTTTCGCTCAAAAAATAATGATTATTTTGTGATTTTTTAAATAAAAATCATTATTTACGGTCCCTGGTATATATGCTATATCCGATATATGGTATGATATATGTATATAAGATCGAATACATATCGCAAATATTGGAGATAGTTTACCGATCCTTAGGGAATTTTATTATCAGATCAATTTCGAATTATATGTACATACATATTTGGAACAAAAAGTTCCAAGCTTCTATCAGCACAATCACAAAAGTTAAGACCTTTTCGACCATTCTGTTATATGGTAGCTATAGAATAATGTTGGCGAATATCCTGTTAAAATGTAGATACAGTCAGCCGTTCTTTGTCGAATTTGTTTTTGATTTGTATATCCGATATATACCTAACAATTTAAACCGCTAATTTACTGCAAAAGTTTATCTAATTCGGTTCCACCCGAAGCTAGCTTCACGTTCTTGTTTTATTTGTTTGTTTATTGCATATCCTACCTTTACAGCCTTGTTAATAACACAGCTCCACAAAAAAAAAAAAAAAAAAA
>JAJJHT010023778.1:433481-461400 GCA_021223865.1 Drosophila pandora | reverse complement strand
TCAGAGATCAGACCATACCTCCTATATGGATTTGTGGTCGCTGAATCCGAATCCGTGGTCAGTTGGTCGCCATCACGTCAGGTTTTCGAGAAAATAACGGTTGAATAGTCGAAAAACGCCGTTTTTGGCCATTTTCGAAAAATCGTACCGCAAAATTCTGATGTGTTACAAACCTAATTCAAAATGGAAATGAAAGGCTGATTTGTGATCTTTAAAACGAGCTCCATGCCAAATTTTTCGCATGCACCGTTAGGACAGGGGGTGCGTTTATATGTAGGCATCTTAGCAAAAAATGTATGCCGAACACAAAAATTTCAAAATTCAGCATATTCAAATAAAACATGGTACCCGGGGGTTTTTGGGGTCGCTGAATTCGAATCTGAGGTCAGTTTGACGCCATCACGTCAAGTTTCTTCATAACCTCAAAAAACACACTTTTCACTTTTTTTGAGGTTATGAAGAAACTTGACGTGATGGCGTCAAACTGACCTCAGATTCGAATTCAGCGACCCCAAAAACCCCCGGGTACCATGTTTTATTTGAATATGCTGAATTTTGAAATTTTTGTGTTCGGCATACATTTTTTGCTAAGATGCCTACATATAAACGCACCCCCTGTCCTAACGGTGCATGCGAAAAATTTGGCATGGAGCTCGTTTTAAAGATCACAAATCAGCCTTTCATTTCCATTTTGAATTAGGTTTGTAACACATCAGAATTTTGCGGTACGATTTTTCGAAAATGGCCAAAAACGGCGTTTTTCGACTATTCAACCGTTATTTTCTCGAAAACCTGACGTGATGGCGACCAACTGACCACGGATTCGGATTCAGCGACCCCAAATCCATATAGGAGGTATGGTCTGATCTCTGATTTTTTTTTTTTTTTTTTTTTGTGGAGCTGTGTAATGCTTATACAAAGCTGTTTTTGATACATTCGTACTTTTTTCAGACTCCAGAAACAGAACGTGCATCCCTTGTGAGCCAAACTGCGCTTCGTGTCAAGATCATCCAGAATTTTGCACAAGTTGCGACCATCATCTTGTTATGCATGAAAACAAATGCTATTCTGCTTGTCCGTTAAACACGTTTGAAACAGAGGATAATAAGTAAGTGGGTTAAAATATTTATATTGCCGAACTGAAAAATGTTTGTTGAGATAACCTATCGAGATAATGGTTTTAAAACAGATGTGCCTTGTGCCACTCATCATGCGCCACTTGCAATGGCCCGACGGAGCATGACTGCATTACCTGTCGCGCGAGTCGATATGTCTGGAAAAACAAATGCCTTAACAGCTGCCCCAGTGGATTTTTTGCGGACAAGAAACGCCTCGAGTGCATGCCTTGCCAGGAGGGCTGCAGGAGCTGCACTAGCAACGGAATTTGTTCAGAGTGCCTTGAAAACTGGACGTTGACGAAAGATAAATGTATTGTGCCTGGAAGTGAGGCTTGTAGTGAATGTAAGTGTTTTATGCATTTGAATTAAGCTGCATAGCTATAGACCGTCATCACAGTCCGACATCAATAAATCGTCTTCAGCAAAATCTATTTTCGCGCTTAACCTTACAAAATTTTTGCAAATTTTACCATGTATTTTTATTTTGAACAATGAAATCTTCATCCTATATATATATTCATTTGTAGTATTTTATAGAAGTTAAACCTGGTCATTACTATTCTCATTTCGATCACTTACTTTGAATGCAATAAAATAATTTCCCGAATCAACTTGCAGCAGAGTTTTTCAGCCAAACGAAAGGTCACTGTCTAGCGTGTGACGCTTCCTGTGAGAGCTGCAGCGGACCTTCGGAAATGAATTGCACGTCCTGTGCTCCAAACCGGCTCCTGGAGCAGAAACGATGCGTGAGCGGTTGTAAGGACGGGTTTTTCATGGAGACAGGTGTTTGCTCACCGTGTCTTCACACTTGCAGCCAATGCGTCTCGCGTACCAACTGCAGTAATTGTTTGAAGGGTCTTCAGCTTCAAAACGGCGAATGCCGTACAACCTGTGCCGATGGGTATTTTAAAAAATGTTCACATAATGTCTAGAATTACACAAATTTTCGCATTTTAGCTACTACAGTGACCGGGGAATTTGCGCCAAATGTCATCTCAGTTGCCACACTTGCAGCGGACCCCGTCGCAACCAGTGCGTGAAGTGTCCGGCCAGTTGGCAACTGGCAGCCGGCGAATGTCATCCAGAGTGTCCCGAGGGCTTCTATAAATCTGACTTTGGTTGTCAAAAGTGCCACCACTACTGCAAAACGTGCAATGGTGAGAACTCTGCTTGACAAAAATATTTTAAACATGTGTTGCGTCGTTATTCCTGAAAACACTTCATTAGTCTCGGTAAACACGAACTCGAAACATGCTGGACCGATTTGGCTCAAACTCCTTTATTTTGTGAATTAACTAACCAAATTAAATTGTCTTATTCGAACTTTTCAAAATTAAAATAAAATTTTAATTTTTTTGTAGTCCTTTGAGAGGTCCAAAATCCAATTTATTTGAAAGAAGCTTGTCAAGTCAAATTAATATTTTCAAACTCCTATTAATCGACGTCCAGGAATTATTTTTTCACTAAAGAGCAATTAAAAGTGTTTTATTTACATTTCAAAATCATTTAAAATTATTTCAGACGCTGGACCTCTCGCCTGCACCTCATGTCCTCCACACTCTATGCTAGATGGCAGCTTGTGCATGGACTGCCTTAGCTCACAGTACTACGATTCGACATCATCAAAATGCAAAACGTGTCACGACTCGTGTCATTCCTGCTTTGGGCCTGGACCATACTCCTGTAAAGCTTGCTTAGCGCCACTTTTTCTGGACCAGCTCAATAGCCAATGTGTTCCCTGTTGTCTGAACCAGACAACTCTTTCGAACTGCTGTCATTGCAATGAGGAAACAGGTAAGATACAGCTTTGACGATAGCTTCGAAGCTAGAAGTTCAAAAATATTAGTATGTGTAAAGGGGTTAATTAGTTCGTGTCGCGTTTAAATCGTTTCTGAAACGTTCAATTTTTCAACCAGCTCGGGCTGAGCTAAATCTGTTACAGCAAAAAATATACTTGACGTGCCCTAAATCGGACATTGGTTTTCATTTCAGGCGGTTGTAAGGTCACCTCAACAGGTGGAAAACGCCGCACAGTTATTGGAAACGGCAATTCGTTTAGAGGTGATGCTGAATCCAGAACATTTGGTAATGAAGGAAATAGCAACGAGTTTGTTCTTAGATTGAGCTCACCACTGACGGCCATCACAGCCATTGCCGTAGCAGTTTGTTTGCTGATCATAACGATTTTCTCCGTCATATTTGCTGTTTTACAGGTAAGATATTGCACACTTATAAATATTTTTCTTATAAACCGTAATTCTGTATATTCTGTAATTCTGTAATATCTGTATAGTATCAATCTTATGGAATATATTCTTAATCCTAATCACCTTGGCGATTAAAGCATGTCTGTTTGTTTTCATGCAAAATAGTCTGTCAATTTTATAGCTATCGCCTCCAAACTTTGCACTTGTCCTTGTTTTCCTTTCCCGCAGTTATAAGTCGGGTCGACAACTATATCGCTTAGCTGCTATTTAACCAATGGTACCTGTTTTTTTTAAATATGTTATATTTTTTTTTTGTTTAATTTTTATAAGTATCAGTTGAATTTATCTTATAGCTGCCAAATATAGCAAACAAGCATCAGCCAAATGCATCGTCGGGGACAATGATTACTTAATCATTCAGAAGGATTTTTCCGATCTATTAGTTATAGGCAGATATAGCAATATGTGAAATATTGAAGCTATAATCTATGATCCATTCTATACTTTTTACTATAAAAACACCAAAATCATGGCAATTCCAACTATTTGAAAGCCACCTATAAAATATACATAGTAGAGTGAACGCGGCCTTAAACAAGTTAAAATTCTATTTGATAAAGAAAAAAGGTGTGTGTCAGGTTTTGAGTCGGTAGCTTCAAAACTAAGAGACTAAGAAAACTAAGAGAAATAAACTGACAGACATATATCGACTCTGGAGGTGATCCTGATTAAACATATATATATATAGCAAAACATAAAACAATAAAAGTGTACAAATTTTTAATTTTATCTTTCAGCGGAACAGTAATCACGTCTTCAGGAATTCAGTGCGCTATAAAAAAATAATGAGCAAATCGTCCAGCAGGCGCAACAACTCGTCAGCAACACCTAAAAGCGAGGCAAGATTCATATTTAACATTGGCGAGGACGACAATAGCGAAGACGAAAACTCAGAAGACGAGGAAGTCGGAAATGCGGGCACGGAAGTGAAAAGGATTATCTTCGAACCCAAAGCTAAACGCATACTTCACGGAAAAGAATTCTACATTGAGAGTACAAAAGATATTGATACGATCAAGTTTCAATGCAAAGCAGAGCAAGTAAAGAAATTGGAACCCCAACCCCCAAGTTTTGAGGAAACGGATGGAGACATTAATCCTAAAGACACGAACCGGAATTCGCTAACCAGTCGTACATACGTCTGTAGCTGATTGCCCATTCAGTGATAAACTCAAATGCGAACGTAATTGTACTATCAGGAAATTTGATCTTGGATTTCTTGCTCTGGACAAGTAAATTTTTACATTACTTTGAGGAACATAGCGAATCGAAATATTTAACATCCGAAAATGATAAAAATTTATATGTGATTGTGAATTGTTTTTATATATATATTTGTAAATTTAATGTTTGTATTAAATTTTTATGAAAAATGTTATGTCAAGTTAAAAGTGCTTTTTGTTGTTATTAATTATATACGGGGAAAGATTTTTTAGGCGTTCTTTTTAAGGTGTCTCCAACTTCGGGCACAATTAAGTTGAATCTGCAATGTAGTGGCAAGTCTCCCTTTTCAACAAATTTTAAAAAATTTTTTTTAGAAAATTTATTTACAGATATACAGTTTAATTTGGAGTATACATAAGTGCAAAGTCCATTTCATCCTAATCAAATCTAATCAAAGTCAACTGCAAAACCTCGAATTGCTTTTGTTAATATTCGAATGTTAATGTTTGTTAATAATAAATTCGTTAATACTTTTGTCTTCTGTCGAAATACTTCTGTACTGTATTTCATTCTGCAGTAATTATGCTACGTTTTACAAAATTAAGATATACATATTTAACTGAGGGGTATTTTACATGGATAAATATTCAGTAAAGAAGCTTATTACGATATAGTACAGTCGCAGCACATAAGAGAGTAGTATAAACATTTAACGACCTTCTCGTCTCCATTGTCATCTTTTTTTTCTTTAAGCTTTCTCTTAGGGTCATCGTAGTCACAGATTTTTCCATCCAATTGATCTGTCTCCGAGCTCTGCAGAACCTTCTTCGATTTCTTGCGCTTGTTTTTGTGCATCAGATCGTTACAGTTGCGTTGATGCACCATTTCATCAATCCAATCAAAATCGGTGCTACATTGAAATCTGGGTAAACTTGATATGCTCTCTATGGAATTAATGTCCTCCTGAAAGAATAAGAATCTTAAGTATTTAAATATACATATGTATATGTAAATATTATTATTATTACCTGGTTGTTGTTGTGATTCTTATATTTATTCTTCTGGGGAGAGGTCTGTGGGGAAAGAGATGTAAGTGGAGCTTCCAGTTTATGATTAGCTAATGGCGATGAGGTTGTGGCTACCGAGGCTGTAGTTCCTGTAGAACTGTTTAGGCCCGCTTCTGTTTCGGCAGATGCTGGAAGCGTAGCCGGAACCGTTGGCAAGGCATCAGGACTAAGAAAGTTTTGCTGCATCAAAGTTGAGGTTTTGCGATAAGAAAGAGAGTAACAACGCGAAAATTCTTACCAAATGCTGGATCTGAACAGTTGTAATGACATTCGGAGATGCCATGGCCCTAGACGATGAAGTGGAGGGCGCTATATCCGAAAAGGCTTGGTTCAGGCTTGGTAAGTCAGAACTATGCGGTGTGATAGGTAAGGTGGCAGTCTCGGATAAAACAGCTATATCGTCGGAGGAGCCGTTGGCGCTTTGTACTAATGAGCAAGAGGCCACAATACTTAGCGATGAAGTTGGTATGTTGTTGGAGTCATCAGAAGTTGGCCTAAGAGTAATAAAAATTAAAAATACATGTGTTTATGCGTCTCCAAATTGACGCATGGGTATAATATTATTTTTTACAAAAACATCCGTGGGTCTGAATAATGGGTCATCATTTATTTGATCTTCTTGATGGAAAAACTACTCCCAAATTGTTAAAAAAACTGTAATTTCCTAAAATATTTTACTATTCTCAAAAACAAAAAAAAAAGTTTGGATGATATAAAAACAAGAAAGGAAAGCTAACTTCGGGCGGAACCGAAGTTTATATACCCATGCAGTTGAAGCGCAGTCCGCTAGGTGGTGCCACGCATCCTATATTATTAGATACATAGCGGATCGTATATAGTTGGCCGATCCTTATGAAATTTGGCATGTCGAATTATTTTGCCAAAAGAGGAATCCATTGAAACTCTCATCCTTCTAACTTGAAAAACAACGAAGTTATAGCGAGTTCCGATCAATCAGTTATATGGCAATTTCGATCGTTCTATGACAGCTATAGGATATAGTCGGCCGATCCTTATGAAATTTTGTACATAAGATATGTTGATCAAATATAACATAACAATATCTTAAAAAACAACGAAGTTATGGCATTTCCGATCAATCAGTTATATGGCAGCTATAGGATATAGTCGACCCATCCCGGCCGTTCCGACTTATGTACTGCCTGCAATAGAAAGAAGGGTGTGTGCAAAGTTTCAACTCGATAGCTTTAAAACTGAGAGACTAGTTGCGTAAAAAAAGACAGACGGACAGACGGACAAACGGACATGCTCATATCGACTCAGGAGGTGATCCTGATCAAGAATATATATACTTTATAGGGTCGGAGATGTCTCCTTCACTGCGTTGCACACTTTTGACCAAAATTATAATACCCTTTGCAAGGGTATAAATATTGCTCGCGGACTTGGCTAAACCGGTTTAAAAAGTAGACTGCTCAAAAATACCTTCTAGGGCCGAAGGCATTGCACACTTTTAGAAAAAATATTTTTTGAAACGTTGTTATTGTTAAGTTGTCTTTTTCTACTCTGAATTGTGTAATTTTCTTTTCAAACGAAAAGGGAAAACACCATATCATAGAAACTAACAAAAGTTACCTCCGCAAAAAACATAAGTACATAAAACCAGTACTTAAACTTTTTACATTAAAAGTTTGGCGTTATGGTTTTATCCCTTTAGCGTCCTGGTATGTTCTTAAAGTTATCATGCAGACCATTTTACTTACAAGTCAATTAGTTCGGACTGTGCTTTGCTGCCTCCCAAAGACCACACCTCGCTCTTTTTTTGCTGCCCCATATACGAGATGTGCTTGCTGGTAGCGTTATAGCGACCCTTGGAGTGGGGCTTACGCCCTGGTATCCACAGAATACGCATACCGGAAGATTTGCTTTTCTTCGAAGAATTAGAAGCCATCTGAAAATCGTTTACTAAGTTCAAAAATTAAATGACAAATTTGTAGGTGTTGTGTCACGCAAATACTATTAAATCTAGAAATGACAGCAAAACAAAGTGTGCCGCGAGTGCCGAAGAAACTTATTCACTTCACTTCAAAATAAAAATATAACAAATCTAATTTTAAAATGTAAAAAATTGCATTTCATCGTCCTGATCAAAAATATCTATATACTTTTTTGGGGTAAAGATTATTCCTCGATGAAATTAACCTACCCCGCAGAGTATAAAAAATACATTTGTCGAATGGATTTAGAACCAAGAAATGTTTCTCTACTATAATATACACTGACGACCAAAACTGTAACACGAGTTCATTGTTGCAACTTCAAAGGTCTGTTACTTTTTTTCTAATGCACGCATTTTAAAAATCTTAAGTCTTGTTTTATTGGTTATATCATATACTATTATTAGGCAAAATTGAAAGCCCATATTCCCAATAACTTTTGGAAGATTTTCTTGAAATATGGCTAGATATTGCTCCTTTCGCATAATTCCATCGATTAGCACCAAGGGACCAACTCCATTTGAGTTAATGCACCCCCAAACCATGATGGAACCGCCACCGTGCTGACGGTTTGTCGCACATTCCTTGGTGACTGGATCGTAGGATCTCTAGTACAATACCAGGAGCAAATATTATTGTTTCCAAGGTTATATGGTCAGATGAAACCAAAATTAATCGGTTCGAGTCAGATGGACGCTCCTGGTATTGTACCACAAGAAAACTTGTGGAGTTACGTGAAATCGCAGCTGGCGAAGTATGCAGTTCCTCCAAGTGGAATGAAGGAGTTGTGGGAACGGACACAGGACGTATGGAATGCTATTCCGCCGGAAATGGTACAACGGTATACCCAAAGTATGCCTGATCGCATAGAAGAGTTGAAAAAATTCAAGGGGATGTGAACTCATTATTAAAAAATCATTAAAAAAAATATTTGTTAAAAAAATAACTAGAGTGCAAAACTGTAACATTTGACTTTTTTTACAGTTTGGAGTGTCATTTTCTTTAACTGATAACAAATGGCTTTCAATTTTGCCTTATAATAGTATATGATATAACCAATAAAACAAGACTAAGATTTTTAAAATGCGTGCATTAGAAAAAAAGTTACAGACCTTTGAAGTTGCAACAATGAACTCGTGTTACAGTTTTGCTCGTCAGTGTACCTGCTACTCTTTTCTTCCACCCTCCACTCCACTATAATTTAAAATTTTGTTTTAATATGGTACTATGGGATTCTGAACTTTTTAGTGACATAGTAGGAATTGTTTATCTGGTCGAGTATATCACAAAACCGTGTATGAAATATCTGTAACACCCTAAAAATCTTGATGTATTGTTAAAAAACCGTTTTTCGGGGCCTTTTTGCGCTTAAAAATTCCTGAACCCTTTTTTTTTTAAACCGATTTCAAAATAGCAGGTGTTTTTCAATAGTTTAAGGTTTTAGCTTTTGAAAAAAATAAAAATGAAATATTTTTACACAAGAAACTGAAATTTTCGACTTTTATTCGTGTTTTTCGGACATTGACGCCAGTTTTTTGGTACAAGTTACAAAAATTCTCTCGTTCAAGCCACATATCAATATTAGCATAAATACTGAATAAAACGAGACCGATTTCATTAAAAAATTATGAAAATTGTTGAAGTTATAACGCTTTTCCCAAAAAAAGGCAATTTAACCTGCTCCGGAGTAACAGTGTGTTTAAGAAAGGTATGGCTCTTATTCTTAAAGTGCTCGCAAGGTATGGGATAGGGAATCAAAATAAAACAAGAAAGGAAAGCTAACTTCGGGCGGAGCCGAAGTTGATATACCCTTGCAGTTTAGTCGCAGTCCGCTAGGTGGCGCCACGCATCTTATATTATTAGATATATAGAAGATCGTATATAGTCGGCCGATCCTTATGAAATTTGGCAAATCAGATTATTTTGTCCAAAATAGAATCTGTATCAAGTCCCATCTTTCTAACTTAAAAATCACCAAAGTTATGCCAATTTCGATCGTTGTATGACAGCTATAGGATATAGTCGGCCGATCCCTATGAAATTTTGTACATAAGATATTTTGGTCAACATAACACACAAACATGTGTGTAAAGTCCCAACCCTCTAACATAAAAAACACCAAAGTTATGGCATTTCCGATCAATCAGTTATATGGCAGCTATAGGATATAGTCGACCGATCCCGGCCGTTCCGACTTATATACTGCCTGCAAAGGAAAGAAGGGTGTGTGCAAAGTTTCAACTCGATAGCTCTAAAACTGAGAGACTAGTTTGCGTAGAAACAGACAGACAGACAGACGGACAGACGGACAGACGGACATGCTCATATCGACTCAGGAGGTGATCCTGATCAAGAATATATATACTTTATAGGGTCGGAGATGTCTCCTTCACTGCGTTGCACACTTTTGACCAAAATTATAATACCCTCTGCAAGGGTATAAATATAATCAATATATAAATATAATAATAGTAGTATAATAGTAGTAGTATATAATAATAGTATATAAATCCTCTAAAAATTCCTCTAAAAATTCGGTTTTATTTATTCAAATAAAGTAAAAGTTTAAAGGATTTTCTTCATATTTTCTAGTTTATTGCACAAATGCACATGCTCAAGCTCAAAAAAAAAATTTACCGTCAACTACACACATACATATGTTTGTACATATGTGTTGAAAAATTGGTTTCTTGCTCCATTTATAGGACTATAACATAAGTTAACGAATTTTGCCAGATATAAGCGATATGAAAAGTTGAGTTATCTCAAGGGCTATCTCCACATGAAATATAACAAAGATCAAATGAGCCAATTTTAAAAAACATTTCATTAAAAACAAGAAAGGAAAGCAAACTTCGGGCGGAGCCGAAGTTTATATACCCTTGCAGTTTAGTCGCAGTCCGCTAGGTGGCGCCACGCATCACTGTGGACGGAAGTCCACGAGGTGACGACCTGCATGCCTTGGCGTGCGCGATAAAACTCTATATATAGCCGAAGAATTAAAAATTTTCTGTAGGCAACCGATCTAAATGAATTATATACCAATCGAAAGGTATTGTTTCAATTAGATAATTTTTGTCAAAACATATTTCAAAATTTTTTTGGTTTGGGAGAAATTAGGGTGAAAGTAAAAAAATTTGTAATCACTAGAGTGGGGCTGGACACATTTTAGTCCCCAGATAAAATAGTTTTATATATTCGCATTCTAGAGCTAAATACGCGTCGATTGGTACCTCAATCGACCCGATCCGACATTCTGAAGTTATTCGAAAAATTCTATTTTTTCTTCTTCTTCAAAATGAAGAACAATCAAATTTTTTTCTTAACAATCCTGAAAAAAATTTGAAAATGTTTGTTACTATCATATGAGCAACTATTGTTCTACAACTTTTTGAAATACCTTAAGCTTACGTCAAAAAATTAAAAATCTTTGTTAATTAAAAAATTGATTACTTTATAATTAAGAAAGATATTAAAAAGAGCCGTTAAAAGGGTTTTTTAAATATCTATTTCACTTTCCTTGAGACCAAACGTCTAACGTATATAGTACACAACAAAAAATACACTGAAAATAAACTTTAAAAAAAAAATTATTTTTCAAAAATTGCTCGTTTGATCCTTTTTTTATTGCAGATATAGTCCTGTAAGTGCAGCTACCCATTTTGTGCAGCCTCCTGTGAAGCTTGCATTTACTTATACATGTGTGTGTATTTGGTTGGCAACTTTGCTTTTTGGAGTCTGCATATATTTGGTCAATACCCTAAAAAATATGGAGTATATCTTTTCAGATTTTAGTTTATTTATTTAAAAATAAAATCTCCACTCGGCTTATCTCGAATTTCGTTGCTTGATGGTTCAAAAGTTAATGTAATTCTGCTTTGTGTTTCAGTGTCTCATGTCTTAATGAGCAGACTTACAAATGCACAATTTTACGATTAGAAAGCTTTATATGCATATGACCCCACTGAGCATATAATGCATATAAATAAAACTCTGCTTTACTTAAATTACAGCCACCACCGTTTTTGGGCCAAATCATGGATTAAAAGCCAATACTTTTCTAATATTTATTATTTTATATCGCACTCCCAAAATAAATTGTTACATTCAACAATTGGTTTAACTAGAAAAACTGGAAAAACGGTTTTTTTAATTTTTTATCTTTGCGCATTTATTTTAGATATAATACATGTTTATTAAATGATTGATCGGATATGCCATAACTTTTTATAAGTTAGAAGGATCGGACTTTCTATGGATCCCACTTTGGGAAAAATTATCTGATCTGACAAATTTTGATAAGGATCGGCCGACTATATCCTTTAGCTGCCATATAACTGATCCATCGGTAATTCCATAACATTGGTGTTTTTTAAGTTGGAGGGTTGGGACTTTCCACACATGTTATATTTGGTCAAAACATCTTATGGGCAAAATTCATAAGGATCGGTCGACTTTATCCTATAGCTGTCATATATTTATGCTGTGGCATGTTTTTTAAGTTAGAAAGATGGGTCTTACTACAGATTGCATTTTGGGCAATCTTATCCGATTTGCAAAATTTTATTAGGATAATTGGCTTAACTTTGTTGTTTTTGAAGCTAGAATGATGGGACTATCTACGGTTTCCGTTTTGGGCAATCTAATCCTATGTTTCATAAGAACCGGCCGACTATATCCTATACCTGCCATACTGAACGATCGGAAATGGCACAACCTTTCTATTTTTAAAGATGCTTGGGGCTTTTTCCAATATTTATACCCGTGCAGAGGGTATTATAATTTTGGTCAAAAGTGGGCAACGAAGTGAAGGAGACATCTCCGACCCTATAAAGTATATATATTCTGGATCAGGATCACCTCCTGAGTCGATATAAGCATGTCCGTCTGTCGGTTTCTACGCAAACTAGTCTCTCAATTTAAAGCTATCGAGTTGAAACTTTGCACACACCCTTTTTTTCTTTGCAGGTAGTATACACAGGAACTGCCGGGATCGGCCGACTATATTCTATAGCTGCCATATAACTGATTGATCGGAAATGCTATAACTTCGTTGTTTTTCAAGTTAGAAGGATGACACTTTCTGTGCATTCTAATTTGGGCCAACTTATATGATCTCACTTTGTTGTTGTTTAAGTTAACGTTGTTTTTCAAGTTAGAAGGATGGGAGTTTCAATGGATTCCTCTTTTGGTAAAATAATTCGATATGCCAAATAGGACCGGCCTATTCATAAGGATCGGCCGACTATATACAATCCGCTATATATCTAATAATATAAGATGCGTGGCGCCCCCTAGCGGACTGCGACTCAACTGCAAGGGTATATCAACTTCGGCTTCGCCTGAAGTTAGCTTTCCTTTCTTGTTTTTTTATAATTTATTATATATGTAGTGAAACTCTCATTAGGATAGGCCTCTCATCTGTTAATTAGTTAAAAAAATTTGGTTTCCCATAACTACGAAACAATTTTGGATGCTAAATACATTTTTGGGAAAATTTTTAATTATGTAATATTTTTAAACTAACCAAATTCCAAAACCTTTGTAAATTAAAAATACGTAAAACTTCGGAGCCACTGAAGCTATCGAAAAATTCTTTCTTTGGAAAGGTTTTTAATTATTCCACCTTCTTGAATGTCAAAATCTATGGAGTTAAAAAAAAAGAGTTTTGATGTTTATCCTTACAATTAAAGTATTGCTAACTGTGTGATTCGCCTGTCCAGAGGTTTCTTCTATATATATATATTCTATATAATATGCGTTCTATTTTAAATAATTGAAGATCAATATATACAAAAAAAAAGCAACTGATATCATATAAAAAAACCTCTTGATGAGGTAAAGTACCGGTGACGAACCTGCATGCGAAACCCAAAATATCTGATATCAATTTTAGTGACGAAAATATGCTATGTAGGTGTACAAAATTGCATATAAAAAATATTCTTGTTCGGCGCGTGCAAGAAAAACAAAAAAAAATGCAGTCACGTGCCGAACAAGAATATTTTTATATGCAATTTTGTACACCTACATTGTATACTAAAATTGATATAAGATATTTTGGGTTTCGCATGCAGGTTCGTCACAGGTACTTTACCTCGTCAAGAGGTTTTTTTATATGATCTTATATTATTAGATATATAGCGGATCGTATATAGTTTGCCGATCCTTATGAAATTTGGCAAATCAAATTATTTTGCCCAAAGAGGAATCCACTGAAACTCCCATCCTTCTAACTTGAAAAACAACCAAGTTTTGCCATTTACGATCAATCAGTTATATGGCAGCTATAGGATATAGTCGTCCGATCCTTATGAAATTTTGTACATAAGATATTTTGGTCAAATTAAACATGTGTCTAAAGTCCCAACCCTCTAATTAAAAAAACACCAAAGTAATGGCATTTCCGATCAATCAGTTATATGGCAGCTATAGGATATAGTCGCCCGATCCCGGCCGTTCCGACTTAACGGACAGACGGACATGGTCATATCGACTCAGGAGGTGATCCTGATCAAGAATATATATACTTTATAGGGTCGGAGATGTCTCCTTCACTGCGTTGCACTCCTTCACTGCGTTTTGACGAAAATTATAATACCCTCTGCAATGGTAAAAAAATTTCTGTTGTGTATTTGAATGTAAATGTAAAATAGATTTTTCTTCCAAGCCAAACGACGTTTGGAAAATGTTTGAACAAAAATTATCGAATTGAACAATACCTTTCGATTAGTTTATACATATGTAGATCATCAGATCGGATTGGGTTGTATTCGAATTTATTGGGACCTATGTATAAATATTATACCGTGAAAAATAACCACCATGCACACACCTGAACATAAAATTTTCTCAAATTTTCGAGACAAGCAATTCGCAAGTTCCTCTAAAAATCCTCTTTGTAATATGTATGTCTCCCATTTGAAGATAGGACATTTCTGGGGACAAGGACTTTTAGGCACTGTTGCTTTGGATATTAGTAAACTGTTTGACCGTCATTTTTTATTTCGAGCTCAGTTAAAAGCTTTGTAGTAGACTTTAGTTAAAAAACATACATAAATCTGTATATATGTACATAAACAATTTTACATATTTGTGTAACTGCGCCGGGCATGGCTTTATGTACAAATATGTTACATTATATCCTCATCAATAGTTTTAAACCAGTGTTTACACCTTTAATAGTAAACTAATACACATACCAATTTAGTAGTAGGCGACGATACATGAATATATAAAAAAAATGCATATATTAATTTGGTGGCTTTGTGAAACAATGTGGTCGTCGGGTTGGAAAACAGGAATTGACTTATAGACGCACAGCAATCTTACCGAAACACGTAAAACAGTAATCTTAAAACCTGAAAAACTTACCTTTTTCGTCACACAGCGACCTCAATACTACTTCAGATGATACACACACACAATTAGTTGATATCTAATTCTATTTAGGCTGAGATTACTTAAATAGAGCAGATTTCCTTTCCGTTTGACTAAATTGCTTACTTGGCTAATATCTAAATAAAAAGTTAATGTTTATTGTAAACTCGAGTTCAAGCCGTGCTGAACATGTATGTATGAAATTACATACGTACATATCAAAATCAAAAAAGTAGTGTTGTTAAACTATTTTTTTAATGGAGTTTCACTTTTTTTTTTTACATATTTTTAACAAAAACATATTTTTAAATAAACTTTTATTGTATTCTAATAGATAAAAAAAATTCGACACATATTGAACCCCGTTATTTGAATTATTACGTTTTATTAAAAATGTATGCGCGTATGCGAAGGTTCTGCGACGTGAAGTAAAATCACAAAACATTAATATCGTATTTTTATAAAAATTATGCTTGTTCAGTATCGGTGCGACTTAGGGAGTGAAACAAAAATGTATTAACAAATTAGGTATACATTGTTTTATTTTTTTTATCGAATTATTAACAAACTAAAGTGTAAAAAATTCTATAAAAGCAAAATTTACCCGTAAAACTGACATATTGGAATAAAGAAATGTTCTACTCCCACTCCAAAAGCAATCTAGTGTGACTGCTTTGCGTCATTTAAACGCGGCTTCTGAAAAGTATAAATTGTTTAGAAATATTTATAGCATACCCCTTGCTTCCTTATTTTTAATAATGATTAAGAGATCTGTATTGTTTTTAAAAAACTGATCGGGCACGAAAAGTNATAATCCTAAAATAAGTAAACAGAAGTTTTAAATAAATATTTTGATTCAAATTAGAATTGAATTTAGTATTTATAAATAATTTTAAAACAACAATAATAACAAGTAAATAAAAAAAATGTACTCGTTTGGATAGCCAACTTGTTTAAAAAAAAATGTTAATAAAATGTGTTAATAAAATCTTTATCTGAAGTACATATGTATTTTAACACAAAAAAATCTAAGAGCTTTCGATAGAGCTTTTGTAAATTAAATACCAAAATTAATATTTACGTTTATTATTGTTGCTGGTATTTTTTTACGCCTTTGATTTGCAGAATGTTCCCTAGTAGTATTTCATTGTTGAAATTTTATGGTATCACGTTTTTTTTAACCAGGATTGTTTAGGTTGAAACCGGCAACTGCAATACTTCACAGTTTATGAAATATAAAGATATTGAACCTATTATATTAAATGCCAAGGAATATTAATTTGCTTTTTATATTCGAAACAAAACGAGATGTCTGCATGATCCAAAATAAACTCCTGCCGCCAACTGTGGCAGGGTAGTGCAGTAATGTAGCGGTGGGGGTGTTGCTCACACTGAAACAGAGGAGGAAGCTTATACTGCATATTTTTCTCTGAAATTTAAAATTCTAAATATATAACACGATCTGTTGAGCGGCAGGCATGTAATAAACGAACCGCAGACTTGGCCCAGTCTCCCCGTGTTCGTGCTGCATACGGTTGGTGCCTGTTGCCTGCTATCCGTTAACCGCTTTTTGGACTGTAGACCATAGGTAAAAATCAGTTCGCACTATTTCCTTTTTGAAGTATTCGGTTGTGTGTGTATGTTTGATATTAACGGTAACAGTTAGTTTATTATCATAAAAACAAAGGAAAAAAGTGATTTTATTAGTCGCACATTGGTGTGTATATGTTCAAGCAGCTCAAAAATAGACAGCTAAAACTATCATATTAGAGTCAAAAACAATTGACCAATTACCGAGAAAAGGCTCACACTTTAGATAATTAAAATTGAGTTTACGCAATAGTGCGAATATTATTTCGCTTCAGGGTTTGCTGGATAACAAATCTTACTTGTGGGTTATACATACAAAGCCAAAGTCAAATATTTTCACATCTGCTCGGACCTTATCAAACGAGAGCCCCATTATAAATATACACATGTATACGAATGTCGCTTCATATATGTATGTACTGTATGTACATACATACATATTTAGTATTCATTATTGTATAAATGGATGTATGCGTGTACATGTTCGAGCTCGACCCGGCGCGCTTCTTTTAACAGCCCTCACAGATTCATTAGCGAAATTTATTTTTGGAACTGCGGGCAAAACAGCGACCATTTTTACTAGAAAATGTTTCTGTTTTGCGAACATGAACACGGTAAATTTGAAAAACCACCCACCAACACCAGCACTGACTAGAGAATGTTGAAAATTTAAAATATAAAATAAGTTCGTGCATGTAATATCAGGAAAGGCTGATATTCGATTTTTTAATATTGATGAGTATTCTTAAAATTCTGCATATTATCGAACTTACTTCAAGTATTATGTAATAAATTCCAAATAAAATAGTAGCCAATTGGAAAAAAGTTTTTAAAGTAGATAGTGGTTATTTGTAGTAAAATAAAATTAATTTAAAAATATTTATTTTATAAAAATCATATACTAAACAAGAAAGGAAAGCTAACTTCGTGCGGAGCCGAAGTTTATATACCCTTGCAGTTGAAGCGCAGTCCGCTAGATGGCGACACGCATCTTATATTATTAGATATATAGCGGATCGTATATAGTCGGCCGATCCTTATAAAATTTGGCTTATTGAATTATTTTGCCAAAAGAGAAATCCATTGAAGCTCCCATCCTTCTAACTTGAAAAACAACGAAAGTCAGGCATTTCCGATCAATCAGTTATATGGCAGCTATAGGATACAAACGACCGATCCTGGCCGTTCCGACTTATATACTGCCTGCAACCAAAAGAAGGATGTGTGCAAAGTTTCAACTCGATAGTTTTAAAACTGAGAGACTAGTTTGCGTAGAAACGGACAGACGGACATGCTCATATTGACATGCTTTCTCACGGTCACGGGAGGTGGTCACGATCAAGATTAAATACCATTTAAGGGAATCGGATATTTTTTGCAAATAGGTGTGGGATCCTTGTTTGAGTTCAAGTAGAGTTATGAAATTTTCGATCGTTTCGTTAAATGGCAGGATATTGTCTGCTGATCATTATGAAATCTGGTAGAAATGATTTGTTGGCCCAAATAGAATAGAATCCACAGAAAACCCCATCCTTTTAAATAAAATAAGAACACACATCCTCCTTCCTTTGCACGCACTGTATAAGTCGGAACGGTCGGAACCAGATCGGTCGACTACATCCTAAAGATGCCATAACTGATTTATTGGGAATGCCATTACTTAGGTGTTTTTTAAGTAAGAGGGATTGGATTTTTTTCTTATAAGGATTCTCATAGTGAAATTCTAATAAGGATCGGCCCACTATATCCGATCCGATATACATATATCTTAATCCGATCCGATATATATATAATTGCTACTAAACTGCAAGCGACTTTCTTGTTAATGTTTAATATTGCATTCCTATATTGCATTTTTTCACAAAAATTGATATCTGATATTTTGGGCGTGGCATGTGATACCTAAGTGGAAGAGTACAATTTTTACCGTTTAACAAAACGGAATTAAGACATTTTTTGAGTTCCCCAGTTAAGAGCGAGAGGTAGCGCAAATGATAGGAATATAGAGAGAGATAGCAAGATTTAAGCGTAAAATTTTGTTTCCCATAAATTGATCACTGTCCTAGACTAATTTTTTTCTTCTAGGCGGCAATGTAATTTACAGTTTCATACAGTAGCGTAGATAGGGGGGGGATCAGGGGGATCAATCCCCCCCCTTGGGTCTGAGAATTATAAGATGATATAATCTCAAAATTGAAAAAGAAACACATTTTTACGCGATGACTGTGCAGTACAGCATTATTATTATTATTATCGCAGATTGCGGATTATTATCGCAGTGTAAAATAAAACTTACAAAAAAACAGGATATTATTATGAGTCATATCCCCCCCATATCAAAAAGCTATCTACGCCACTGGTTTCATAATTTGATCAGCTTTGTGGATAAACTTTATATGTAATATAAATAATCCGACATATGTATACATAAAGCCTCGTGCCTCATTCATACATGTATTTATGTACATACATACATATACATATACATAAATACATAATATTTAATTTTCTTTTCACAAATTTCAATTATTAAAGTATTATTAGTAAAAATTTGTAAAATTTTTATTAACGTATATTTAAAACTAAAAAAAATCGAATCAAAATGTATTTCTCTTTATTTTAGAATATCATCCTTAGAGGCGTAATTAAAGATCGGCTGCGATCATGGATCCAGAGGCATTTTTAGACGTGGCCAATCAGGTCATCAAACTGAAAATGTTTCCGTTTTTTGACATTGCTCACAGTCTCCTTGCCGCGCTGGCCGTGCGCGAGGACTTGGGCGCGAACGCACAGGCATTCTCACGGAAGCACCCGCTGGCCTGCTGGCTATCAACAATGCTGGTGATCTTCGCCGGCGGCATGGTGGCCAACGGTTTGCTGGGAGAGCCAATTTTGGCTCCCCTGAAGAACACGGGGCAGTTGCTCGTGGGCACGGCTGTGTGGTATGTAAATTTAAGAGATTGCTATTACTTTCCCTCAAAAACTAAATAGTTTGTGATCCTTATTCTAGGTACGTTGTGTTCTACACACCGTTTGATGTGGGATATAAGGTGGCAAAGTTCCTGCCCGTCAAGATAGTCGCCAGTGCCATGAAAGAGATATACCGGGCAAAAAAAGTTTACGACGGCGTAGGCCACGCGGCTAAACTTTATCCCAACGCCTGGATAATTATGATCATTATCGGCACGTTGAAGGGCAATGGAGCAGGCTTCACCAAGTTGATTGAGCGCCTAATCCGCGGAGCGTGGACCCCAACTGCCATGGAGTTCATGCAGCCGAGCTTGTAAGTGTCTTTTTCCATAGTTTTTTGAACGATTTAATATTTTTTTTTGGTTATGCAGTTATACTAAGGCGTCATTGCTGGCCTCAATTATCTTCGTTCTGGATAAGAAGACCGACTGGATCTCGGCACCACATGCCCTGGTTTACTTTGGTATTGTAATATTTCTGGTTTACTTCAAGCTTTCGTCAATCTTGCTGGGCATCCACGATCCCTTTTTACCACTCGAAAATCTGTGCTGCGCCATCTTCTTTGGCGGCATCTGGGACAGCCTGGCCAAGATCCTCGGACGCGGCCAAGCAAAGGACAGCGACACCAAAGATGTTAAAAAGAGCAATTAAACTATTTTTAATTAGTCAGAAAAGTACTTAATGCTTCCATCCAAAGCTAACGCACGCACATAACATAACATATGTACAAGAAACGTTCTTCCCAAACGCGAACCAAAGACATTTTGTGGAGCGTGCACATCATTCTTGAGGACTAGCAGTGGGGTGTGTCTGCTAGTCATTGACTTTGATTTCGCACTGGACCACGGCCCCTATCAGTTTATACAATTTTAATTTTATAATTAATAGCAGTAATTAACGTCAGGAACCAGAGACTTTAAATGCCATACATAATTCTCGGCTATGAGGCACTTTTTTTTTTTTTTTTAAATCAATCGATATTATACCGATTTGTATGGCTTGCGCGACTTGCTCTCCGAACGAAATGTGTAAATATTGGAACTGAAAAGGAAATATCAGAAAAGTTATGAATTAGGAGTATAAATTACTGGAATATATATCACGTTTATAATATGGAACATGATCAGAGTGCGGCCTAGAACTAGCATTCAAGCTAAATTAGACGCTTTTTTAAGAGGTATGAATATTAATTGGTTACAATAAAATTTTGTATTCTTTAAATTGGATTTGTTTGATTTTAATATTCTGCAATACAGTAGAACTCCAATTATCCGAACTCCGACTATCCGAATCGCCGATTATCCGAATCACAAGTCTTGACTTGACTTGTCTTAACTTGCCGTTGTGCCTACACTGACTTCCCCCCGCGATTGTTGGTTTTGATTAGCCAGTGTGCTATTGTCCTTGCTCGAGGACGCTACTCTTTCGCTACGGCTTACTTTTGTTTGTGCGTGTACAATACTGTATTGTTTTTATACCATGGCTTCGAAAAGAAAACGAAAATCCGATTATCCGAATATTTGATTATCCGAATGGGTCCCGGTCCCCATTAATTCGGATAATTGGAGTTATACTGTATGTTAAAATTATGGAATTTCCATTGGTTGGATATGATGGTTTGATTAGTTCTTTACCCACCAAATAAAACGGAACTTGTATAATCTTAAAATGTAGTATAATAGTGCCTATAAACAAAATTTAATTTATTTTTTTCAATCAAACATACTATATTGCCATGTTGTCATCAAACGGTGGTATAGTGCGCCTTACAGTGAACTGAAATCAACAGAAGCAGATGATTGGCATTAGAGAGTCATAAACACTCTAATTATATTATATTCTCTTATTATATATTAAACTGACCGATAAACTCAGACACTGGATCGTTATCGCCTTCACCACGCATCGTTCCGGTTATTTCCTCGTTCTCAACCATTGGCAGAAAGAGCTGCACAAACTCGGGAGAATAGGGATGGGTAATTGTCTCAAGGACTTCGGTGACAAAGTACCGTATCAGAGAGATATCGGTGTCTTCAATAGCGCAGCACTGTTTAATATACCGGAGTACAGGTACAACGCAGCCGCGTGTTAGCAGATTGACCATTCTATCCAATATCATTTTCTTCATCTCCAGTTGTACAAGAATCTCCAGCTCATCCTGCTTTGATTCGAAGAGGCGAATTAGCAGGAAGAGAATCTGTTGCTGAAGTGTGGGATGCACGGCTGCCACCTCGTCCAGTACTGCCAGGTGTGTGGGACAGCTGTCCGTTGACAGTTTAAAGTACGATGGTTCCATAACAACATTTTCTATCCACCGGATCACACCGACACCTACTACTGGATATCTAAAAAGAAACAGGTATAACATTCTAACCAAATTAACTTTATATCGTGTAGCGACTTACTTGATACAGTTATACAGAGTTTGAAGCTCCGCGATTAGCTCGGTGGAGCCTTGGTCTACGTTGCAAATTGCATGGGCTTTTTCTATTGCTTGTATTGTACTTTTAAGCTCCTCCTTATTTAACATGCGCTCGGTCAGAGGTCGTTTTTTTGCTGGTTGGTCAATTACGGCTGACGCGTAGGCTAATAGAAACATATACTTAGGTTTGTGTTCTGGATTGATTTTAACTCCAGAACGAAACAGAGCATCCACAAGCAGTTCCAGGAACTGCGGGTTGCGGATCAAGTCGATAGGCGGCGGGTCAGAACCGGAATAGTTGCGATAGAGTACTGTAATATCAGCAGGGTTAAGAGTGTTACGGGTCAACATTGAAGTCAGGGCCTGGCAAGCTTGTGGATAGACCGCGGAACCGTTAAGGGCCATCGTAATAGGAGTCACATTCTGGTTGCTGAATATAAAAACCAATATTAATAAGAACTAGAAACATAGTTAGATATAGATATTAATCGTATCGAATTTGTACAAAATTTAAATAGTCTCTATGTTGTTTCAAACAGTCCACAGTCCATAGCTTACTTTTGCAAGGCGTATTTAATTATCTCCTGTGACAGGCGCTTCATGTTGAAACCACCCTTCTGTTCCTGACTTAGAACCTGGATGAGAACTTGGGAGTAAACATAGGTGTGCTGACCGTGGCAGACCATGCGTGCGCACTCTTGGATGGCACCGTGAACGTCGTCGGGATTGTTCAAAAACTTGACAATTGATGTTTTGAGCACTCGCGAGAAGACCTCTATCTGCTGTGCCGCTGTTGATATGGAAGTGATTTCGCTTTGGAAGCCGGCATCGGATATGAGCTTTATGGTAAAATTAAGCATAAGGCAGTCGGGATACTCCTCGGCCAGCCTGTAAATAAGCGAACGCCATGTGTAGTGATCGATCATTTCGGTGAGCCAGTCGGGCGTCTCGCCCTCTTCTGTGAATATAGTATCAGCTTTCTTCGGATCAAAGGACTTAAGGATCATCTCCTTCAGATGGTTCTCCACCATTGCCTGCACTTCGGTTACTTTGACCCCTGCAAGGATTAACCATTCAGCCAATAGGTTAGCCATCTGGGCTACTGCTTTATAATTTTCCGAGAGCATTGAAATTACTTCTTCTGGAGACCCGCCGGACTGAAAATAGCGTTTCAGCTGCGTGAAAATGCCGGGCTCCATTATATAGTCGGGAGTGAGAAACCTTTCCAGGCACTCTTGTATCGTTTTCTGTGGGTTGTCCTCTTGCATTTCCTGAGATTTCAAGATTTAATTTTAATTGATTTATTATACGATTCAATTTCCATGAGTGTGAACGACTCACATAGATACATATGTATATATGTACATACATATGTGTATTCAAGCGTCGAACATTACAAACAGGGCGGTCGAGAGCCATGTCGGGCCCCGGGGCATGGATTNGAGTGAGAAACCTTTCCAGGCACTCTTGTATCGTTTTCTGTGGGTTGTCCTCTTGCATTTCCTGAGATTTCAAGATTTAATTTTAATTGATTTATTATACGATTCAATTTCCATGAGTGTGAACGACTCACATAGATACATATGTATATATGTACATACATATGTGTATTCAAGCGTCGAACATTACAAAGTCGAGTTAGCCCGCATATTAACTCACCTCGGCATTGTTCTGGGTCTTGGCACGGCCTTGCCATCCTGAGTCGTCGTAGTCTACTTCCATTTTTGAGACAATTTATTTACAAACTACTACTTTGGCTTATTTATATTTTCTATTTGTTTTTTTTATTTTTATTTTTTGTGTGACTGTAGCGTGAATGCCCAAAAATATCGGCAGTGAGACTTTAAAACTGTAGATAAGCCGATAACACCGATAACTAATAACACCGATAATTCATAATAAAATGAAGCCAATAATGACGTCATAATCACCACGTATACTATAAATTAATTAAAAATTCTGTAAAATTCCAAAAATAATTACAAATTATACCAATGTATAATATACTTTTGGTCTAATTTCGGAAAAAATATACTAAAAATACCATAAAAAGGTGTTAAAATATTAACAATTTATGGTATGTTTGAATGTTTTTATAAATATAATTTAAAACGATTTTGATTTTGTCGCTTTTTATGCAAAGAATGAACAATATAAGTTTTTCACTTGTGTTTTTTTTTTATTTTAACAAAATGTATACAACCCTAAGGAAGCGTTCATAATTTGTATAAAAAAGGACTAAGAGTAAAAGATTTTTTTTTAGACTTAAACTCTAAATCTATGGTATATGTGTATAGACAGGTATATTTCAAACATTTTTTGATGATTCTAATGTTTGTTTATTTTTGTTAAATTGTATATATAGGCAGACAATCGAAAATTTTTCAAAATAGTTCGTAGTGCATATGAAAAAATCGACGTATATTGTAAGCCCTAATAAATATATTTACTTTTTTTCTTTAATAGTGCTTCCCTAATTTATATCAGAACATTTGATCGTTATCGAAACGCTGTTTAAACTTTTTTTGTCTTGGCTCTCGCTCTCTCATTTATAGCTGAAAACTATGTCGATCAGAGATAAACTATTTGATATATTTTTATATATCTGAAGATATCGAAAAGCGACCAATCGACCTATCGGTCCATCTGATGTCAACAGGTTGTCGTTTTGACTATATATATAATATTTCCCAATACAATCTAATACAGAGTCCCGGGTCAATCGTCGGGTGTTCAGATACTTAAAGTAATTGAAAGTGTTTTTAAATTTGTTGTTGTATGTCTTGGAATTTTTTGTGCTTGAATACTAACTTTAATATCAATATTTCTTTCTTTCTATCTATTTTATTTATTTTTGACTTTGAATTCGTGCTCACTTACACCTACATATGTCTATATATTAAATGAAATATATTAGTTAATAAATAAAGTTTTGGGGTCTTCTGACCTAATTTCGAAGGTATACATATGTATATACATAATTACTTACGCATAAAAATTATGTATATCTGCTTCGAAAAAAGTGACGCATGACATTCGGATAGGGGGCTTGGAAACTAAACATGTGTACTTCTTAAAGTTTAGATACTATTGTATCTCAAAGGCCCCCACATTTACACAAGATTGCTACTGATATGAACACGTGCATGCAGTGTATCTGTGTGCGCTGCGGCTATCTGTTGATTCGACATGGCAAGTGTAATTACTGCTTAAAATACCAATGTTTTGGTACCAATGTGGGCTTTATAAGTAATTTTCCTGAAGTGAGTAATAAGATAATGACAAAATGTCATCTGAATCAGGGATTTAAAAAATACAAATGAATCATCTTGTAGTAGCGGCTTTATTCTCATGCGAATGACATGTTTTGCATTTTGTTATTTGGATAGATTCTATTTGAATTTTCACAACGAGTGAATCATATAACTAAAAAAAATATAGACCTGACCTTTTTCAACAAACCTCTATTTAAACCTCTTAACCATATAGCGACACATTATCTATAAGTAATTACCAGAAAAGCTTAGTGAAAGTTATTTTTTTTTTATATTAAGTCAAAGGGTTTTGGTTATGTATGTACAATGTACATATGTATATCAGTGAGTATATATGTATGTATTAATATATCTATTTATGTAAATGTGAATATACCTTGTATTTTCGTCTGGGTGTGTAATGTAAATAACACGTCACTTTTCTGTTTAATGGTAACTCATTTTAGACTCTTTCTGTCTAAGATAATAACAAGTTTTTCCACAGATTTCAAAGCAGTGAATACAAGTTATCAAACGACTAAACAAACTAAACCCTTGAGTTTCATAAATAATAAACAATATTGTAATATTCTTACAAGGATTTTCAAGTCCCTTTTTTTAGTATGAAGTAATTTGGATCCCCTAGGCAACACACGTCACCAGATTCCGATCCCAGTTTTCGGCTCTCTTTACAATAGAGCAATGTGAATATTTATATCCGATCTACAAAGTAGAACTAAACGTTTGGTGCGATACTTATGCTATACTTTCGGTGGAATGTCACACATATTTTGAATTAAAATTTGTTGCCGCGCACTTTTTGAAATATTCCTCAGTGATGGATAGTTTGGGTTATTAGAAATTACTGTGAACAGCAGCACACGTAGGTAACGACTGCCTGGCGCGATGCCTGAGTATGCTTTGGCCACGAGGTGTTAAACGCATGACTTAGCGTGTGCGAGGGGATATTGTCTGTGTGTATTCGATCCGAATGAGTAATATATAGGGATAATGATTTTTTAATTAAATAATTTGTATTCAAACATTTGCTAAAAGTAATTTAGTTTGGGAGAAATATGGGTGAAAGTAAAAAAATGCTGATTTACTCAGTGGTGGCATTGCAGTTACCAGACATAATTTATTTTTCTTTAAACACATTCTACTCGAATACACGTCGATTGACACCTTTACTATCTTTATTCAAGAATAACGTTTTTTAAAGACTTTTTCAAATGAATGATGTAAATTATTCTTATTTGGCGCGTGCAAGAAAAACAATAAAAATAGATAGACACGTGCCGGGTAAGAATATTTTTAACAAGTATACATTGTGCACCTATATTTCATTTTTCGTCACCAAAATTGATATTAGATATTTTGGATGTGAGGGATGTGCTTTCGTCACCATTATTTTACCTCGTCAAGAGGTTTTTTATTTGATATGAAAAACATATTTCTTTTTTGCGCGGTTCCCACTGCATACGTACAGCCCACCTCCCGTCCAACCGACCGAGGGACGCTGCCGCGTAACGTACGGCTCGAATCGCGGGAATAGATCCGAGATAGATAAGCGAGGATTAGGAGAAAGATATTACGAGGAAGAGTGTTGCACAGATAAGGCGGTTAATATAAGCGATTTAAGATTGTTAGTAGAGCAAAGTGACAAGATGTGGTAGAGACCATTGTAGTCCGAACATAATACCCTGAACGGATCGTGTTGGGCATACATATGTCGAACTACAATGGCTGAGGAGTAGAGGACGAAAGTTTCTGGTCCTTCTACTAGGAATGTTAAAATTTAAGCGTGTTAGTAATGTCTATATTTCCATAAATAAGATTATATAGAAACATGACACCCAGCATCGTTCTACGATTTGTTAATGATGGTAAATTGATTAGTAAAAGTCTACTTTTTTTATCTACTACGAAAGATTTTCATCCCAATTAAGTCCCCTAAGAGCAAAAGTAAGGAAGTTTTTTTGTACAGATTCAATGTGATCTTGGTGTACTCCATATTGAGGACTCCAGACACACGATCCATACTCAAAAATCGGACGGACCAGTGATGTATACAACGTTTTAGTTATGTACGGGTCATTAAATTCTTTTGACCATCTTTTAATAAAACCAAGCACACCCATAGCTTTATTAACCATGGTAGATATATGGTCGGTAAATTTAAGTTTCAAATCTAACAGGACACCTAGATCGTTAACCTGAGTTAAACGTTCTAAGGCGTTCCCATAGAGAAAGTACATTGCCTGGTGAGGACTAGATCGACTAGATCGGTAAAAAGACATAAGTTTATATTTCGATCCATTAAGCGTTAGGTTATTTGCTAAACACCAATTTTGAAGTTTATCCAAATCGGATTGAAGTCTAGACTGGGCGCTAGTGAATTTATACTGAAGGCATAGCTTAACGTCATCAGCGTACATAAGTACAAGTGAATTAGTTAAGGCAAGGGGCAAGTCGTTAATAAACAGAGTAAAAAGTAGGGGTCCAAGATGGCTTCCATGGGGCAACCCCGATGTGGCGCGGACTAAACGCGAGGTAACATCTTTAAAGAAAACACGTTGGGTTCTCCCTGATAAGTAGCTCGAAATCCACATAAGAAGATCAGTTGGGAATCCCAAAAGACTGAGTTTACTTATAAGAAGCGAATGGTTAACAGAGTCAAATGCTTTACTGAAGTCAGTGTATATGACGTCTGTTTGTAAGCCATTCCG
>JAJJHT010023778.1:374856-432728 GCA_021223865.1 Drosophila pandora | reverse complement strand
TCGCATGCCAGTAAATCAGACCAATCAAATTCCAAAATTAACTTATTTAATTTCATAAAGTCAGCCTTACGAAAGAAACGAACTTTCTGAGATTTAACTGTAGACTTAAGGTCAAAAAAGTAATTATTTTCGATTGAAACCTCAAGAGTGGGATGATATGGATCCTCAGGGTTAGAAAGGGGCAAAGTTCTGGAAAGAGTAATTCCATCAGGATCAGAAACAAAACATAAGTCCAACAGCCGACCTAAAGAATTTCTAACGTGGTTAATTTGCCCAAGTGACATGTCGAACATGCCCGTAGGGAAGTCGTGGTGGGAGTTAAGCTGTAAAGACGGTGAATTATCAACATTTGACCACATAAGTTCTGGGATATTAAAGTCTCCCAGAGCTATCAGCTGGTCACCATCAGACAGACGAACCGAACGAATAGCGGACAAATGTTGCCAGTATGTTGGCGGTTCGGACGAAGGTGGTATGTACGAACAGGTAACATACAAAGATTGATCGGACAAAGTGATTTTGATGCAAAGAAATTCAATGTCACCAAACTCTTGTGATTTTACCTCTTCAGAAGCGAATTTGGAGTCTACAGAAATTAGCACTCCTCCTCCCCTTCGCAAAGTTCTATCACATCTAAAAGTGCTGTACCTACTAGGAAAAACTTCGGAGCTTTAAATTTTTCCGGCTTTAAACAAGTTTCTGTAAATACAATAATGTGGGATGCAAAAAAAGAACTATCAGAATACAGTTTGGGAAGTTTACTACGTAACCCTCTTGTATTCTGATAGATAAGTGTTTCTTCTAGATAGGTAAAACATATTTCTTTAGTTGCCCTAAAAGGAGTAATTTCTTGGTCCCAAATAACTCCTTCAAAGCAAACGGAAAGAGACCGTTCAGATTCCTTTATTCTTTCCTTTTTTTTAAGAAAACCTAAAATTATCGTATAGAAACGGAGCAATTTGGATTTTTTTCTTCCTCTGAAAAGACTCTGAAGAGTTCGTACGGTAACTTAAAGGGTACCAAAGTTTTTTTTATACCCTTGCGAGGGTATTATAATTTTGGTCAGAAGTGTGAAGTTTTTTAATTTTGCGGCAGTATACAGCTGCCATGTAACCATGCCAAATACATACGATCCGAGATATATAATAATATAAGCTGCTACCTAACTGCAAGTGTATATTAACTTCGGGCGGAGCCGAAGTAAGCTTTCCTTTCTTGTTATATTTAATATTTATTTATTTTGCATAATTTCCGAGCCGAGCTATTACAACTAAAAATTAAAGCCTTGTTACTTTCTGGGATTGTTTTAAATCTCCACCCACTCTTCTTTATTTTTTGTTAATAATGAATTTATTCTTTAATAGAATAATAGCAAAAAATAATAGAAAGAAGATGAATAAGCTATTAAAGAAATATGTTACTTTTTAAATACACTACTAAAATATAAAATATATTTATACTTGTCAGCAGGGGTATGTATTTATTTTAGACCAATTCTAGTGTCGAGAAACACTCATGCATACCTATATTTAAATTCCGGACATCAATTTTGAATTTGAAAAAATGCTATTTTAAAAACTTTTTTTATAACAGTTTAAAATTTTTAGTTTATACCCAGAACTGAGACAAAATTTTGTAGAATCCATGAAACTCCCACATTATACGGCCACTGACCAACCTTCCACCTCATCTTCCTCAGTTTCAAAAAACTAATGTCTTCAATAACAGTTACCTATCAGAATACTAGAGGGTTACGTAGTAAACTTCCCAAACTGTATTCTGAAAATTCTTTCTTTGCATCTCACATTGTTTTATTTACAGAAACTAGGTTAAAGCCGGAGATCTTAAGCTCCGAAGTTTTTCCTAGTAGGTACACCACTTTTAGATGTGATAGAACTCTGTGAAGGGGAGGAGGAGTGTTAATTTCCGTAGACTCCAAATTCGCTTCTGAAGAGGCAAAATCACAAGAGTTTGGTGACATTGAATTTCTTTGCATTAAAATTACTTTGTCCAATCAATCTTTGTATGTTACCTGTTCTTACATAGCACCTTCGTTGTTTGGTTTTTGATCGTCTGTCTGATGGTGACCAGTTGATAGCTCTGGGTGACTTTAATATCCCAGAACTTATGTGGTCAAATTTTGAAAATTCACCGTCTTCACAGCTTAACTCCCACCACGACATCTCTGCGGGCATGTTCGACATGTCACTCGGGCAAATTAACCACGTTAGAAATTCTTTAGGTCGGCTGTTGGACTTATGTTTTGTTTCTGATCCTGATGAAAATACTCTTTCCAGAACTTTGCCCCTTTCTAACTGTGAGGATCCATATCATCCCACTCTTGAGGTTTCAAAAGAAAACAATTGCTTAATTGACCTTAAGACTACACTTAAATCTCATAAAGTTCGTTTCTTTCGTAAGGCTGACTTCATGAAAATAAATAAGTTAGTTTCGGAGTTTCGCATTACAAAAAATTTATTACACTTTGAACATATTTTTCGACGCTTGCGTGGAAATATCCGTCCGCTTCAACGAATCCGCCTTGGTATATAAGGCACCTTATAATTTTAAAGAACATATGAGTAGACTTTTAAATATACATAGATTATCTGGCTTAGTTACAGTTACAATTAGTTATTCAAGATACTTAGTAGCTCGGTCCATTTTCACCGTGCATAACGCAGAATGTTATAAGAGTTGTATTCGACGTTAAGCTTTGTCTTCAGTATAAATTCACTATCGCCCAATCTAGACTCAATCCGATTTGAATAAATTTCAAAATTGGTGTTTAGCAAATAACCTAAAGCTTATGGATCGAAATGTAAACTCATGTCAAGAATTGAATGACCCGTACATAATTAAAACGTTATATACATCATTGGTCCGTCCGATTCTAGAGTATGGATCGTGTGTCTAGTGTCCTCAATATGGATTACACCAAGATAGACAATCGGTTTCGCTCTTAGGGGACTTAATTGGGAGTCCTCAATACGGATTACACCAAGATCACATAGAATTTGTACAAAAAAACTTCCTGACTTTCGCTCTTAGGGGACTTCTTTGGGATGCAAATCTTTACCACCCCTCTTATGGTAGAAGACTTTTTCTAATGAACTTACCATCATTAACAAACCGTAGAATGGTGCTAGGTGTCATGTTTCTATATAATCTTATTTATGGAAATGTAGCCCAACACGATCAGTTCACATCTTGTCACCTTGCTCCACTAATAATCTTAAATCCCTTATATTAACCGCCTTTTCTGTGCAACACTCTTCCTCGTGACATCTTTCTCCTACTCTTCGCTTAAACTATTTCGGATCTATTCCCGCGATTCGACCCGTACGTTACGCGGCAGCGTCCCTCGGTCGGTTGGGCGGGAGGTAGGCTGTACGTATGCAGTGGGAAAATAAACACCTAATTAAATATAAACAAAAATTTTAATTATGTGACTGTGTTTGGTTGGACAACAATTTTTGTTACTATTCAAACAAAAAAATATATTTTATTTTTACTATGTTTTTCAGTACTGAATCTCAATCAAAGGAATATTCACGAATAGAATCTCCCTTACAATGTACCCATTCGTAAGTTCCAACTTTTATTATTAACATTGAAAAATTTTGTATAATAAGCATAAGTTACATTTTCGCTTTATGATACATTTTTAAATTAGTTTAAAATTAAATTAAAAAGTCTATAACTTCTTAAAAATTTTCGAATTTGGCTTTGTTTCGATTGGGCATTTGAATTGTTTGGTCTCTACAAGAACCGGAAATAAAAAGACGAGTTGGTAAAACAATGAAAATTTATTTTTAGAATCTCAATAAAAAGTGGCGGTTGGTGTTTACACAGACTTTAACAACAGTTTGTTTTTATTATTTATTCAGTTATTATAATATAAAAAAAACTAAAGGCTTGTTAAAATTTTTTATTATATTTATACATCTTAATTTACAATATTACACAGTATAAAAAAGAATAAAAAACTATTCCACAGATAATGTGAGTCTGACACGCCATTCTTCATATTGACGAAAGGATCGTAGTGTATATTTCTTGTCACAAAGGCTCAACTTGCTGTTCTGGAGGTCAGCCACCAAAGTTTTTATGCTTTGTCTTCAAGGCTTCTTTAGATATTTTGTATGTGAGAAACCAATACCACTCTCCTGTCAAGGGTTATGCCTATGTTCTTGTGGTCCTTCTTTTGTGTAAAAAGCTCGCCTTGAATAAATACCTCAGGACTGAGGCATCTGCGAAGAGCATTAGGTATTACAGTTGAGCTGGATAGATGGCAATGTTCCAAGAATGTTCCAACTTTTGACAAGTACCCCGTTTAATCGAAACTGGTGGAAGAGAAAACTTTGTTTCATTTTTCTGATTCAAGAATACGCCGAAGTGTGCACTTCTCCAGGATCTGGGCACACATATGGATCACTCTGATGGGTCGATAACTGTCCAGTTCATAAGGAGGCTTACCTTTTTGGACTACCTCAGAGTGACCAGACACAAAATAGCTATTATTGATAATTTCTTGACCTCCATATTATCAATAAGGTCGTTTCTAAGCGCTTTTTTTGGTTTCAGTTTTTTGGCATTCTTCTGGAGCTCTTGAATACGGATCGAAGCAACCATGATTGCCATATGAAATGGACGAGAAAGACTTTAAAATTTCGGACTTTCGGTTTGCCGACAAACTTGTGTTGTAGCCGAATTAGTTATTATATCTACCCTTTTTATCACAGGTGGGATAGGTTTATCTTGCCTTGGATGGCGAAAACGACGAGTTGTGGATGTAAAAGACTGCAAGACCTCTAATCGTAGATGTTAGAAGATGCCCATTAAACGGGAATACCAAAGTCAATAGCCGATTCCTTATTTTTTATAATCATACATATTTTTATGGTAGTATGCAAAATCTATGGAGTTTATAGTAAAGATAGCTTAATAGTCCTAATAGTAAAATACATTATGCTATCATTACTATTTACAACTAGTTATTGTACTCGTTATTACTAAGATACAATACAGTATTGTGAGTCCCCTTTGCTGCAATAGATGAGGCAGAAATCAAAATGGTAAAAACTTCATCACTTTTCTGTTTCGAAGAGCTAATAAAAGGACTTTTTTATTAGCGAATAGCCAAAATTATTATTAGAAAGCGAATTTTTATGTTGTATAACCGTTTCTAATAACACATTTGATGTTTTTCATCAACTAAACATTTTTTACAACAATAAATTGATTTAGGGCTCTGGAATGCCTTACCCATCGCAACCTCCCACCTCGTCCAGCGAACCACCACGAGCACCTTTTGGAGCTGGGTGGGTGCAACCGATGAATCAGAACCCTCCATACCCGCCACCTACCCAGTCACAGTTCCACCCTCAACATCCGCCCCATGGGCAACCGTATATTGCCCATCAGAGTGTTCGTGCCCCATATCCTTCACCGATTTCGGCGCCCTACCTGAGCACTTCATTTTCTTCGAACCCAAACCCGTACTCAGCACCTTCGCACAGCTCATCATTCGCTTCCCAACACCAATTTCAACAGCATGTGCAACCAGGCTTAGGTAACACTTCTTCTTGGGATCATGGAGCCATACCACCGGGAAATGTGTATGGACAAGGACAAGGTCAATGGCAGGGATACGGAAGCGGAGGCGGAAATGGGCAGGGTCATTGGCATGGGCAAGGGTATGGGCATGGTCAAGCGCACGAGTATCGGCCACCCACAGCTCTTAAAGAGGTTCGTCATCAATCGCTGCCCATAAAATGCTCCATAAGGAGTTAATCCTTAGCTTTGTTAAAGTTAAATTATAAATATTTTAATTATGGATCTAACAACGAAGTATCCGTCCTTTTTAAAGTTTTATGGCCTGACTCTTGCAGGGAACACCCACTGTCAAACCTGCGCAGGGTTTCGACCCTGTCAAGGATGCCCACGACCTTCGAAAAGCCATGAAGGGTTTTGGAACTGACGAGGACGCGCTGATTAATATAATTTGCCGGCGTTCAAACGAACAGCGCCAGGAGATTCAGCGTCAGTACAAGACCCACTTCGGGAAGGACTTGATTGAAGACATTAAGTCAGAGACAAGTGGAAATTTTGAGAAGTTACTGGTCGGCCTTCTTCGCCCAATCGTGGACTTCTATTGCGCTGAGTTGAATGATGCCATGGCCGGAATTGGAACCGATGAGGAGGTCCTTATTGAAATCCTTTGCACGCTTTCCAATATAGAGATCTATACAATCAAAAATCAGTACTTACGGTGTAAGTAAGATCGATCAAAGTGAGTTTTTTCAAGGTAATTTTTAATTTTAAATCTGAACAGTGTACGGCGCTCATCTTGAGTCTGAGCTAAAATCCGAGACATCTGGAAACTTTAAGCGGTTGCTTATCTCGCTTTGCACAGCAGCACGCGACGAAAGTGGACGTGTGGATCCCAACGCGGCCAAGGACGACGCTAGAGAACTACTCAAGGCCGGAGAATTACGAGTTGGCACGGACGAGAGCATGTTTAATATGATACTCTGTCAGAGGAACTATCAGCAGTTGAAACTGGTCAGCAGTCAAAAGGTTCAAAATGATTCCTTATTAACGGTCCTATTCCCCAGATATTCCAAGAGTACGAGAACATGACGGGTCACTCGTTGGAGAAGGCCATCAAAAAGGAGTTTTCTGGTGACATTATGGAAGGTCTAATCGCCATCTTCAGGTGCGTCACCAACAAGGCCGACTACTTCGCGTCGCGCTTGCACAAGTCCATGGCTGGCATAGGAACCAACGACACCCAGCTGATCCGCGTAATAATCACGCGCAGTGAGGTAATGCATTAGTGCAGTCAATAATAGCCTTTTTTTGACTGGGATTAAATGAATTATTTTGTTTTTAGATCGATATGGTTGACATAAAAGTGGCATTTGAACGTTTATACGGCAAAACTTTGAAGAGCTGGATTAAGGTAGGAACATAAGACTTACATCTGGACTATTTTAATATATAAGTAATTTATTTTTCCAGGGTGATACTTCCGGCCATTATAAACATGCTCTTTACGCACTGGTGGGCGAACAGCGCTCTTCTTAACCATTTATTTTTTATTCATATTTTAAATCGGAATGAATGCAATTATTCGAATATTTTAAATTTGATATATATTTATACAATATACGCACCTATGGTGTTGCTGATTTACGGATAGCGCTAAGGGCTGCCAATTATTTTCTTAAAAAGACTTTCTTGTCTGTTTGTCCAGCTCAATATATTTTGAAGCTTTTAAAACGCACTTATAAAATATTAATTAAGGGATACGTATTTTCCCATATTAAAATTGAAACTATGTAGTCAATTAGGCTTAGTATGCAGCTTTCCAGCTTCAACGAAACTGTCTCCAACAAATTTTAGCCTTCACCAGAGCATTTACAACTGCAACAGGTACTCCAAACTATTTGCATTTGAATTTAGATGGATTTTATGTAATGTGCTGTTCATAATAAACCTTTTAGCCTTTATTCAAATAAAATATTCAAAAAATTATCGGTTTTAGTTTAGTTTAGTTTTAGAAATTTGTTTTTAAAACCGTACGGTATTTATATACATAGTAAACTTTTTCAACTTCAAAAACCACAGGTTCCCATATTGTATGGTGGTAAGGTATGTGCCCGTTCGTTATTGAAGTACCACTGGGATTGACAGAGGGCGTACGAATTTACTATTTTAATATTCGGACCTCGATAAATAGAGAGTCATTACGTAGGTAGTTGCGGCTGGCGATGACCTTGTGGGGGATGTGGAAATACTGGTTGCTGTGTATATAGTCGTCGCTCTTTTTACGCACAAAAATCGATTTGACGTAGTCCTGGGCTTCTGATATATTTGAGCTCTGATCGCGGATCACAATCTCAGCCTGCAACCGGCAGGGCCATGCCAGAAGTGGATCGTACTCACCGGCAAGGACGTTGAGGCAGGCAATCAGATTCCGTCCCTTCCAGGTGCCCTTTCCATTCAAGTAGATATCCAACTAAGTCGGAACGTAAACTAAGTATTTTTTTTCTGGGATAGTGTTTGTCTTTACGTACCCGAAGGGCATATCCAAAGGCTTTGTTGGAGAACATGGCACTGTGCAAGATAGTGTCGTACTGCTTGGCGTCTTCCAGTTTCTTGGAATAGTCCTTGATGCGCCAAATTAAATGACCTAAAAATGTGATTCAATTTATTAGAAATATAACTAATTATTTCCGCCCTACATATAATATATTATATATATGTATTAGGGCGGTTCGATTTGTAGGGGGTCAAAAAAATCGCTTAGGCACATATGATTTTTGGATTCTAGGGATCAAAATAAGAAACTTTGCTCAAGAGACCATGCCTCTAAAATAAATTCTGATGTCCCTTGTTTTAACGTGTAGGAAAAATCCTGTTTTGATCCATTTAGAGTGCCCCAATCGAGTCCAAATGTATGAACGACCCACTAACTTTGGAGGGTCGACCCACCCATACAAGTGGTACCCCCCTAGGATCCCACAGGAGGGATTCTCCCTTACAAAAATATCACAAAATCACAGCACCTAAAAAGTATGCTACGAAAATATAACTCAAAACCTGTTGCTCCGCCCACCGCCTCTCTTCCTTTTCGTCCCTTGGGGGCCCCATATATGTTGCACACATCCTTATATTCCTTGCAGGTAGTATATAAGTCGGAACGGCCGGGATCGGTCGACTCTATTCAATAGCTGTCATATAGAAGGAAAATAACCGTAACTTTTGTTTTTTTTTAAGTTAGTGGGCTGGGACTTTCTGAGGAATTGATTTTGGACTTTATCCGATCTAATAAATTTTATTAGGAGCGGTCGACTATATCCTATAGCTGCCATATAACTGAATGATCGGATTTGGAATAACATTGTTGTTTTTCAGATAGATTGGTGGAATTTTCTACTGATTAAATTTTGGGCAACCTAATCCGATCTGCCAAATTTCAAAGGGATCGGCCGACTATATCTATATAGCATGTAACTGAACGATCAGAAATGGCACAATCTTGGTACTTTTAAAGATTTTTCTTTTTTTTTTAGAAAATTGATTTGTTAGTGAAATTCAACTGAAACATCAACCGCCCTTTCCTTTCTTTTTTGAATGTGCTAGGAGTCGAAACCGTGGGATTTCGGGCCAATTTATGAGACATTTAACTATTCAGCTATTTTCCAAATCGTAATACCACTGCAAAAATAACCCCTGGTGTTTCCTAAAAGCCAGGTGCTTTTATAACAAAATCAAGTAAGAGCAAAAATTAATAAGTATAAAATAAATTACAAAAATAGTTTAATTCCAGAGCTCGGTACCCTTCTTTCACGGTACCCATCCGAGAACTCACACGAACCTTGCCAAGGTTTCGTGTGAAAATATTACCAACCTTCACTTGCTTTAAAAAATGTTTAGCTGCTGCATAATTTCTCCTCAGCCTCCTTGCCCACAAAGTGTAATCAATAACCAATTCGTTCTAATTTAAATTGATTTGAAATTGATTCGAAAACTCCTCAGTCTTGTTTTGAGGTTGGGGTGTTTGCAATGGTATAACTCAGGTTTTTTTCCAATGTTTTTAATTCAAATATATACATATATTATATTTATATAGTTTTAGTACAAAAGTATGAATGGTTTAACGTGAGCATTTGCCACGTTGGCTTAATCTCACGGCCCCCTTCGGCTTGGAATATGTAACTATGCGTTAATCAGCGCCCCTTTGGAACTATGTTCCGCTGAATACCGAATGAAAGTCAATCTTTTCGGGTGGCTCATGTTATGACTTAATTCTCTGTGAAGGATAGTGGCCTATCTAAATCTCTTCTGATCTATGGGTCAACGGCACCCGGTTATATAACGCAACTCCACGTCGAGCTTGAGAGCTCTACACTCATTTGGGTGACAAAGCACAACCACCATGTATCTCCCAAAGGGGCCTCAACCATAGCAGGGACGGAACATTTTCCGTGGGATCTGACTCTCGTGGTACCAGAAATTATCACTGCCTTGGTCAGGCGCCGTGCCAACTTAATTCTCTGTGAAGGATAGTGGCCTATCTAAATCTCTTCTGATCTATGGGTCAACGGCACCCGGTTATATAACGCAACTCCACGTCGAGCCTGAGAGCTCTACACTCATTTGGGTGACAAAGCACAACCACCATGTATCTCCCAAAGGGGCCTCAACCATAGCCAGGACGGAACATTTTCCGCGGGATCTGGCTCCCGTGGTACCAGAAATTATCACTGCCTTGGTCGTGCGCCGTGCCAACAAGGACTCTACCGATTTTGACTCCAGAACAGTCACAGGTCGATGGCCCCGGATAGACAAGTGCATAGCTCCTTGGAGTAGATTATAAAGTGGCTGAGGCCAAATCATAAGGTGATACAGTCTTATCCACCATGTTCATGGACATAGCGCTCTCACTGTTCGGAGGCGAGCACTATTCCTTCCTCTTCCGCTACTGTGACGACCAGTAATGTACATAAATGATTAAAATTTGAAATAAAAACTTCCTAAAAACCTCTCGAAAATAGGCCGCCACACGGGATGATCCCCTTAATAATGCATTTTAACCGTTCAGCCATTATCCAACTCAAAACATCATTGACCAAATTACACCTCATTTTTAGTTTCGCGTTTTTTTTTGTTCTTTATTGGGTATATTTTGAGAAAAAATTAAGTAAAAATAAAAGAATAATTAAAATCAAGTATGGAAAGCCTACTTCGGGCGGAGCCGAAGTTGATAAACCCTTACAGTTAGGTAGCAGCCTTTATTATTATACATATATCGGATCGTATATAGTTGGCCGATCCTTATGAGAATTTCACCATTAAATCACTTTTCCAATAAAAATATTGGAAACAGTCGCAAGCATCTTTAACAAGAAAGGAGAGCTAACTTCGGGCGGAGTCAAAGTTGATATACCCTTGCAATTAAGGTTTTGCCGTTTCCGATCGTTCAGGTCTATGGAGGCTACAGGATATAGTCGGCCGATTCTTATTGGCAGAAAGTTGGCAGAACAGATTGAATTGCCCAAAGTGAAATCCGTAGATTCTCCCCGTATTCTAGCTTCAAAAACAACAAAGTTATGCCAATTCCGATCGTTCTATGACAGCTATAGGATATAGTCGGCCGATCCTCCTTTTTTCTGCGTTTTCGGGTGTTATAGCGTCGATTTCAGCACGAATGTTTGCCTTGAGCTCGTCAATAGTCTGAGTCTGGTTGGCGTAAACCTTGCTTTTCAGATAACCCCACAAAAAGAAGTCCGGGGGGGTTAAATCAGGTGCTCTGGGTGGCCAATCAATGTCGCCTCTTTTGACACCAGACGTTCCGGGAATTTTCGTTGCAAAAATGCAATTGTTGCGCTTGCAGTGTGGCATGGTGCACCGTCTTGTTGAAACCAGTAACCATCTAGACCTTTCTCAAGCATTTGCGGGCAGACATAATGAGACAGAATGAGCGCAGAAAATATGAGTCATTTTGTAATTGCTAATAAAGGTGGCCACTTAATTGATATTGTTTTCAAAAACTAGCCCAAAAAAATTGTAAGGAACCAAACTGAATAAAAATACATTACTTATAGAAATCGGTTGTGTTTTCTCAAAGTTATTCCATGTTTACATACCGACATAAAAGACGGAGCACCCAAATATAACATGTGTGGAAAGGCCCAACTCTCTAACTTAAAAAACGTCAAAGTTATGGCATTTCCGATCAATCATTTATATAGCAGCTATAGGATATAGTCGACCGATCCCGACCTTTCCGACTTATATACTGCCCGCAAACAAAAGAAGGATGTGTGCAAAGTTTCAACTCGATAGCTTTAAAAATGAGAGATTAGTTTGCGTAAAAACGGACATAGGATTGGAGATGTATCCTTCACTTCGTTGCACACTTTTGACCAAAATTGTAATACCCTCTGCAAGAGTATAAAAATATCAAGGTTGTGCCATGTCCGATAGTTCAGTTACATAACAGCTATAGGGTGGTATAGTCTCCCAATCCTTATCGCAAATCGGATAAATTTGCTCAAAATAGAACCTGTACCAAGTCCCATCTTTCTTACTTAAAAAACACCAAAGTTATGGCATTTCCGATCAATCAATTTTATGGCAGCTTTAGGATATAGTCGACCGATCCAGGCCGTTCCGACTTATATACGCATTTTTCATTTTCAATTTTTCTATTAGTGTATAATATAAAAAAACATCTTGACGAGGTAAAATAACGGTGACGAACCTGCATGCGAAACCCAAAATATCTTATATCAATTTTTGTGACGAAAATATGCTATATAGTAACATATCAACAAAAATTGTTTAAGTGTATATCAGTAAATTTTGTAAACCAAAGCTGAAGCATTTTGTATTGAAATTCGTAACCCAGCTGGAAATAGCCTCATTCCAATTTTTGTTCAAACATAAACATTTAATTATTCCAATTCGGCTGAAAACAGCCTCATTTCAGATTTCCAATTTCTAAGAGTCACTTCAGATTGAAAACCAAAATAATATTTCGGTAAACAGAATCCCAACTCAAATCTTTCTCACTCCTTTTAAGTAAATTAAAACTAAAGAGCTCAAACCATTCTTAAATGGGAACCCACTTCACAGGAAATTTCACATTTTCTTCGATTAATTAATTGAGACCCAAAGCCTTCCATGTCAACTGACACCTCAAGTAAACGGTTCCGACTCAATCTAGTCCCTTCAGAAAACAAAGCCTCTCAGAGAGAAAAGCTTCTTTCGAGCTTTGATCTGCAAAAAGCTTCAGCAAGGGTAGCTATAAAAAGGACTAAGAGCCCCAAAGCTATGTTAGTTCTCAAATTCTAAAATTCTAAGCAGATTTAAAGAATCACACTGTATCAAAACCGGAACTCAAATAAAAATATATTTTTTCAAACTACTTTGAAGAAGATATTTAATTACATAGGTGTACAACATTGCATATAAAAAATATTCTTATTCGGAACGTGCTTGATTTTTTGTTTGTTTTGCTTGCATGGTATTTTACCTCGTCAAGAGGTTTTTTATATGATATGAGTTGTTTTTTTGTATATATAGATCTTTAATTATTTAAAATAGAACACATATAGAATATTAAAGTAACCTCTGGACAGGCGATTCACACAGTTAGCAATACTTTAAATGTAAGGATAAACACCAAAACTCTTTTTATTTACTCCATAGATTTTGACATTAAAGAAAGTGAAATAATTAAAAACCTTTTTATAGATGAAGCTATCGAAATATTCTTGAATTTCGATAGCTTCAGTGGTTCTGAAGTAATACGTATTTTTAACTCACAAAAATTTTGGAATTTGGTTAGTTTAAAATTTTTAATTACAAATTTGCCCCAAATTCTATTAAATATGAGAATTTCACCATAAATTTCAAAATTTCAAATAAAACTATTGGAAAAAGCCCCAAGCATCTTTAAAAATAGCAAGGTTGTTCCATTTCCGATCGTTCTGTTATATGGCAGGAATAGGATATAGTCGACCGATCCGCCATCCCCCCGGCCGATGGGGAAATATGCCATGTACGTATGTACATATGTATGTGTACGCAACAGCAATCTTCACAGGTGGCTGCACAAAATTGGTAACTGCACTTATAGGACTATAATCTTGAGTTAAAGATTATGCCAGATATAAGCGATATATCAAAACTTGCGTCATCTCAAGGGCTATCTCTACGTGCAATATAAATTGAAAATTATTTTTTTTTTCAAGCATCTCAAATTTTTTTTAGGAATGGTAAAAAAAAAATAGTGCAAACAGTCAACCAGACAAACCGACACACTGGCTTCATTTTGAAAAAGCTATAAAAATCGAATTTTTTGAATAACTTCTGAAAGAAATGTCGGATTGGGTCGGTTGAGATACCAATGCGTTTTTAGGAGTAAAATGCGAATATGTAAAAACATTTTATCTGGGGACTAAAATGTCTCCACCGCCCCAATTTAGTGATTTTAAATTTTTTTACTTTCACCCCAATGTCTCCCAAACCAAATAACTTTTGGAAAATGGTTGCACAAATATTATCTAATTAGAACAATACCTTTCGATTGATATATAATTCATTAAGATCGGTTGCCTACAGAAAATTTTTAATTCTTCGGCTATATATAGAGTCTCCTCGCGCACGCCAAGGCATGCAGGTCGTCCACAGTGATGTATGAATGTATGTATATAACCATACCTCTAATGTTTTGCACACTGGCTATGCGTTGTTGCATGGCTATTTGGCCCTCCAAGTCCGACAAATTTTGCATGGTCTGATGTAAAGCTCGATCCAACTTGTCGCATCGCTCTTCCGTCTCGCATACGATGTTCTTCATGTTTTTAACCTCGTAGTCTAGAGTGGCGTGTTTTGATGTGATGTGGTCATTACTTCCTAGTTTCGTCTTAATATCCTCATTAATCTGTTGCATAAACTCTTCTATCTGAAAGAATTTATCACTAGAATCCAAAGAATCACTCTTAATTATTGTAACATAGTTTAATTTGTATTAGGTTATTAGATGGATTTCATTCTTAGCGTATTGACTTGAGAAGACAACATTTTTTTTCAAATAATATTTTGAATTTATTCTCTTTATAACCTTTAGAGGGTATTTGGTCAAAAGTGCATAAGTGCATATTTATAGAAGAATTAAAATATACTCACTGACAGCCAATTTAAACAGTCGGCTGTTCACACTTCAATACAAGTAAAAATACATAGGCATGTACATATATGGAAATTCGGAAAGGGAAAATAATATTCTCTATCTTATATATATAGTCTCTAAGATCTACGCGTTAAAAAATACTAAAAGCCAGTATGAGAAAGTTTTATAAATCCTCGAAAAATTAAGAGGAATTCAGCTGTCATTTCTTGCTTCTTTTTACTATTTAGGTGATTGGTTTTACGGTAAGTGAAAAAGATATGTAAATTATGTAAATCTTTAAATTTATGTTTCGATATTTATTTTGTATCAAAACTTTTGCAAACTCGATCCAGAACTGGTGCTTCAGAAATATGCAAGTTGTGTGGGTGGGGCTTGGGCAAAAATGTGGTATAATTATAAGAAAAACCGTATATTAATTATAAATCTTTCTTTTATAGTCTCTGAGATCCACACGTTTTACATGTACTGCTACCATTAGTTGAGAAACTCAAATACACCCGTTCCTTCTTATTTTATTTTTGACCGTCACCGAAGTTGTTATTACTTACCGATTCAACCGTTCGTTCTCGAAAATAATCTCCTCTAATTTAAGGATGTTTTCGTTCAACTGATTCTGATGGATGTTAACGTCCATAGTTAGCTGATTAACAAGCTTCTGGGCTTCATCAAGACGCGCTTCAACTTGATCTTTCAGGGACTATGGTTTGAGTTTTGAAATATAAAGAGAAAATTTATTAAGCACCAATTACTGAGTTCCAAACCTCAGAGCTAAAATAATCGAACTCACGCGAGTAATATCGCAGCAGTACTGGACATCTAGTCGGTTCTGCTCGGCAACAAAACTTCGCTGCGAAACTTCGTCTTCCAGCTGGCGTCGAAGGCCTCCGACTTCCTCCTCCATTTCTCGAGTCCAATCATCGACGACCTGGTTCTGTTTTCTGATGTTTCCCACATCGGTAATGAGATGTAGACGTTGCCTAATCTCCTCGTTGAGTACTGAACGTATGGCACCCACATCTTGTTCCAGCACCTGTAAGCGGTGGACGGAATGCTCCTGGTGGTCCATAGTAACGCTACCGCGCTGGTTCTGGAGCTGTTTGGATCGGGGGCACTCCTTCAAATGGGAGCGCATGCGAATTCGAGGTATGAAGGCTTGGCAGCCGTTGGAACACTCCTCCAGCACCTGTCCGCAGTGGATTAGATGTTCCTGAAGTAAAAACAAGGTCAAATCCATATAAAAACAGTATAGGCACATAGCGTAAGAAATCATACCGTAAATGTCTGGGCCTCAAACCACTCGTTACAGAATAAACATGATGATTTCTCATACTTAACGATGGTGGTTGACTTCTGCGGGCACACGCTCAGATTTCGATTTGTTGGGTCTTCTCCAGACAACGCCTTAGTCTGAGACATTGTCAAATTGGGAAAATCGAAAAAATAATCAAATATGTCGGTACTTTAGCGAAAATTTTGTGGCACTCTTATGGTCAACTTAAACACACTAAGTCTTATCGGAAATGATTAAGAATTTCTATGGGTATAGTCATTCAATGTACGCAATGGACGTATGTACATATCTGTGTACACACAAAAATATTGTCTCGGTTTGGGGTGTACATGGTATATATTCTGATTTTTTCACGTAGAGATAGCACTTGGTAATGGGGTTTTATTAACCAAAAACTGAAGATTATATTGACCACGAACCACCAATCGTGAGCTCCGCCTGCTCTTTTCCATAAAACGTAACTGAAATGCGACCGAGTTGGCAAGAGTCGCTGCCAAAAGAGTAGGTCTGCCAAAAGAGTAGGAGCCACCATGGTGTTGCACCAAAGCGCGATTATTTTTTGATAAATATATTTATAGGCGTATGTGTGCTCCAAGGGAGATAACATTATCAATGGAAAAGTCCCACTATTTTTTTTATCAATGCGAATAAGAACGACGCAATCATCCAGCCTATGTAACCAGCACGGTGGGCTGTATCCGTGGTTTACTCTATCAAAAATATCCATAACAAGAAAAGCTAACAAGCTGAAGTGTTAATAGTGATGTTTAATATTGTGAGATATACATATATCGGATCGGATATATATGGCAAATATCATGGCAGCGATAGTAGACCGATCCCGGCCGTTTCGACTAGAGGTGGGCTTGGGCTCGTGTTTTCGTTTCGAAAATTTTGTATTTTCTAATTTTTTTTTTTTTTTTTTTTTCCTTGCAGAGGGTATTATAATTTTGGTCAAAAGTGTGCAACGCAGTGAAGGAGACATCTCCGACCATATAAAGTATATATATTCTTGATCAGGATCAGCTCCTGAGTCGATATGAGCATGTCCGTCTGTCCGTCTGTCCGTCGGTCCGTCTGTCCGTCTGTCTGTTTCTACGCGAACTAGTCTCTCAGTTTTAAAGCTATCGAGTTGAAACTTTGCACACACCCTTCTTTCTGTTGCAGGCAGTATATAAGTCGGAACGGCCGAGATCGGTCGACTATATCCTATAGCTGCCATATAACTGATTGATCGGAAATGCCATAACTTTGGTGTTTTTTAAGTTAGAGAGTTGGGACTTTCCACACATGTTATGTTTGACCAAAATATCTTATGTACAAAATTTCATAAGGATCGGCCGACTATATCCTATAGCTGTCATACAACGATCGAAATTGGCATAACTTTGGTGTTTTTTAAGTTAGAAAGATGGGATTTGGTACAGATTCTATTTTGGGAAAAACAATCTGATCTGCCAATTTTCATAAGGATCGGCCGACTATATACGATCCGCTACATATCTAATAATATAAGATGCGTGGCGCCACCTAGTGGACTGCGACTGAACTGCAAGGGTATATCAACTTCGGCTCCGCACGAAGTTAGCTTTCCTTTCTTGTTTTTTTTTTTTTTTAAATAAATAATGTAAATATTATATTTCGTGTTGGGCGGTATTTTTTTTGGCAGTGCGTGTGCGTCCTTGCTAAAAAAAACTTCTCTGTTGTGTCGTGTTGGGCCGTGTCGAAAAATTCAGCCCATGCCCACCTCTAGTTTCGACATTTATACTGCTTTCTAAGGAAGACGTAAATGTGTTCAAAGTTTGGAATCGATAGCTTTGAAACTTAAATACTTCTTAAATAGGAGCAGATATACTGAGTTATGTACAGACTAATAAGCTTATGGATATATATGTATTGCCTCAGGAGGTGATGTAAAGAATATCGTACGGTCGGATTTCATGTTCGGACTAGACCCTTTAAAAAGGAGTCTGAAAGTTTGGTCTTTTTTGTATGTAGCGAAACCATATTGGGAGGTTTACGTAATATTATGTAAATTCCGAAAGTAATAAATTCGGTTTCCCGCACTTTAAAAAAAAATTTCAAAAATTTAGCACAATGGTTTGTTTAAATCCTTGCAAAAATTTCTGCGCACCTTCTTTGATAACATATCCGGTAGTATGCATCCAGTTTTTTTAATCTTCCTTTTGTAACCTTCTCAATCCACATGAGCGATTGGTGTTCCATACAAATACTTTCTCTCCAAATTTATTCATTTGAATTTTGGATATCGAATTATCAACTGTCCCACCTTAAGTTTTTGTATAAAATTGAGGGCCGGGTAAGGTTTTTGAGTTCAATTTAATGTGAGTTTCGTTCCGTAATTTCCGATCGTTCAGTTATGTGGCAGCTATAGGATATAGTCCGCCGGTCCTTATGAAGTTCGGTACTTCGGATTTGTCCTGGAATCTGTATAAAGTCCAAACCTTCTAGCTTAAAAAACACCAAAGTCACGTCATATGCGATATTGTAATTTTGTTCAAAAGTATATAACGCAGTGAAAGAGACATCTCCGACCCTATAAAGTATATATATCAGGATATTGATCAGGATCACTTCCTTAGTCGATATAAGCATGCCCTGTCCGTCTATCTGTTAGTTTCTACGCAAACTAGTCTCTCAGTTTTAAGTTGAAACTTTGCACACGTCCTTCTTTTGTTTGCAGGCAGTATATAAGTCGGAATGGCCGGAATCGGTCGACTATATAGCTATAGCTATATAGCTACATATATCCCTAACTGATTGATTGGAAATGCCATTACTTTAGTAATTTTTAAGTGAGAGGTTTTGGGACTTTCTCACGTGTTATTTTTGGATATCTTATCTACAAAATTTCAAAAGGATTGGCCGACTATATCCTATACCTGCCATATAACTGAACGATCGGAAATGGCACAACCTTGCTTGCCTCTGTTTCCAATATTTTTATTAGAAAATTGACTAAATGGTAAAATTTTCATAAAGATAGGACATATATATATACGATCCGATATATAAAATAATAATATAAGCTGCTGCTTAACTGCAAAGGTATATCAACTTTTAAAAAAGTTAGCTTTAAGGCTCCGCTTAAAGTTAGTTTTCCTTTCTTGTTTTAATTTATTAATGGAAGCTTAAGTGAATTTGGAACAAAAATTTCTCAAATTTCAATAACAAACAAACCAATTTTATTACCTGATATTCGTAGAAAACAAGGTTATATTGTATTTGTAAGATTTCATCACCGGCGCCAAAAAATAAAAATATTCATCATATATAGCCAGATCAGCCTGTTCGGTTGTCTGTATGAACTCATGGATCTCAGAGACTTTAAAGGATATAGCTGCTTTGTAGATTTCTAGATTCTAGAAGATTTCTGGATTTCGATTGTTGATTCTTATAATACCGACGCAGTTTATTCCAAATTTTTGCAACATCCCCTTTTTTTACAGTGTACTTCGTAACGGTTCATCTGAATGGTTGCTAAAATAAGTAAATTAAAATTGTTTCACTTTCACCCACACACTTTTTCGAACCCAAAAATTGGCAAACATTAAAAAAAGGAGCGCTCTAATATGGAAGCTCTTCAGACTGCCAAAACTTTTGGAACCCATAAAAATAAAAGTTTCGATAATATAAAATGTTTAACAAACAAAAATTTGTATTTTTGAAAAAAAAAATCTACACAGTATAAATAAATAATTGAAAAGTATAAAAGCTATGTATAGTCTAGGATGGATTACAAGTAGGTGGATTCAAACTTTTCGCGCATCTTAAGTTTTCTTTGATTTCCAGGAAAAATGCTGAAGTGCTTGATGTTCAGTGCCCTCTGCAGCATTCGGATGGTGTAATCGGGTACCAGGCACGCCACACACGTTAGTAAGATCCACAACCAGGTCGGTAGCGAAGCTAATAGATTATTATAGGCCCAGTAGATGTCGGTGTCAAAGTCCCTGCAATAAAATTGAAAACTTGCAACGGATTCATAGTTTTACGTCCAACAGCACTTACAAATTTATAACGTTATAGATAACTGTGGTAATTATAAAGCCCAGAATAGAAATAACAATGGTAAAAATATACCAGTAGGAGAGGTACATCGACTCCAGCCAAAGCTTAAGGTTTACGACAATTACCACAGTCCACATTAGTAGTGTACCGAAGCAGGAAAACGCCGCTGTCTGCCCAACATTCAGGATAACGTTATTGTACGAAAATAGGCAAAAAGCAAAGTAGAATATGATGACGGAGTGATACACGGCGAACAAAACCCACATGAGAAAGTACGGCCACTGCAATTGTTTGTTATCCGTGTTCTTTTTATATAATTTTGGTGTTCTATAAGGATTATATAAGGATTAAATAAGTATTAAATGGCGCATCTAAAAATAAAAGCGATAAAGATATCCAACAATGGGTTGTTTTGAACAAGATGTTTTGCGTGAAAAGTGAAGAAATATTTTTTACTCAATTTGGATTATAGGTTATAAGGTAAAAAGGATGAACTACCTGTTTATAAAATTGTGGATACAACAATTTTTTTTAAAAGATTTTTTCTACTTCATTGCAAAAACATACCCACTAAAATATAAAGTACTTACCGCATAAGTTTATCCTCTGTGTAGGGTTTTTCAGAGATAGCTATGAAAAGGATGGGCAGGGACGTGTATATCACATTGTAGAGTGTTAGAAAGAGAGAGTCGTAGACAGAAGATGAGGAGAAGAGCGTGTGAAATTGGAACAAGAACATGATGCCCATGAAGACTATGTTTTTGTAGAAGAAATAAAGCACCAGCAGGGACAGTCGCACACTGTGATAGTGGCCGTGGACTAGTAACAGCCGCTTCAGCATGCAGAATTTAGCAAATGCAAAGTCCGCGCATCGTGCCGCCTGCCTGCCCTCGCGTCCCATGATCCCGATGCCCACGTGGGCCTCTTGAATCATGGACACATCGTTGGCACCGTCGCCGATGGAAGCCGTGTTGTAGTTTTCGTTGGAAGACTTGATCAGGGATACAACCTCACTTTTCTGTAAAGGACTCAGTCGACAGCACAGCACGGCAGTGCACTTAACGGCCACGTCCCGAAATTCGGAGCTGGCTTCCGTCAAAGCCACGTTTAGACTCTTTCCATCAATTAAAAGGGCACAGTCTTGGCCCATACCAAAGATTACTTCCCGATCCAGGGCGTTTAAATGCAGTAACATTTCTTCTCGGTTTTTACAGTCGATTATGAAGTATTTCTTTGCATCGGGTGGTATGTGTCCGCAGGACAGAGCAATGTTTAAAGCCGTCTCCACTTTATCGCCTGTCAGGACCCAGATCTTAATTCCAGCCGCCTGCAGTGAAACTAGAGTATCGGCCACGTCGTCCTGCAAGGCATCTTCCACGGCCGTCGCACCCAGAAGGTCCAGATCTAAGGAAAGGAATAAATAAAAAGGGTAAGTACCCAAAACAAAAAGATGACGAACGGACAGTTAAAATACATCATAAGACTTACTGCATTCAATTCTCGCATAACATTCCTCGCTCAGCTGCTTTCGATTCTCGAGGGAGCTGTTGGCTTGTGACAGTTCGACTAGAAAGTCTTGGTACTGCTCTTCAGTGATCAATCGTCGCGCTATAGCTAAGGTGCGAAGACCTAGGCGGGCAAAATCACTAATGTGGGCATCTGTCTGAGCGATCCTAGCCGCTGAGCTGTTGGCACACAACGGAAAGACGTAGCTTTCAGCTCCTTTAGTGTATATCCATTTTCTGCCTTCACCGTCCATCACAATGACACTCATGCGCTTGCGATCAGACGTAAATTCCAGGACGTGCAATCGCTGAAACGTTTCCTCCTTTGGCTTGAAACTCGTAAATGGTCGCTTGTAGTCTACGTGTGGAGGCACGATTCGAATCCGAAGAATTTCATCGTCGTCTCCCAGGTAGACCATGCCCAAATTGGCACAAGCTTCTACCAAGGCTTTCTCGTCTGGACTGGAGGCCTGATAGTCCAAAGTACTGTGAAAAGTTAAAAAATATTACAAATTTAAATTTATATTATTTTACATCAGTACAACTTCAACTTCCGAAGAGATAAGTCGTGCCAAAACAGCGTAAAGCCCAGCCTCGCGCAAACCAAAAAATTATCAGCAAAATTTTGCACAAACAAATATTAACCACAAAAGAAAATAAAAAACCCAACAACACCAAACACACGAAAACCTCTAATACGGGCTCAAGCCCTTCATCCAATCATGATGGATCCACCATATTTTTTTTTTTAATTACCTCAAAATCGTACCATTCCCAATTAGGCGACCCAAAATTTATTATAATCAAAAGAAAGGACAACGGCTCGTTTGAAAGAATATAACCGTTCATAATTAAAAAATCCGTGGACTTTGCCTGTGGAGGAGAAGTTGACGGATGCAAAAAACAAAGAGACGGAACATTATTAATAAAAACTAAAAATGAATTGCAAGCCAGAAAGCTACTTAAACTTACAACAATCGTAGAAATGGAAGTAACAATAAACGAACACAGAACACTGAACGTTTCTAAGGGAGTTATTTATTGTAACGACCTTAGATATATTGACGAAGACACTATTCTACAAGAACTAAAACCACAAAAAGTAAGCGAAGTAAAAAAAATAATGAAGCGACAAAACCCAAACATTAACTCTGATAGCAACAACACCACTCTAGTTAAAACAGGATTGATCATTATTACATTTGATACACACAAACACGAATTGGTTACGAAACAGTGCGTGTTCGAGAGTATATCCCACTTCCTCTCCGATGCAGAAAATGCTCCGCTTTGGTCACCCAGCACCAATATGCAAAAGCTCCGAAACTTGCACTAATTGCTCAGAAACAAAACACACAATCGACGGAGAAACATGCAAAAACGAAAAAAAATGCCTTAACTGCAAAAACAACCCAGAACTTGACCATCAGCACAGCCCAATCGACCGCAAATGCCCCACTTTCATAAAAAACCAAGAAATAACAGCTATTAAAACTACACACAAAGTTGATCACAAAACTGCCCTATTTTATTTCTATTTATTTATTTATTTCTAAAAACTATTTATTTCGAACGACACGGACCTCAATTGAGGAACACCTATGCCAAAGTACTTGCAAACGCCACAACTCAGAAGACAACAAACCATCAACCACCAAATTCTAATATAAATACACACAACACAACCACAACATAAATATTCGAACACCACACCCACATCAGGAACCCATATCCCTCCATCAAATACAACAGCTACCGGATCAGCCATAACAACGCTATTATCAAGCCAAACTTTTCTAAATTATCACCACCACGATTACGAAAAACTAGAAGACATGGATACTGACTGCATCACACATACCAGAAAACTAACCACACCATACTCGTCACAACTCTCAGAAGACTCACTAAAAGTAAAAATCTTCCATACAACAACTAACCTTAAAGCATCTAACAACAGCGACAGCGAATCCATATAGAATCTTAAACTCTAAGCAAGACTTAAACTTAAACCGTTAATACTACTAATAAAGTTAAGTTACAAGCTTTCATCTTCACTAAAATGTCATTAACACTAATTCAATGGAACTTAAAAGGATATGTAAATAACTACAACCAACTCCTTATTCTCATCATTCACCGCACATAATTTCCCTCCAAGAAACCCACATACAATACACTAATAACATACCTATCCCAATAAACTACAAACTATTAACAAAAATAGCAACCAACAGGTTTGGCGGCGTAGCACTTTTAGTTCATAAGTCAATTCAACTACACACTACCCCTAACATCTCAGACGGCCTAGAAACAATAGCCATAAATATACAATCTAAACTAAAATTAAACATATCTTCAACATACATATCTCCCACCAAAAACATTACCATCCAGACACTTCAAAACACATTTAACACACAACAAGCGCCCTCACTAATTATGGGGGATTTCAATGGATGGCATCCTTCCTGGGGCTCACCAACAACAAACACACGAGGAAAAATAACTCAAAGATTCATTGACAATGCACACCTTATTCTACTGAACGACAAATCCCCCACTCACTTTTCAACTCACAATACTTACACACACATCGACCTCACACTCTGCCCTCCAATTTTGGCCCCCCACGCTAAGTGGGAAATACTGAACGACCTCTATGGTAGCGACCATTTTCCTATTATCATCACCCTATTTCCATCAACTAATACAGAAAAATTCTACAGACCCTTCTTTAAGCTAAAAGAGGCCAACTGGGAAAAATACAACCTACTAACCCAACAATCAAACGTAAAATACCCAACCTCTCAGAACGTAAACAAAGAAGCAGCCCAAATTAACAGAATTTTTCTATCTAGCGCAAACCTTTTCATTCCACAAAATTCACCAAATACCCATCCATACAGGGTTCCATGGTGGAACAAAATACTCGACCAACTACAAAAAGAAAAACAAGAAGCGTGGAAAACACTTAACCGCCACATAACACTAGAAAACATCAATGACTACAGACGTAAAAATGCAAAATTTAGAACCATCTTAAAAAATAGTAAAAATGAAGCCTCTAGATCCTTCACTTCAACCATCCATCCGTCAACCCCTTCATCCAAAATATGGGCGAATATAAGACGCTTCTGCGGACTTAACCCAGTTAAGCAAATCCACGCCTTAACAAACCCAGACAACAACGAAGTAACTGCAACTAATAACGAAATTGCCAATATCTTTGCTAAAAATTTTTCAAACCTGTCAGACGACATGAACTTCCCAGAACAATTTCGAAACAACAAATACAGAAACAATACTGTAGATTACACACCCTCCCCATCAGCTCAAACCATAGAAAAACAGATTTCAAACCTCAAACTAGCGTCAGCACTACAAACCCTCAAAGGATCTGCCCCAGGACTCAACAGAATCTCCTACCAAATGATCAAAAATAGCTCCAATACCACAAAAAACAGAATAACAGCGCTATTTAACAAAATATTCGACACTCACATACCACAAGCCTTCAAAACTAGCCTTATAATCCCTATCCTGAAGCCAAACAGTGACAAAACCCAAACTACTTCTTACAGACCTATCTCTCTCAACTGTTGCCTAGCAAAAACACTGGATAAGATCAGGAAAGGAAAGCTAACTTCGGGCGGAGCCGAAGTTGATATACCCTTGCAGTTCAGTCGCAGTCCGCTAGGTGGCGCCACCCATCTTATTTTATTAGATATATATAGCGGATCGTATATGGTCGGCCGATCCTTATGAAAATCAGATTGTTTTTCCCAAAATAGAATCTGTACCAAATCCCATCTTTCTAACTTAAAAAACACCAAAGTTATGCCAATTTCGATCGTTCTATGACAGCTATAGAATATAGTTGGCCGATCCTTATGAAATTTTGTACATAAGATATTTTGGTCAAACATAACATGTGTGGAAAGTCCCAACCCTCTAACTTAAAAAACACCAAAGTTATGGCATTTCCAATCAATCAGTTATATGGCAGCTAAAGGATATAGTCGACCGATCCCGGCCGTTCCGACTTATATACTGCCTGCAAAAGAAAGAAGGATGTGTGCAAAGTTTCAACTCGATAGCTTAAAAACTGAGAGACTAGTTTGCGTAGAAACAAACAGACGGACAGACGGACATGCTCATATCGACTCAGGAGGTGATCCTGATCAAGAATATATATACTTTATAGGGTCGGAGATGTCTCCTTCACTGCGTTGCACACTTTAGACCAAAATTTGAATACCCTCTGCAAGGGTATAAAAAGGCAAATCGACTTCGGACAGTCTACTTTACGTAGACTATCTCATATCGAAGTCACACCAGCACAGTTCACTCGTCACTCTTGATTTTTCAAAAGCTTTCGACAGAGAGGGTGTGCATTCTATAATCGACCAACATCAGGAATGGAAAACAGGGCCAAAAATAATAAATTACGTCCGAAATTTTATGCTTAACAGAAAAATAATAATCCGTGTCGGTCAACACAGATCCAACACACTACCCTTATCCAATGGAATCCCTCAAGGATCCCCAATCTCCGTTATACTATTTCTCATAGCTTTAAATAAATTGTCCGATATAATATCCTTACACAAGGAAATCAAATTTAATGCATACGCTGACGACTATTTCCTAAGAATTAACTTTAATAAAAATAAAAATATCAGCTTTAACCTAGGTAACCTTTTAAATGACATAGAGAACTGGGGTTCATATTCCGGGGCATCCCTATCCCTTTCAAAATGCCTACACCTCCACATTTGCAAAAAGCACAACTGCCCCTTATCGTAACATTCAATAGCATGCAAATCCCCACAGTAAGCTCGTTAAAAATCATAGGAATAAATATAGACAGCAAATACAAATGGAACACACACATAGATAAACTTATACCTGCACTTCACAAAAAACTAAATATAATAAAATGCCTATCCAGTCTCAAGTTTAACTGCAGTACATACACATTAATCAACGTGGTAAAAGCTATTATTGTTGCAAAAATAGAATACGGCCTATTCCTATACGGACACGCACCCAAAACAACACAAATTAAAACCTTCTCTAAACTCCGCCATTCGCCTAGCTCTCGGAGCCTTCTGTTCTACTCCAACAAATAACCTCCTACAAGAAGCCTCCAATAGAATTAAAACGAGATCTGCAAACAGCCAAACTAAGTAAAAACCTTATTTATTCCAAAGACACGCCAATACACAAATTCGTAAAACAAAGTAAACTTAAAAATAAACCTCCACCAATTATAGACCGTATAATAAACCTCTGTGAACAATTTCATCTACCCTTCGAACCACAAACACCAAGCAAACTCAAGCCACCCTGGGACCTACCCAACCTTATAGACACATCCAAACGATTATATAAAAAAAGCAGCACACCCAAAGAAATATATCAGAAAATATACCAAGACACCAAATCAATCCTTAAATCACACAACTTTATATTCACCGACGGATCAAAAATAACCGACATTATAACATACGCCATTACAACTGAAACAAACATCCTAAAATGCGGAATCCTGCCACCATATTCCTCTGTTCTAACAGCCGAAATCATCGCCATTCTCGAAGCTATAAAAATTATAAAAGACAAAAGAGGCAAATATGTAATCTGTTCAGACTCCCTCGCAGCAATAGACTCTATTAAAAATACAAACAACAATAATATTTACCCAAATAAATAAGATCATTAATAACCCAGTTGGCCCCAAAAATCAAATTAATTTGGATTCCTGGCTATGCAGGCATTGCAGGAAACGAACTAGCAGATCAAGCAGCAAAGTCGACCAACAAAAGCCCACTAATCTTTACATCCAATATAAATCCTTCAGATATAAAAAGACAACTCAAATCTGAACTCAAGGCAAGACAAAGCCAATCTATCAACACCAATAGCCACCATATTAGCGACCATTTTAGAACAACCCATCAAAACTGTAATAGACTGGACCAAACTAAAATTACCCGACTACGTCTAGGACACACCAGACTTACCCACCAACACTATCTAAACCAATTTCCAACACCACCTTGCCCTTTCTGTCAAGGCAACCTCTCCTTACACCACAAACTAATCGCATGTCCACCTCTCTTGCAAACAAAACAAACCATATTCCAGAACTCCAACCCGCTACATCTCCTTAATGACCTTATTCCAGAAAACATTGAAAAAATACTACTACTTAAATTTATTTTAGGACTTACAATATAAAATCATGGATCTCCTTCTTCCTTCGTTGTGATTCAGCACGGACCAGGATGGTGGGTTGGCGAGTAAACATAGGTGCGGCATAGGACTCCCGGGAGGTGGTACTTGGGGATCGGAACAGGACGTTGGGGGCTGGGGCATCTGCAGCTATCGGACTGGTAAGATAAGCATTAGGTGCCCCATAGGAGTGGGCTCTTCGGTGGCCCATCGGTAGTGAATGTGCCTCCGCGTACTGGGGCAAGTCTCTTTCTGACGTAGAGCGCTGGAACTGCAGAGAAATGGGACGGATGTTGGAAGTGCCCTGTGGGGCAGAGTGAACGACCGAGCCCAGATCGTTCTGAATGGACTGCGAGTCCCCAGTGGGGGCATTGTGTCCTCGGTTAGCGGCGCGTGCGAAATTGGGGCTACGTTTGATTACCACCGGTCTCTTACGTCTCTCCACACTGTAGCCATCGTCAGTGACTAACAGTGGATTGACGTCAGAGGCCGTGGAAGTTGAGTTGCTGCCATTGGGGTGTGCCGAAACCGAATTCTCTATGGCGTGGGACACATTGAGTTCGCTCTGCTGACTAGAATTGTGGCTCTCCTCAGTAATGTCAGATATCGGGAACATCTCGGAGGGTCCCGATCTGATTGTTGCAACCGCTCCCGGGCTTTTCGGTTCCTTTTTGGTGCTTCTAGGCTCACTTCCTTCCGACGAGTCGGAGGCCACCTGAATGGTGTGGCAAATTGAAAGAGCCTGAAAGAAGACTCGCTGGTCGGCCTGGGTATAAATGGTTGCTATTTAAAATGGTATTAGACAAATGAAACGACCAGCTTACATTGAATTTGTTGATGTCCAATAAGGCGCTGGTCTCATCGTCTTCCAGGCGAGACTTTTTGAAGAGGAATTTGCGACCGGCTATTGAACACTGCTGGAAATTCATCTCGTTCTTGGTTAGAGTTCCCGTTTTATCTGAGAAGAGTATATTAATTTGGCCCAGTTCCTCGTTCAAATTCGATGTGTTAACCACACACGGCTGGTCAGTCTCCTTCTCATAAAGCTCCAAATCCCATTCCATAAACAAACTACCGATCACTCGTTGCAGCTCGATGGTCACGTAGAGGGAAATGGGAATTAAGTAGTTGAATAGGATTAAGAATGATAAGTAGTCCTGCAGGAATTGTTTCACACTATAGCTATCTGTCGCATCCCCCAGGTAGGTCAGCTTTGGTATCACAAAGAGTTCATTGTAACTGAAAATTTAGATGAAACAATGAGTTGTCTAAGGTCCAATGTCAGGGCTCAGAACTTACCGCTTAAGGAAGTATAGCAAGGTTACTATCGCGATGAGAGCCACAAGGATGACGATCAGAAATCGGTTTATGTACGTCTCGCTGGTGGCATTTTTATTGCGTGTAAGGCGGCTGTTCAGCTGTAACTTGGTCACCATGCCTGTGTAGACGGCACACCCAATGACACACTCTGTATTCTTTACCCTGGAACCTCGCAACAGGACGTTTTCGGCGGTGAGTGGTAACACTCGCCCTTCGCCGTTCTTGAGCTCGATTTTTCCGTTGAAGCTGTACAGATCAGTTGTGGCAGCTTCGCACTCAATTACGCCTAGCTTGTGCATTTCCTCCAGGTCCACGTCTGGTAGATCCCGCGGAACCATCAACGTCTTTAAATTGGATTCGCCGTCCAAGTTTGCTGTAGTAATGAAACACTTCCCGTGGGGATCTGTGGAGCGCAAAAGTACCAGGTCACAGGGCACATCACAGTCCCGCTCGACAACAACAAGGTCCCCAGGGGCAACGTTTTGTGACTTGATTATCGCCTCCTTTCCTTCCCTAATTATTGTCACTGCAATAGAAGCCGGTCTTAGATTAAAGATTCTTGCCCCGAGAATATGTGCTTTGTTTACCCACCGGGAGAGGCATTGACCATATTGTCGGTTCTGTAGCGCAGGACGTCTTCATATCCCTGCTTAGCCGCGGTCACGGCGATCACAAATACGAGTGGAAGAAGTGATGTCATCGGCGACACAGGGCTATCTGTTAAGAAAAATTAGCGGTTTTAAAATAATATTTGTAAAATAACATTGGAAAAAGATGAAATATTGTTTTACTAATAAAATTCCATTACAGACCTTTTTCGATCTTTTTAAATGTATAGAAAACATAATTGGAATACAAAGCTTATATTTTAAAAAAATTAGACTAGATAGACTAGATATGGATATACAATTTATTGCTCAGGATAAAAAATAAATAAACGAGAGAGGAAAGCTAACGTCGGCGGAACCGAAATTGATATACCCTTCCAGTTTAGAGGCAGCTTATATTCTAAGATATAATATATGTACACTGCAAATATTGGCAATAGTTAATCGATCCCAGAGAGAGTTTTATTATAAAATTAATTTCTTATAATACATTTTTTTTTCTAACCTGCTAACTTTAAAAACACCAAAGATGTGTCATTGTCAATCGTTCAGTTATATGGCATATATAGAATAAAGTCGCCCAATCTTTGTAAATTTTGGTCGTTTGGATCAGTTGGCTCTGGAATTCATAAAAAGTCCCAACCAATTAAATTATCCCTCATCCAGTTATGACATTCCCGATCAATTTGTTATATGGTAGCTATAGGAAAAAGTTGACCGATCTCGCCCGATAGCTTTAAAACAAAGCCTTAAACTAGTTCGTGTAGAAACAGACAAGCCTGTCTGGGACAGGGACATGCTTATATCGACTCAGAAGGTGATTCTGATGAAGAATACTTCACTGCTTTGCACACCTTTTATACCTCTTCAAGGGTATAAAAACGAGAAAGAAAAGCGGAAAACATTTGTTTTTTGAGTAGGCTTGAGTAGGATATAAATGTGACTATTTTTTGTACTTTTTTAATTAACAAGCGCTGGTTTGTGTCACATTTAAATAGGCACATTTATAAAATGGATTTTTTGTAGGTTGTATTTCACATCCCTTAAGAAAATCAGACGCGTTCAAAAACTGACAGATTAACTTGCGTAAATTTGTAAAATTGCATATTACATGAATGCTATAAGAATCTACGGCCCTCAATAATGTCCATGCAACATTTTTTTACAGTTGGTAATGCTTTTAGTCGCTTCTTCCACCGCTGAAATGAAAGATTTGATATTACATTTTCTTCTTCTTATGACTTAGACTTCACAATCCAATAGAAGCTCATTGACGCTCGAGTAACTCCCGATTTAACATCCCCTACTATTATGTATAATGTAACTATAATGCGTACGGGATTGGGTAACAAGTAAAATTTGGGAATTAAAATTATTTTTAATAATTACCGATAAGTAGGGATATTATTGTCATCACAAGGAAGTAAAAATTCGCTATGCGCCGAAATTGTTCCAGTAAATTTTGTGGCAGGAATGTAATCAATGTGTATTTGGTTGATTTTATGCGATTTTGACATTTTGGCTTTTTTTTAACATCCACCGCTCCACCGATTTGTATTTGCAGCCAGTCATTTATTGTACTTACTCTAGAGCCCTATAAAATAAAAAAATAAATAAAATAATATAGACTATACATACATACATATGTACATAAATTTAAGTTGATATTACAAAATAAACAATTTGATCGGTCATAGTTGGCCGATCCTTATACAAATTTCAATAAAAATAAAATGAAACCAATTTTTAAAAACAAAAATTTTTGTTAGTACCAAACGGAAACCAAGCTTCGGAATTTCTTAAAAACTTATATTTAACGAAATTGGTTTTATTAGGAAGTTTTTATAAGGATCGGCCAATTATATTCGATATTTGCAATACATATCCGATATAAAAATATCTTATAATATAAACTGCCGCTTACCTACAACGGTATATAAACTCCGGCTCGGGTCGAAGATGGGTGACCCTATCAGGTATATAAATTCTTGATCAGAATTACCCTCTGAGTCGGTATTAGATATCTGTCTATTTCTACGCAAACTAGTCTCTTAGTTTTAAAGCTAACGATTTCAAACTTTTCGGACATGCATATTTCCTTTGCAAACAGTATATAAGTCGGAACGATCCGAATCGGTTGGCAATATCCTATAGCTCCCATATAACAGATTGATCGGGAATGCCACATCTTTGGTGTTTTTTAATGTAGAAGGTTAAGACACAACCATCGTATTTTTGAATATGCTTGGGGCTTTTCCAAAATTTTTTTTTTGTAGAAAATTAATTTAATAGCCAAATATATAATAATATAAAATGTTTCTTAACTGCTATGGTATTTGCAGTTAAGTATTCCTTGCTTGGGTATACATACTTAAGGTATAAAAAGGTATACCTTGGTATTTTTTAAGATGTTTGGGGCTGTTTCCAACATTTTCATTAGAAAATTGATTTAATGGTGAAATTTTTAAAAGGATCGCCCATCTATGTACGATATATACATATATACTGATATAAGCTGCTACCTAACTGCAAGGGTACATCAACTTCGGCTCCGCCCGAAGTTAATTTTTCTTTCATGTTTTAAAATCAAATGAAACATTTAAAAAAACATTAATTTCATTCATATTGTAAGGCACTAAGTATCATTTAAATAAATCACTGTGTGCACAAACCTTACGCTTGTTCCATAGGAATGGCTCCTTGAGATAAAACGAGTCCTTGTCGACCCAAGTGTGGGTCGGATTAGAACCAATTCGATCGATGCGCCGAAATCCGCTCAAATAATCATGGCCAAAGAAATTCATTGTCTAACTCCGGGAGCCTAGCAGCGCTACGAAATTGATCAAGAAAGATCATTTCCTGGCGGTTAACGACTTAACGGACTTTGGGCCAGTAACTTTTGGCTGAATGTTCTTGGTCAGTTTGGGGCCACTTGACGCTGATTTTTGTTTCGATCTCACCTGCTGTATTTGTTAATAGTGCTATTTTGCTATTTGGTTAATTTTTTATTTGGCTATTAGTGTATTTTGATTCATTGTAGATTTTTCGATATTCGGCCTCACATGGAGCTGGAGCAGCTGTTGTGGTCACACAGACATACAATTTTGTTCAGCACACCTTAACCTTAAGTCGATGTTAAGTGGGCAATTTTAACACTTCAATTAAAAGTTGTATGATGCACGTCCACGAACATTTTGTAATAAATACACTACACTACGGCTACGGCTACGGTTGTGGTTACTATTACAATTACAAGAAGAGGTACGGGCCCAAGTACAAATGACCAGTGCGAATTTATTTACTACGTTATATGTTGGCTTAGTGCGTGGAATATGTTTGCGTTTCGTGTTGACACGGCTTTTAGCTATTTTACTGGGCTTTAAGCGCGCACAAATGTACTTATCAGGCATTCAGCGGTTGATCTGCTTAGACTTGCGCCCTTGTGGCAACAACGCTTCCCGTAACAAATTAAATGAAATGTACATACATATGTATATAGAATGTATCCGAATCTACCCGCCACCGGCCGTTTCGCGGAAAAAAAAATAAGTCAGCCGCGTGATGTGCGACACTGAAAAGCCATTCTCGCACTGAGAATTAGATCTTCAGTTCAATTCTCAACCCCATTCTCCAGCCCAATACCGTAAACCTCATGTACTCATTCTCGTTTGAATTTCTATTTACAGCTACAAACCTAGGAGCTTCGGAGCCAATAAAAGCTCGAAACTTATTGACATTGCCAATCGGCAGTCTCACAGCTCTCATACAAGCACATCAACGAGTTCAAAGGGCAGAGTTAAATAGGCGCTCTCTGTCAAACCGATAGAATTCCGCTTAAATAAAATCACATAAAAATCAATTGTTTGAGAACGCTATTGACATGACGCTATTATGTACTTTTCGCCTTTTTTACTTAATTTTATTAAATTCAGTGTTTTCAGTTTCGCAAGAATCCACGTTTACACTTAAAATAGATTGAATGATCATTTTCTAACACTATAGCTTTTGAAAGCCTCTTTCTAATTAAGTCAGGACACATTAGTTTATCGGCTTCTTGGATGGAAAAAACTGGCAGCTTTGACCAAAAACTCTTTATGGGAATATTTTATTGACTGAAAATAATTATTATTTTTTATTTTCAATAGAAAAAATCATTAACTTATGGTATTTATAAAAGAGCAAGACTTATACATATATGTATGAAGGATAACCTATACATTTCCACCATAAAATGTTAAATAAAAATTTTTATTTTTTGCTCAACAAGAAAGGAAAGCTAACTTCGGGCGGAGCCGAAGTTTATATACCCTTGCAGTTGAGTCGCAGTCTGCTAGGTGGCGACACGCATCTTGTATTATTAGATATATAGCGGATCGTATATAGTCGGCCGATCCTTATGAAATTTGGCAAATCAGTTTATTTTGTCCAAATTTAAGTTAGAAAGACGAGACTTGGTACAGATTTCATTTTGGGCAAAATAATCTGATTTGCCAAATTTCATAGGGTTCGGCCAACTATATCCAATAGCCGCCATATAACTGAACGATCGAAAATGGCAGAACTGCAAGGGTATATCAACTTCGGCTCCGCCCGAAGTTAGCTTTCCTTTCTTTTTTTTGTACTTAAAAATTAAACTCAAATTAAGTTGAAATTCTTTGTTTTGCTCCTATATCCTCTATAAGATATAGTCGGCCGATCTTTATGGAATTTGGCGGATCGAATTTGATTGCCCAAAATGGAATCCGTAGAAAGTCCCATCATTCTTATCAGCCTAAGCTTAAACGCTTAAAACACAACAAAGTTATGCCAATTCCGATCATCTAACTTAAGGGGTTATGTGGGTTTGGCAGCTTCAAAAAAATCGATTTTTTTTATTGTCTTATAAATTTCTACAGAATCTCGAGAATATTCTCCTAAATTTTAAAGCCGATTTGAGTTTCTAGTTTAAGGTCTGTACTAAAAGAAAATATTTGGTCTTTTGATTTCTCATGATTCTGTGGGGAATTGTGCTGTCAACGCGAAAGCACATTTTTTCCGAGGGATCACCAGAAATGACGTCTTAATGGCTGACTGTTTCATATATATTTTTGAAAATTTCATAAATTCTTCATAAATTCATAAAGATATGTATATTTAAGAAACTTGAAACTTGTAATAAAATTTTTCATTCTTTATATAAAAAAAAAATTATTTAAAATAGTCCATGTTTTGGCCGAGTAAGCCCACCTTACCTCTTAAGAAACTTCAAAGTTATACCAATTCAGATCGTTCTATGACAGCTATAGGATATAGTCGGCCGATTCTGATGAAATAAGACATAGATAAGATATCTTGGCCAAATGTAACATGTGTGGAAGGTCCCAACCCCCTAACTTAAAAAACACCAAAGTTATGGCACTTCGGATCAAACAGGTATATGGCAGCTATAGGATATAGTCGACCGAGCCCGGCCGTTCTGACTTATATACTGCCTGCAAAAAAATGATGGATGTGTGCAGAGTTTCAACTCGATAGCTTTAAGGGGTTTTGAGGGGTTCGAACCCCGGTTATGTGACGTTTATTTACGACCTGCCAAACAAAAATGTCTAATGCAAAGATAACATCACTTTTCAAACCAAAAAATGCGCCAATTTTGGACCCTAATATTCCAAATACTCCATTTCCCGAACAAGTTCAAAATAAAAATGAAAAGGCCATGAAAAACACTGCGAAAAGACCAAGATTAGAGGATTCAGATTCTTTAGATCCAGCACGTCATGCTCAGAGCGATGGAGTAGCAAAAAGAGTGAGAATAAAGCATATTAATAATTTGTACATTCGAAACACCCCAGCGTTAATTATTCACTTTTGAGGGTTGCAGTTAAATGAACGTAATAAATGAAATTGATAAATCTAAAATCAATACCGAATAAAAAACAACGGGGATAAAAATAAAGAAAAACATTTAAATTTATATTTAACAAAATAAAATGAATATAGAATGATGTTGTAACAAGTAGAATATGAATAAAAATCATAGAATGTAATACTGTTTTTTTTTCAAGGTTATGATGGAGCTCGAGTTATGAGCGGACAATTCAAAGGCTGTGCGGCTATTGTCAGAAAAACGTGTCCAGATGCTCTTTACTTGCATTGCGCTAATCATAACTTAAATTTAGCCATCACACACGCATGCGATATATCATCAATCCGAAATTGCATGTCAACTGTCAAAGCGGTAGTGAATTTCTTCCGTAATTCAAACAAGGCTGGAAATTTGTTGAAGTCACATATCCTCGCAGCGAACTCTGGAGCGAAGCAGACCCGTCTTCTCAATTTTTGTGAAACACGTTGGGTTGAACATTTGGCATCGCTCAGTTTGTTTTTCGAAGTGTTACAATTTATTTGCTCAGCACTTGAAGACATGAATGAAATGAACATCAAATCTAATGGTGTTCAGCCAAATACATTGCTTGCGTCTATTCGGACGGCTGAGTTCATCATAGCGTTGACTGTGCTGACACCTATCTTCAGTTTGACGAAAAATCTGAGCCTGTTCCTCCAACAGGAAGACTGCGATTTGAGCCAATGCGTCAGTTACGCGAACGATGTGCACCAACAAATCAAGCAGATGCGAGTACAAGCTACAGAAAAATTCAGCGAAATCTTTATTTTAGCGACTGAAGCTGCAGAAACCATTGATGCTGAGCTGACTGTTCCTCGACGAGTAGGACGACAGAAAAATCGGGACAACTACGAAGGGAGTATTGAAGATTACTATCGTCGATCAATTTACATTCCGTTCTTGGACAAAAACTCAGAAGAGCTCGAGTCGAGATTTTTGGAACATAGGAATATTCTCTCCAGGATACAAAACATCATTCCGGAGAAATGTGCGGACATTGATGTGTCTGAATTACACGATACTGTTCAAACCTTGAAAAAAAGAATGGCCAAATGACATCCCTGTATTCACCGAAGAATTCGAAGCAGAAATTGGGTTGTGGAAAAGGTAATCGTATTGGCTCAAAATATGCTTGCATTATAAAGAAAAATTTTTCTAATTACAGAAAATGTTCAAATCTTTCCAAAGAGAAGCCCATAAAAACATTCATCGAAGCTTTGGACGTTTGCGATGAAACATTCTATCCGACGGTATACCGATTTCTTCAGATCGGTGCAACACTGCCAGTAACAGTGGCTTCGAGCGAACGGTCGTTCTCTACACTACGAAGATTGAAAACATATTTACGCAATAAGACTGGAGAGCAAAGATTGAATGGATTGGCGCTTCTAAACATTCACCGGGATCTGGAAGTAACCTCTGACGCAATATTGAGTATAATGGCCCAAAAACCAAGAAAGATCGATATTACATTGTGAATTATTCATGAATAAATTATAAATATTCACATTCAAACTTAACTTACCTAACCCCCCCCAAAAATATTTCCTGCGTGCGCCCCTGAGTGAAAGGATCATCAAACTCTTTGGATTAACGTTTAATAAATGCAACACTCCCCTGGCCATATTTACTATCACTGAACTGTTTATTAAATGACAACTTGTCAAAAAGGACAACAAGATCGGTTATTGATGAAACACGATCCAAGACGTGATTTTTTCCAAAAGATTTCCAAAAAAAAAAGGGCGGAATGTAAAGTGACCGTGAATGAAATAATTATAGAAGAAAATCTACAATTTTCCTTTATTAGCACATATAAATTTAGTAGTACCTTTTAGTCATACATTTTAGTCATAACATGGATCATTTTTAGTCACATATCCGACTAACGGTCGGAAGTTCACGAGGTGACCAACCGCGGGAAGAGGCTGCTAAAAATACCTGTGCGTCCGAAGCGAATAAATGATAAACTAAGCGAAATGTATTGTTTGTTGTTATACAAAAATTAGCAAAAAGTCATTTAGTTTGGGAGAAATTGGGTAAAAGCGAACAAATTTGATTCATTAAATTGGGGCTAGTGAGAACATTAGAACTTCACATTCTACTCTTAAATACGAGTCGATTGACACCATCCCGATCCGACATTTGGTGCAAAAGTTATTAAAGAAATACGATTTTTTACAACGTTTCCAAAATAAAAATAATTTGTCCAGTTTGTCCATCTTTTTGTCTGTTTGATTAAATTGGGGATGTTATTATAATGTTTCTCTTTAAAAAAAATAAGAGAAAATTTAATAAAAAAAATACAATACACTGTTTCTTTAAACGTGAAATCGCAAGTTAATATCTTGAAAAAAAAAAATAAAATAGCCCTGATCGTTCCTATGGAAAATATATTATATTGTTATCCGGTCTAAAAAATGTTCAAGACGGACGCACGAATATATATCATTAATGATCCAATAAGTATCCATTAGGTAATCGCCTTCTGGAAAAGGTAGAACCTTTGTATCATGGTTATTAACAAAATTGGTATCAAGCTCGCACATCCTCTTCTTTACACTTTTGAATCTTTGTAACAGTAGAAACCGCCATTTTTTCAGATATTGTAATTATTACTTTGGTGTTTTGTCTGTAATTGTTAAAATTTATAACAATTTTTTATGATATAGTACCATGAATTTGTATAACCACCGGATATATATTAATAATGATCCAATAAGTATCCATAAGGTAATCGCCTTCTGAAAAAGGTAGAACCCTTGTAACATGGTTATTAACAAAGTTGGTATCAAGCTTTTCTACTATGACATCAAGGGACACGAATGATTCATATTGGTATTGTTCTTAATAAAACCATACGCATAATTAGCAAAAGGATTTGTATTGGCTCCACCTTAAACTCGGCAGAAATCCATTGTGACGTTAAACATGAAGGGCCTGCCTACATTTCCATAAATAATATTATATAGAAACATGATATCCAGCATCGTTCTACGGTTTGTTAATGATGGTAAGTTGATTAGTAAAAGTCTACTACGATAAGAAGGGAGGTAAAGATTTGCATCCCAATTAAGTCCCCTAAGAGCGAAAGTCAGGAAGTTTTTTTGTTCAGATTCAATGTGATCTTGGTGTACTCCGTATTGAGGACTACAGACACACGATCCATACTCAAGAATCGGACGGACCAATGATGTATATAACGTTTTAGTTATGTACGGGTCATTAAATTCTTTTGACCATCTTTTAATAAAACCAAGCATACCCTTACCTTTATTAACCATGGTAGATACATGGTCGGTAAATTTAAGTTTCAAATCTAATAGGACACCTAGATCGTTAACCTGAGTTAATCGTTCTAAAGCGTTCGCATAGAGAAATTACATAGCCTGGTGAGGACTACGATGACATGAGTACCTGGTGACATGAGTTTACATTTCGATCAATTAGGTAATTTGCTTTAGGTTATTTGCTAAACACCAATTTTTAAATTTATCCAAATCGGATCGAAGTCTAGACTGGACGCTAATGAATTTATACTTAAGACATAGCTTAACGTCATCAGCGTTCATAAGTACAAGTGAATTAGTTAAGGCAAGGGCCAAGTCGTTAATAAACAGTGTAAAAAGTAGGGGTCCAAGATGGCTTCCATGGGGCACCCCAGATGTGGCGCGGACTAAACGCGAGGTAACATCTTTAAAGAAGACACGTTGGGTTCTCCCAGATAAGTAGCTCGAAGTCCAGATAAGAAGATCAGTTGGGAATCCCAAAAGACTGAGTTTACTTATAAGAAGCGAATGCATTCGAATGGTTAACAGAGTCAAATGCATTTCTAAAGTACTCAGTGTAAATTACGTCTGTTTGTAAGCCATTCCGGAACCCATCCGTGACAAAAGATGTAGCTCCAATAAGTAAGTAGGTTTGGAGCGGCGCTTCATGAAACCATGCTGGTACGGAGATGTAGGGTCAAAAGCTCAAAAAGCTTTGGAATTGCTGACAATTTAGAAATTCCTCTATAACTGGAAGCGTCGTATTTTTTTTCCTTTTTTATGCAGAGGAATAATGTAAAATTCCTTCCACATAAGGGGAAATATCGAAGTGTCCAGCGATAGATTAAAGAGTTTGCGGAGCGGTTTGCACAGTGCCTCGGCGAAGTTCTTCAGAAAACAGCCTGGTACTTCATCGGGGCCTGGCGAATACATGGGCTTATCCCTAAGAAGATCCGATAACACACCACTTTTATCAAAAGATGGGCAGAATATAAGGCTGGCTAATTGGATATTATACGTGTAAGGCTGCAACGGTGCTGGGTGAATACGTTGTTCGAAAAAACTTTGCAAAGAGATCGGTCATTGCCTGATCAGTGTTCGCATAAGAGTTCTAAACGTAAGCAAAGGAGGAAAAGATACATTTTTACGCTTAGGGTTTAAAAAGTTATAAAACTGCTTCGGATCCTGAGTAAACTGAATCCGGCAGCGGCGAATATAACTCCTATAACATTCTGCGTTATGCACGGTGAAATTGGGCCGAGCTACTAAGTATTCTGAATAACTAATTGTACATCCAGATAATCTATGTTTATTTAAAAGTCCATAAAAATGTTCTTTAAATTTATGAAGTGCCTTGTATACCAAAGCGGATTTGTTGAAGCGGACGGATATTTCCACGGCACGCAAGCGTCGAAAAATATGTGCAAAGTGTAATAAAATTTGTTTAATGCGATGTTTATATCCTCGCATGCCAATTAATCAAACCAATCAAATTCCGAAATTATTTTATTTAATTTTATAAAATCAGCCTTACGGGCTTAGCAAATTATATTAACAAATAGTAAGACAATTTATAATAAAATTACTGACAGTTATTCGCAACACGAATACAATTTTGTATGAGGTTTTTTGAGGTTATGTCAGAACCCTGACGTGCTGGGGTTTTTTGGACCTCGGATTCGGATTCAGCGACCCCGAAAACATATAGTAAACATGATCTGACCTCCAGACCCGAAAAAATATTTTTTTTTGTGTGGCTGTGTAATATAATACGAGGAGATACATATTTATGGCCAGTAAGATTATTCCAATTGTAGCACCTTAAAGGACAAAGTGTGCAGTTTAAAAGAAGATACGCGTGACGACACGCGATAACTTAATTTGTACCAACTACTCAGCCAACATGTCAACTCATACCAAGCCTCAAAATCGTAGCATATATGTTAAGTTAATAATGCACCGGTGATCTGAGCTAAGAGCGGACGACGGACGGCACACGAAGTCTTACGACGGGCGCTGTTAGCGGCCGTGATCTGTGCGAATTAGGGTTAAGATTAAGCTCTTTTTTCTTAAATTAGTCAGTTCTGGGCTGACAACCGAATAATAAAGGCAACTTATCTGAGACGGGTGTTTTCATCTTTGTCAACCGCCGCGACAGTATAGCTGAAGCTAAGACCCTGCTATCAGCTTACTAGGAGAAGTTCAGCGGCATCATCATCATTGATCGTGGCCCCCACCTGGTCTTGATCGGTGCTTTGCAGTGCTACACCACTGTAGAATCACCTGCCGAGTGACCGGCCGTTGTGGGCAGCAACTTGCCGCAACGGTACCCCAGAGCCAACAAATCCGTCAGCAGCATGTGCCACGGCAACTATGTTGCCGCATTATCCCACACCTTTATCGTAACAGCTGAAGCTAAGACCCTGCTATCAGCACCATCACCATTGATCGTGGCAACCCGTGGACCCGTGAAAATCAACACATCCGTAAGCAGCACGTGCCGCGTCATAACCTCCTGCAAGACCCGTGCAGGTGGACAATATTGTGGGTGAACACGCCGCCACAATATTAAATAACATTATCTTTTATATACATATGTATATTTTCAGCGGGTGCTCACGTATTGAGACAAAAACGAAACAGAATAACCACGGATCGACCCTGTCTCATCCATTTTTTTTTCAAAATATTGAAAAAAATTATTAAAAAAAATATTTTATACCTTTTCAGATACATTCCTGACCCTGAAAAGTACATATATCTTCATAAGGATCACATACTAAGTCGATATGATCATGTCCGCCTATCTGTGTGGCAGAATAATCCCATCTACCCAATTTCATAAGGATCGGACGACTATATCCTATATCTGTCACAAAACTGAATAATCGGAATTGTAGATAAGTTATCTTGGCCAAAAATAACGTGTGTGGAAAGTTCCAAGCCTCAAACTTAAAAAACACCAAAGTTATGGCATTCCGATCAATTCATAAATACCGACATCGGTTTTTTTTTTAGATGAATAGAATACATTTTAAATTCTTTAACGATATTCAAGGGTCTAGTACGAAAAGGACTTAAGATGAAATGAAATAATAATAATGAACTAACGTTTATTTGTGTAAAAAAAAATCACAATACAAAAAAAAATAAGATAGTTTTTTATCAAACGTTTATAAAAAATATCAAAATTCTGCATCATACATATATGTATATTTGTATATATACGGTTTTAACTTAAAAGCAAAATAGTAGAATAAATTAATATTCAATGTACTTTTCAACTTTAGCTATCCTAATAACACCTTATCATGAAAATTTGTTTAGTAGTATATGTATGTATGTATACATACATATGTGCATATACATGTACGTATGCTACTTTTTTATTTGTGACCTAATGCCTAATATAAGGATTTTTAATTTCGGATGGACGTTTTATTAAAATATGGTCGATACTCACCCTTTTACGAAGAATTCGTTCGATGCACTTAACCATTATGGCCGCCTTTCAGTTTTGAAATTCTTTCGATTTGGTTTTAGGGAAAATGCGGCACCGACGCGAAACAAAAGCATAACTACAACTGACCGACTTCTGTATCTCTCCAAAATAACTTTTTACCTCGAATTGGTGGTATTGCTTATCGGGAATAGCTTTTGAAAACCAATAACTGACTAGGCTCGACAATCTCTTAGTCGTGGTTTGCATGTATTGACTGTCCGTGCAAAGGATCGTCGTTGGTCGAAGCCCACCCACTCTTACCGACAAAAAGAGAAGAAAGGATGTTATCCCAGGTATTATCTTGTTTGGTCGAACTGGATATGAGTTTACAGTTATAAAGAGACCCTCGCCAGTCAGAAGGTATTTTCTCGACTGGCTTCCGGAGAGCCCCGCCATGCTCAGAAGCTCCCAAAGCGTCTCTCTTTGTGCTCTCTTTTCCCATTTTTTATAACTCACAAACACACGAATTGACAAAAAGCTGATAAGATTAAGGAAATATCTAAGTGTTCGAGCTCCCAAGCTGACTAATCGTTATTATCAGGAACCCAAACATCGGAATGACAATTTCAAAAGTAGCGACCATTATCAGGAGTCAGACCCGGCGTGGCAAGACCTCGAAAAGGCAGGGCTTACTGCGGGTAGTTTTACTTGATCGATACGGCTTTTCTGTACTCTTAAATTTGCTCATTTCTCTCTTTTGGGCAAATTTAGGTACCATACAATTCCAAAGTCTCCTCTTAACCAAAGTGGAATAGAAAATTGAAGTGTTTAGCCGAACATTTCTGATTTAAAATTTTCAGTTGAACTTAAAAAATGATAAATGGATATATCCACATAACTGAACGGTAAAGATAATTAGAATCGTTTGAATTTTTTATTTCAGAAGGATATTAATATTAATAGACCAAAACCGCAATTAAATGTACATATATTTTTCACAAGGATTCACAAAGATATTATTAAATTAATATCCATAGACCAAAACCGCAAAAAAAGTACATTTTATACTTTTTTTTTATTACTTAAATATTTATTATTTAGTTTTAATCAACACGACTTATATATTTTGATAAAAAAAATTGCACAAAACAAATTTAGCACATTTTGGTTTGAAAAAAACACCGAAAAAAATGTCTTTTTTGGAATTTTTCCTTTTTTTTTAAAGTTACACGAGAGATTTGTTGGATTGTTATTAATTTAGGATTATTATGATTATTAGATTAGAGTAATTTTGGAAATTAACTGACAAAAGACTGAAATTTTTTTTAACAATTGTTTAACATACCATTTTTGGCTGAATTTAAAGACAACTCGATAAACAGAATAAACTGGTAGTGGTAAGTTAAAATAATTGTAAACTTTGCGATAGAATGGGAGCCTTCCACGCGCAAACTGATCTATCGGCAAACTGTCGAAGAATTGTTGATAGCGGTACCACCAACAAAGCCCCGCATACATATTCGCGCCCTGTCGCACTTTGCATGTATTTTTGCCCATACAATTGTTAATACACCTACCCACTCCCCTCGTTTCGCCACGCCTATGCTCGACAGTCGAGCCAGGAACTCACCGCCTTGTAGACGTTGCCAAATGCAGGCGAAAAAAGGAGCATAGCGCCTCCCAGGAATTTAAATACTTTTCGCGTCGAGAGGCACATCTTCGCCTGGCTTCCGATACAGACGATAACCTCTAGATGCCGTAGAGCCATATCCAGAGCCACTATCGGCACAGAACACGGCCGGTCCCAAATCTCTTAGCCGCACCAGGCTGTTCGCGATTTGTCATTAGCTGAAGAGATAAAGTCGATAACAATATCTTATCAGGCAGCATTGAATCACACTCGTACACACATACATATGTACATATGTCGCACCTACTATTACCTACAATTCTCAGTGCGCGTACGCAAGTGGGATTGTGCCTACGTTCCACCCTGCTCTCAAACAATGCATAATCTTGACCAAATAGCTAGTCTCATATGCCAGATGACTATTATCTAGATTCTAGAATAAATTAATGCCTTGACCAGGGAACCAATTTTTCGATCTCAAACTTTAGTGTTCTGTCTTATTTGTCTTACATTTTATAAACAAATGCCAAAGTCACAAAAATTTAAAAAGTAGTCACTGAACTTATTATAACTTTACAAAGGGTATTATTGTGTATTGTGTGAGTGAATGAGACATATCGGGCCCTATAAATTATAAAAATTCTTGATCAGTTCAAGAATTAGTCTGTCCGTTTCTACGTGAACTATTCTCTCAGATTCAGAGCCATCGACTTCAAACGTTGCACACATTCTTTTTTCCTTTTCACGCAGTATATAAGTCGGAAAGGCCGGGATCGGTCGACTATATCCTATAGCTGCTATATAACTGATTGATCGGAAATGCCATAACTTTGGTGTTTTTTAAGTTAGGGTTGAGACTTCCCACACATGTTATAATTGACCAAAATATCTTATGTACAAAATTACATAAGGATCGGCCGAATATATCCTATAGCTGTCATAGAACGATCGAAATTGGCATAACTTTGGTGTTTTTTAAGTTAGAAAGATGGGATTTGGTACAGATTCTATTTTGGGAAAAAAATCTGATTTGTCGAATTTCATAAGGATCGGCCGACTATATCCTATAGCTGCCATATAACTGATTGATCGGAAATGCTATAACTTTGTTGTGTTTCAAGTTAGAAGGATGGGAGTTTCAATGAGGATTCATCTTTGCGCAAAATAATTCGATATGCCAAATTTCATAAGGATCGGTGAACTATATACGATCCGCTATATATCTAATAATATAAGATCATATAAAAAAACCTCTTGACGAGGTAAAGTACCGGTGACGAACCTGCATGCGAAACCCAAAATATCTGATATCAATTTTAGTGACGAAAATATGCTATATACATAGGTGTACAAAATTGCACATAAAAAATATTCTTGTTCGGCACGTGACTGATTTTTTTTTGTTTTTCTTGCACGTGCCGAACAAGAATATTTTTTATATGCAATTTTGTACACCTATATAGCATATTTTCGTCACTAAAATTGATATCAGATATTTTGGGTTTCGCATGCAGGTTCGTCACCGGTACTTTACCTCGTCAAGAGGTTTTTTTATATGATATCAGTTGTTTTTTTGTATATATTGATCTTCAATTATTTAAAACAGAACGCATAATATATAGAATATATGTATATGGAAGTAACCTCTGGACAGGCGATTCACATAGTTAGCAATACTTTAATTGTAAGGATAAACATCAAAACTCTTTTTTTCTTAACTCTATAGATTTTGACATTCAAGAAGGTGGAATAATTAAAAACCTTTCCATAGACGTAAAGAATTTTTCGATAGCTTCAGTGGCTCTGAAGTTATACGTATTTTTAATTTACAAAGGTTTTTGAATTTGGTTAGTTTAAAAATTTTAATTAAAAATTTGCCCAAAAATGTATTTAAAATCCAAAATTGTTTCGTAGTTGTGGGAAACCAAATTGTTTTAACCAATTAACAGATGAGAGGCCTATCCTTATGAGAGTTCCACTATATAATAAATTATTAAAAAAAAAAACAAGAAGGGAAAGCTAACTTCAAGCGGAGCCGAAGTTGATATACCCTTGCAGTAAAGCAGAAGCTTATATTGTTATTATATATATCGGATCCTATATAGTGGTCCGATCCTTATGAGAATTTCACCATCCACAAAATTTCTAATAAAAATATTGGAAACAGCCCCAAGCATCTTTAAAAATAGAAAGGTTGTGCCATTTCCGATCGTTCAGTTATATGGCAAGTATAGGATATAGTTGGCCGATTCTTATGAAACATAGGATTAGATTGGCCAAAACGGAAACCATAGATAGTCCCATCATTCTAGCTTCAAAAACAACAAAGTTAAGCCAATTATTCTAATAAAATTTTGCAAATCGGATAAGATTGTCCAAAATGCAATCTGTACTAAGTTCCATCCTTCTCACTTATAAAAAAAACCAAGTTATGGCATATCCGATCAATCATATAATAAACATGTATTATATCTAAAATAAATGCGCAAAGATAAAAAATTAAAAAAAACTGGAAATTACGTTTTTCCAGTTTTTCTAGTTAAAACAATTGTTGAATGTAACAATTTATTTTGGGTGTGCGATATAAAATAATAAATATTAGAAAAGTATTGGCGGAGTTGGTTTGCCTGGTTTTTTTTTTAGCTTTTAATCCATGATTTGACCCAAAAACGTAATTTAAGTAAATTTATATGCATTATATGCTCAGTGGGGGCATATGCATATAAAGCTTTCTACTTATAAAATTTTGCATTCTTCTTATTAAGACATCAAAATTTGCCATCAAGCAATGAAGTTCGAGATTAGCCGAGTGGAGAGCGTTGTTGTTTCTATCACGGAAGGGCCTGAGTTCTAATCCTAGGTGAGGCAATGCTTATGTTTTACTTTTTAAGCTCTTTTTTATTTGGATTATATTTTTGAAATATTTGAAAATATCTTATGTACAAAATTTCATAAGGATGGGCCGACTATTTCCTATAGCTGTCATAGAACGATCGGAATTGGCATAACTTTGGTGTTTTTTAAGTTAAAAAGATGGGACTTGGTACAGATTCCATTTTGGGCAAAATAATCTTATTGGCCAAATTTCATAGGGATCGGCCAACTATATCCAATAGCCGCCATATAACTGAACGATCGGAAATGGCACAACTGCAAGGGTATATCAACTTCGGCTTTAACTCCGAAGTTAGCTTTCCTTTCTTGTTTTTCTTTGGGACCTCAAGATTGGTACCTCAACCGACCCGTCCGACATTTCTTTCACAAGTTATTCAAGAAATTAGAATTTTAAAGCTTTTTCAAAAAGTTGTAGAACAATAATTGCTCATATGACAATAACAAAAATCTCCAATTTTATTCAGGATTGCCAAGAAAAAAATACAGACAAACAGACACACTGGCTTCATTTTGAAAAAACTGTAAAAATCTAATTTCTTGAATAACTTCTGAAAGAAATGTCGGACCGGGTCGGTTGAAGTACCAATCTTGTGAGTCTTCTCATTAAGACATGAGACACTGAAACACAAAGCAGAATTAGATCAAAAGTTGCCAACATGCAACAAAGTTCGAGGTTAGCCGAGTGGAGAGCGTCGTGGTTCCTAACACGGAGGGCCTGGGTTCGAGTCCAAGTTGAGTCAATGTTTACGTTTTACTTTTTAAGCCCTTTTTTATTTGGATTTTATTTTTAAATAAATAAACTAAAATCTGAAAAGATATACTCCGTATTTTGTAGGGTATTGACCAAATATAAGCAGACTCCAAAAAGCAAAGTTGCCAATCAAATACACACACATGTATAAGTAAATGCAAGCTTCACAGGAGGCTGGACAAAATGGGTAGCTGCACTTACAGGACTATATCTTGAGTTAACGGATTTTGCCAGATATGAGCGATATATCAAAAGTTGCGTCATCTCAAAAGCTATCTACACGTGCAATAAAAAAATAGGATCAGTCGAGTAAATTTTGAAAAATAATTTTTTTTCTTAAAAAAAAAGTTTATTTTCAGTGTATTTTTTTTTTTTTACTAAATAGACGTTTGGTCTCAAAGAAAGTGAAATTGATATTTAAAAAACCATTTCAACGGTGTAAAGCTCTTTTTAATATCTTTCTTAATTATAAAGTTATGAATTTTTTCATTAACAAAGTTTTTTTAATTTTTTGACGTAAGCTTAAGGTATTTCAAAAAGTTGTAGAACAATAGCTGCTCATATGATAGTAACAAACATTTTCCAATTTTTTTCAGGATTTTTAAGAAAAAAATAGTGCAATCAGACAAACCGACAAACCGACGCAAACTGGCTTCATTTTGAAGAAGAAGAAAAAATCGAATTTTTCGAATAACTTCTGAATGAAATGTCGGATCGGGTGGATTGAGGTACCAAGGATTATGAAATTTGGCGTATTGAATTATTTTGCCTAAACAGAAATCCATTAAATCTCCCATCCTTCTAACTTAAAAAACAACGAAGCTATGGCATTTCCGACTATATCCTATAGCTGTCATAGAACGATCGGAATTGGCATAACTTTGTTGTTTTTTAAGGTATGTGACGGCCCAAATTTAGACGTTTTTTTGAAATTTTTTTTTAACAAGAAAATAAAATGCGATCGTCTTGTAACTTTTACATGTTTATTTTAATAATTTCTAGGGTACAAAAAAATTTAGTTGACTTAATTATACTTTAAATTATTAACAGTATTTTCTGTTGAAGTAGAGGTCACGAAAGAATGGTGAGCTGTTTCGGGGAAGCACACAGAATTCCGTAGTCATCAGAATTTAAAAAATCAAAGAAATTATTATTATGTATACCCTATTCTAATGAACAAACCAATAATATACATAGAAAGTGAGAAATTGTATAAATGTTGGAGTTTTGAAAAAAAAGTGCTCAAAATCGAAAAAATCATTTTTCGTTGATAAAATGTTTGAAAAAATCAATTTATTATTCGAAATTTAAATGTTTTAAAGGTTAGGTATTTAGATATGTGTATGTAGAATATTCAGTTAAATTTTAAGCCAAATCGGTTGAATAGTTTTAAGTCAGTGCTTCCCCGAAATTTCAAAAACCTGGTTTCGAGAAAAACGCGTTCAAAGTTTCGACACGCGTTCATACTCACTATGGCGCGCTCTCTTGTTTTGTCAATAACTTTAACAATATTCTAAATTTTGGTCTGAAAATTTAAGAGCATGTTTTTGAAATGGGGTTCTTCCAAAAAATGTAGAAAAAAAAAATTCGATTTTTTGAACCCATCACATTGGTCTACTACCTTAAGTTAGGGTTGAGACTTCCCACACATGTTATAATTGACCAAAATATCTTATGTACAAAATTTCATAAGGATCGGCCGATTATATCCTATAGCTGTCATAGAACGATCGAAATTGGCATAACTTTCGTTTTTTTTAAGTTAGAAAGATGGGATTTGGTACAGATTCTATTTTGGATAATCTGATTTGCCAAATTTCATAAGGATCGGCCGACTATATACGATCCGCTATATATCTAATAATATAAGATGCGTGGCGCCACCTAGCGGACTGCGACTCAGCTGCAAGGGTATATAAACTTCGGCTCCGCCTGAAGTTAGCTTTCCTTTCTTGTTTCCTTTTCACGCAGTATATAAGTCATAACGGTCGGGATTGGTCGATTATACCCTATAACTCCCATATTAATTATATGGCATAACTGATTGATCGAGAATGCATTAACTTTGTTTAGGAATTTCTATGGACTTTATTTTTAGCCAACAAATATGATTTTGCATAAAAATCGGCGGACTATATGCTGCTTCCATATAACGGAACTATCGAAAATGTCACAAATTTGGTGTTCTAAAGTAAGAAGGATAGGACTTTCTTTGAATTCCATTTTGGGCCAACTGATCCGATCTACCAAATTTCACAAAGATCGGCCGACTATATTTTATAGAATTTAATTTTTTTACAGAAAATTAAATGAAAGCTTATATTATAATATATACATCGGATCGTATATAGGTTGCCAGCGTAAATAGAATTTTACCAATTTTCGAATAAAAATGTTGGAAACAGCTCCAAGCATCTTTAAAAATAGCAAGGTTGTCCATTTCCGATCGTTCAGTTATATGGCAGATATAGCATAAAGCCGGCTGATAAATGGCACAAGCTTGCTAGTTTTAAAGATGCTTGGAGATGTATACAACATTATTATATAAAAATTGGTGAAATTCTCACAAGGATCGGCCAACTATATACGGTCCGATAAATATGTAACAATATAGCTGCTACCTAGCTGCAAGGGTATATCAATTTCGGCTCCGCTTGAAGTTAGCTTTCCTTTCTTGTTATAACTTTGATATGAAATTTTATCCAGTTCGCCATTGAAATTTTTAAGATGGGCGATCTATAATAAATCCTTTCAATGTTTTTTATAATTCCCTCAGAAATAAAACGTTGAAGGATTTTTTTTAAAAAACGTCCTCAAAAAAGTTAAATACATATTACTGCATCGTCAAAAGTATAAAAAAATTTATTTTCTTTGCACTATTGGCACTTTACCAAATCTTTTTTTTTTAAATTGATTACAAAAAAAATTAAATTACAAAAAAGAAAGGAAAGCGGGCGGTTACCCTTGCAGTTAAGGTTGTGCTATTTCCGATCGTTCAGTTGCATGGCGGGTATCGGATATAGTCGGCCACATATATACGATCCAATATATATAAAAGTATAAGCTGCTACCTAACTGCAAGGGTGTTCAAGCATTGAACATGATAAAAATTCCAAAGCTAGAATGTCAAGAGATCGGACCCATGGGAATACATACGTGATAAACAACATGGTTTAAAAACGATCTGCAGACTAAACAAATACTTATGTGGTGCACTTGAAGCACTTAAGAAAGGGTCACATAGCATGTCGGCGTGCAGTCCGTTGATATGTATTTTTAAATAGATTTAAGATGTTCATGTATCTTTGTATGAAATAAAAACAGTTTTAAAACGAAACTCATTGGAGTAACACCTAATTATTAAAAGGGGCTTCTCTTAACAAAGGGTATATAAACTTTGGCTCCGCCCGATTAGCTTTCCTTTCTTGTTTTTATAAACTCGCCTTCCTGATCGAGAATAAATATACTTTATAGCGACGGAGATGATTCCTACAATGAATTAAAAAAATCGGAATACAATTAATATACTTTGGAAGGGTATAAAATTCAACACTTGTTATTGCGATAATCACAAATCCATTACCCAACTGATTAGGCTTCCGATTAAGTTGGCGACTCATATCACATTTTCGTGTTGGAATTTAAAATTCCTTTCAAAAGTTAAAATGATGAACTGGCCACCTAAAGGTTTAAATGTAAGTTGTGCGAGAGGATAGAACTAAAAGGTCTGGAGTGCTGTTAGGTGGTGGATTTATACGACTTTCAAAGAGTCATTTAAGTTAGAGCCGAAGGGTCCTAACAAATAACAACCTTGTCTTATCCGCATAATTATCTTTCATCGACAATTTGACGGAAATATTAATTATAATATTTATTTTGTGTTTGATTAAAATAAAAACATATCACAGTTTTGAAACGGATACCTTTTTGACAGTCCACTTACATAGATAGGTGCGCTTGTATAAGCGGGAATAAAGTTTGCATTCTTATCGGAAACCGGCACTTAAGTGGACTATTTTAGGCAATTGGAAAGGTAGCTACAATTCAGTCATAATTCCACCTTTAAGGCAACCACGCGTGGACGGATCTCTACATGTCCCTAAACATAAAACTAACGGCATAATTAAAAAAAAAAATTATAATTATGGGAGCTAAAAAAAAACGTCCAGGCGATCCCTTGCGGATTGTAATCGGTGGCATCCAATCCAAAAAGCAACCACGCAACCAAGTGACTACCACTAAGTACAATTGGTTAACTTTTCTGCCCCTCAATTTTTATGATCAGTTTAGGCGGGCCGTCTATTTTTACTTTTTAATAATAACCATCATATCGTTCTTCGTAAGTAAGTGGTCAAGTCAGATCGATGGGATACCTTAACAATCAACTGATCCTGATTCCTCATCTTCCAATTATTAGATAACACAATATCTCCGCTCGTCTCGCTCCTGCCCTTGCTATTCGTCATGGTCTTAACAGCACTCAAAGAGGGTCTAGAGGACCTTTCAAGAGCTAGGAGTGACAAAAGATTCAATACAGCCAAAGGTAAGCAGGTGAAATTCTCTTCAAAAGTTTTCTATTATTATTCAAAATAAAAAAATTCTGAACTCATCAATCAATCTATACATAACCTGTATTCTTGACACCTGCTTATATTCGGTATTTTTAAAACTTGACTATTCGAATATCTTGTAACTATATTTCACTGATTCTACAGAAACATAATGTAAACGTTTCAAAATTGGTCTATGTGCGGTAAAATTAATTGTTTTCTATTATTTTTTCGTTATATTAATTTGCCTTAAATTTAAGAACAGAAAAGTTAAGAGAGGACTAGAGTTTAATATAATCCAGAATCTTAATGTTTAAATCGTTCCATTATGTTAAGTTTGACCAAATTTTTTAATGCAACGACCGAATTATCTCCCAAAAGCCTTACTTGGACTAAAAATTGTTATTGCAATCATTGCCGACAATTGCAAATTAAAGCCTGCGAACACGAACGGATTGCAAAATTCAACGGTAGATTACAAAGATAAATCATATTTTCTCAAATCGCATTCCAGTTTCTGTTATTCGGAATGGCAAAGAAATAGTAATTAGTTCGGAGTTTATTGTGCCCGGTGATCTTGTGGTGGTGACGAGTGGCAATGATGTACCGTGCGATCTAGTCTTGCTTCAATCTTCAGGACCAGAAAAAAACTGTTTTGTGATCACAGCCAACCTGGATGGCGAGACGAATGTGAAGACGATATTCGCTCCATCGAACTATGAGTTTCTGCCTGGAAACCCCTCTTCAAGCAGGGGGACTATTGTGTGCGAGAAGTCGACCCCTGACCTATATAGTTTTAATGGCCGTATAGAAATGAACTCGTTCGATGGAACCGACGACTGTGGGGTCTTACCCTTAACCATCGACAACCTCCTTTTACGCGGGGTCCGTGTCCAGGGCACAGATCAGGTCATAGGATGCGCTATTTATACAGGAATGCACACAAAATTGCAACTAAACAGCCGGTATACTGGCAACAAGTCTGCTTCCAGCGAGGTGTACATCAACAAATTTATGGTGGTGCTCATTGTGGGGATGATTTTGGTTGTATCGGTTCTGTATCTCATCCAAAGGTAATTAATTTTTTATCCCCTGATTAAACTTATCAAATAAAGCTTCTTATTTACCAGACACATGGAATCCAAAATTGTACCCACCATACCCTACTTAGGACCCCCCACGAACTTCAATTCTGCTTGGCAAATTTTTGAGGATTTCCTTTCATTCCTACTTCTTTTTAACTATATGGTTCCGATATCTGCGTACATGAACATAGAAGTGTATCGTGTTTTTGGTAGTTATTTTATGCAACATGATCTCCACTTGTACGATAGTGAAAGTGACCAACCCTGTGAGGTCAATACTTCAAACTTGAATGAAGAGCTCGGACAAGTAAACATCCTTTTTTCCGATAAAACCGGAACTCTCACAAAGAACATAATGAAATTCGTCAAGTGCTACGTATCTGGTCGTAATTTTAACTTACAAGGCGCCAAGCTTCTCTTGCCGGAAACTGGAGAGCAATTGGATATGAACAGTTTGGGGGTAAATTTTTTTCAATATCTTTTATTTTCTTCTGTTCTGATTTATTTTATTTCTTTGCATATGAGGACTTGGAAAACACTTTTTTGGAGGCTTTAACTGTGTGTCACACCGTGGAAGTACATAAGGGACTGGGAGAAAGTTCTTCGGAGTCGCTCCAATCGGTAGTAGAGCGCAGTTTGCTGATAAACCGTAGGATCGTGGAAAACTACCAGGCTTCTAGTCCGGATGAGAAAGCACTGCTGGAAGGTTGTGCAAATTTAGGAATCGCTTTTGTGGGGCAGAAAAAAAATTGTCTTTATATTCGTAAGAACTTTTGGGGTGTGGAAGACAGTACCTCTGAGGATCTGCGCTTTGAGCGACTTCATGTCCTCGAATTTAGCTCAGAACGGAAGCGGATGAGCATAATAGTGAAAGATCAGACCGGCTCTATCTGGCTTTATAGTAAGGGTGCTGAGAATGTTATTTTTCCGAGATGCAATCCAAGCCTTCAACTGGACCAGACTAATGATCAGGTTACCAAGTACGCTAAAGAAGGTTTGCGCACACTTGCGGTTGCCAGGCGCATGCTGACAGAAGAAGAGTTCTCTAAATTCGAGGCTCAGTACAAACACGCGAACACTCAGCTGAGCAACCGAAAGGCTCTGATAGCTAAGTGTTACGAAAATGTGGAAATTGGTGAGTGAAGATAGAATCTTTTGTGCTTATATAATACTAATAAAACGAATATCATAGAACTTGATCTTCTCGGTTGTACCGCTTTGGAGGACGCTCTGCAAGATGAAGTTGATGTGACCCTAGAAGCCTTGCAGAGAGCTGGATTAAAGATTTGGGTTCTCACCGGAGACAAGGTAGAAACAGCTGTTAATATCAGCCTAGCCTGTCGCCACATCCCGCAAGGCGCAAAGCCTCATTTCATTATCCAAGAAACCGATAAAGAAACACTGATCAGACGGTTGGAAGAAATTAAAACTACTGACCCGGAGGTGTTGGTGGTTGACGGCACTACTATCGCTGCCCTTCTGACGCACTTGCCACAACTATTCGCCGACGTCGCGCTCTGCTGTCGGGCCGTTCTATGCTGTCGATTGAGCCCACTGCAGAAGAGCGAGATTGTTTCTTTAATCAAGCGGCGAAAGAAGCATATTACAGCGGCCATTGGCGATGGAGCTAATGACATATCTATGATCCAAGAGGCGCACATCGGCATAGGAATCGCCGGACGTGAAGGAAAGCAGGCGGCCCGATGTGCCGATTATTCTATAGTCCGCTTTGAAATGCTGCGTCGTTTGTTTTTAGTCCACGGACACTACAACTCGCAGCGTCTGGCCCTTATGGTGCTCTTCTATTGTTACAAGAACATCATCATCACTGGCTGCATGGCACTCTTTCAGGTCTACGATCTCTTCTCGGCCACTAACGTCTATAACTCGCTCTACCTTTGGCTCTTCGACATCGTCTACATATCATTTAGTTTCACTTACCTTGCTCTAACTGACAAGGATTACAATGAAGAAACGCTTCTTAGGTAAGAATTTTAACCCTCGTAATATAATACCCAGACCGTTCGGAAATGTTACATCTTCTTACCTTCAGGCATCCCGAGTTATACCGGAAGTTGGCGCACAACAAGCAGGCATCGATGAGCGTGTTTGGATTGTGGATGCTTAATGGATTTGTCCAGTGTTTTACAATATTTTTTTTCGCCTACGCCGTACTTAACAATGAAAATGTAGTATACAACATAGGACAGACTGCCAGCTTCCAGACCTTTGGCACTATGCTCATCACTATAATCGTAATAGTGGGAAACCTTAAACTCCTCCTAATATCTCGATATATGACTCATATCAATATTGTACTAATATTCGTCTCGATCGCAGCGTTCTTACTCACTACATTCCTTTACAACCTGTATAAAGGCGGGGAGCTCTATGACGTCTATAGTCAGGTCCTGGCTTCCCTACCCCTTTGGCTTTACACGATTATTTGCTCGGCGGCGTGCCTACTTCCAGACTTGGTTGTGAAGGTCATTAGGGATATGCGCCGAAAGACTTATAACGGCAATGAAACCGAATCCGTCGATAAGATCCACGAACATGACGGGGAGAAAGTATAAATTTCCTGTTTGCAATCTTCAATAAAATATATGAAAATAAAAAATGTTTTATACATTGTGCAATAACATTGGATATTATGTTGCCTTCCTGTTTAATAAAAAGTTTTGGAACTTCCAAAAGCATATTTTTTTTAAAAGGATACGAGGAGAAAATATTTTTTTATATTGTAACCAAAAGCATTGAAAAAGACATAATGGAGCCCATAATATACAATCTCGAATTTTTGTTTCCGTTCGATTAATTTGTTTTTAGAATTTATAAATCGTGTAGTATCATATAAATGAACCATTTGCAATCCTATAACATTTGTGTTCAGGTTCACCTCCGGAATCGATATAAGCATGTCCGCCTGTCCGTCGGTTCGGACGGGATCGGTTGACTCTATCCTATAGCTGCCATATCACTGTGGACGGAAGTCCACGAGGTGACGACCTGCATGCCTAGGCGTGCGCGAGGAAACTCTATATATAGCCGAAGAATTAAAAATTTTCTGTAGGCAACCGATCTAAATGAATGATATACCAATCGAAAGGTATTGTTTCAATTAGATAATATTTGTTGAAACATATTCCAAAAGTTATTTGGTTTGGGAGAAATTAGGGTGAAAGTAAAAAAATTTTTTATCACTAAAGTGGGGCTGGTGGACACATTTTAGTCCCCAGATAGAATATTTTTATAGATTCGCATTCAAGAGCTAAATACGCGTCGATTGGTACCTCAATCGACCCGATCCGACATTTCATTCAGAAGTTATTCGAAAAATTCGATTTTTTCTTCTTCTTCAAAATGAAGCCAGTTGTCGGTTTGTCGGTTTGTCTGTTTGCACTATTTTTATCTTAAAAATCCTGAAAAAAATTGGAAAATGTTTGTTACTATCATATGAGCAACTATTGTTCTACAACTTTTTGAAATACCTTAAGCTTACGTCAAAAAATTAAAAAAACTTTGTTAATGAAAATATTCATAACTTTATAATTAAGAAAGATATCAAAAAGAGCATTACACCGTTGAAATGGTTTTTTAAATATCAATTTCACTTTCTTTGAGACCAAACGTCTATATAGTACACAAAAAAAAATACACTGAAAATAAACTTTTTTTTTAAGAAAAAAAATTATTTTTCAAAATTTACTCGACTGATCCTATTTTTTTATTGCACGTGTAGATAGCTTTTGAGATGACGCAACTTTTGATATATCGCTCATATCTGGCAAAATCCGTTAACTCAAGATATAGTCCTGTAAGTGCAGCTACCCATTTTGTACAGCCTCCTGTGAAGCTTGCATTTACATATACATGTGTGTGTATTTGAATGGCAACTTTGCTTTTTGGAGTCTGCATATATTTGGTCAATACCCTAAAAAAAAATTGAGTATATCTTTTTAGATTTTAGTTTATATATTTAAAAATAAAATCCAAATAAAAAAGGGCTTAAAAAGTAAAACGTAAACATTGACTCAAGTTGGACTCGAACGCAGGCCCTCCGTGTTAGGAACCACGACGCTCTCCACTCGGCTAACCTCGAACTTTGTTGCTTGATGGCAACTTTTCATTTAATTCTGCTTTTTGTTTCAGTGTCTCATGTCTTAATGAGAAGACTCAGAAGATTGGTACTTCAACCGACCCGGTCCGACATTTCTTTCAGAAGTTATTCAAGAAATTCGATTTTTACAGTTTTTTCAAAATGAAGCCAGTGGGTCTGTTTGTCTATATTTTTTTCTTTGCAATACTGAATAAAATTGGAGATTTTTGTTAATGTCATATGACTCATATGATATGAGCAATTATTTTTCTACAAGTTTTTGAAAGAGCTGTAAAAATCTAATTTCTTGAATAACTTCTGAAAGAAATGTCGGACGGGTCGGTTGAGGTACCAATCTTGAGGTCCCAAAGAAAAACAAGAAAAGAAAGCTAACTTCGGGCGAAGCCGAAGTTGATATACCCTTGCAGTTGTGCCATTTCCGATCGTTCAGTTATATGGCGGCTATTGGATATAGTTGGCCGATCCCTATGAAATTTGGCCAATAAGATTATTTTGCCCAAAATGGAATCTGTACCAAGTCCCATCATTCTAACTTAAAAA
>JAJJHT010023778.1:349125-373641 GCA_021223865.1 Drosophila pandora | reverse complement strand
TCTCTTCTCGGCCACTAACGTCTATAACTCGCTCTACCTTTGGCTCTTCGACATCGTCTACATATCATTTAGTTTCACTTACCTTGCTCTAACTGACAAGGATTACAATGAAGAAACGCTTCTTAGGTAAGAATTTTAACCCTCGTAATATAATACCCAGACCGTTCGGAAATGTTACATCTTCTTACCTTCAGGCATCCCGAGTTATACCGGAAGTTGGCGCACAACAAGCAGGCATCGATGAGCGTGTTTGGATTGTGGATGCTTAATGGATTTGTCCAGTGTTTTACAATATTTTTTTTCGCCTACGCCGTACTTAACAATGAAAATGTAGTATACAACATAGGACAGACTGCCAGCTTCCAGACCTTTGGCACTATGCTCATCACTATAATCGTAATAGTGGGAAACCTTAAACTCCTCCTAATATCTCGATATATGACTCATATCAATATTGTACTAATATTCGTCTCGATCGCAGCGTTCTTACTCACTACATTCCTTTACAACCTGTATAAAGGCGGGGAGCTCTATGACGTCTATAGTCAGGTCCTGGCTTCCCTACCCCTTTGGCTTTACACGATTATTTGCTCGGCGGCGTGCCTACTTCCAGACTTGGTTGTGAAGGTCATTAGGGATATGCGCCGAAAGACTTATAACGGCAATGAAACCGAATCCGTCGATAAGATCCACGAACATGACGGGGAGAAAGTATAAATTTCCTGTTTGCAATCTTCAATAAAATATATGAAAATAAAAAATGTTTTATACATTGTGCAATAACATTGGATATTATGTTGCCTTCCTGTTTAATAAAAAGTTTTGGAACTTCCAAAAGCATATTTTTTTTAAAAGGATACGAGGAGAAAATATTTTTTTATATTGTAACCAAAAGCATTGAAAAAGACATAATGGAGCCCATAATATACAATCTCGAATTTTTGTTTCCGTTCGATTAATTTGTTTTTAGAATTTATAAATCGTGTAGTATCATATAAATGAACCATTTGCAATCCTATAACATTTGTGTTCAGGTTCACCTCCGGAATCGATATAAGCATGTCCGCCTGTCCGTCGGTTCGGACGGGATCGGTTGACTCTATCCTATAGCTGCCATATAACTGAATAATTGGAAATGCCATAACTTTGGTGTTTTTGAAGTTTGAGTTATGTTGGGACTTTTCACACAAAAGGCAACAATATCTTACCTACAAAATTTCATAGGGATCGTCCAACTATATCCTATAGCTGCAATATAACTGAACAATCGGAATTGGCATAACTTTATTGTTTTTTTAAGCTAGAATGATGGGACTTTCTACCAAACGGCACCTTCCTGATTTCTTTTTTTTGTTTTTCTTGTACGTGCCGAACAAGAATATTTTCATATATTTCTACACCTATGTGTGTGTGCTAACAGTGTGAATCGCCTGTCCAGAGGTTACTTTAATATTCTATATATTATGTGTTCTTTTTTAAATAATTAAAGATCTATATATACAAAAAAACAACTGATATAATATACAAAAAACCTCTTGACGAGGTAAAATAACGTTGACGAACCTGCATGCGAAACCCAAAATATTTGATATCAATTTTTGTGACGAAAATATGCTATATAGTAACATATCAACAAAATTTCTTTAAGTGTATATCAGTAAATTTTGTAAACCGAAGCTGAAGCTTCGGTTTTTCGGTTTTGTATTGAAATTCGTAACCCAGCTACAAATAGCCCATTCAAATTTTTGTAAAAACATAAACATTTAATTATTACAATTCGGCTGAAAACAGATTCATTTCAAATTTCAAATTTCTAAGAGTCACTTCAGATTGAAAACTAAAACAATATTTGGGTAAACAGAATCCCGACTCAAATCTTTCTCGCTCCTTTTAAGTGAATTAAAACTAAACAGCTCAAACCATTCTTAAATGGGAACCCACTTCACAGGAAATTTCACATTTTCTTCGATTAATTAATCATATAAAAAAACCTCTTGACGAGGTAAAGTACCGGTGACGAACCTGCATGCGAAGCCCAAAATACCTGATATCAATTTTAGTGACGAAAATATGCTATATAGGTGTACAAAATTGCATATAAAAAATATTATAGTTCGGCACGTGAATGATTTTTTTGTTGTTTTTCTTGCACGTGCAGAACAAGAATATTTTTTATATGCAATTTTGTACACCTATATAGCATATTTTCGTCACTAAAATTGATATCAGATATTTTGGGTTTTTTCAAATAAGATTATTTTGCCCAAAATGGATATGCTTATATCGACTTAGAAGGTGATCTTGATCAAAAATATATATATTTTATAGGGTCGGAGATGTCTCCTTCACTGCGTTGCACACTTTTGACCAAAAATATAATACCCTCTGCAAGGGTATAAAAACAAGAAAGGAAAGCTAATTTCGAGCGTAGCCGTTGATATACCCTTGCAGTTAAGCAGAAGCTTATATTATTATTATATATATTGGATCGTATATAGTTGTCCGATCCTTATGAGAATTTCACCATCAACAAAATTTCTAATAAAAATATTGGAAACAGCTCCAAGCATCTTTAAAAATAGAATGGTTGTGCCATTTCCGATCTTTCAGTTATATGGCAGGTATAGGATATAATCGGCCGATTTTTATGAAACATAGGATTCGATTGCCCAAAACGAAAACCATAGATAGTCCCATCATTCTAGCTTCAAAAACAACAAAGTTAAGCCAATTATCCTAATAAAATTTTGCAAATCGGATAAGATTGCCCAAAATGCAATTTGTACTAAGTCCCATCTTTTTAACTTAAAAAACATTCCACTGCATAAACATATGACAACTATAGAATATAGTCGGCCGATCCTTATGAATTTTGCACATAAGATGATTTGACCAAATTTAACATGTGTGGAAAGTCCAAACCCTCCAACTCAAAAAACACCAAAGTTATGGCATTTCCGATCAATCAGTTATATGGCAGCTATAGGATATAGTCGAACAATCCTTATCAAAATTTTTCAGATCGGATAATTGTTTCCAAAGTGGGATCGATAGCAAGTCCCATCCTTCTTACTTAAAAAAAACAAAGTTGTGGCATATCCGACCAATCATATAATAAACATGTATTACATATAAAATAAATGCGCAAAATTAAAAAAAAAACGTTTTTCCAGTTTTTCTAGTTAAACCAATTGTTCAATGTAACACTTTATTTTGGGTGTGCGATATAAAATAATAAATATTAGAAAATTATTGGCGGAATTGGTTTGCCTAGATTTTTTTAGCCTTTAATCCATGATTTGGCACAAAAACGGTGGTGGCTGTAATTTAAGTAAAGCAGTGTTTTATTTATATGCATTATATGTTCAGTGGGGGCATATGCATATAAACCTTTTTTCTCGTAAAATTGTGCATTTGTGAGTTTTCCCATTAAGACATGCGACACTGAAACACAAAGTAGAATTACATCAAAATTTTCCAATAAACGGCAAAGTTCGAGGTTGGCCGAGTGGAGAGCGTCGTGGTTCCTAACATGGAGGGCCTGGGTTCGAGTCCTAATTGAGTCAATGTTTATGTTATACTTCTTAAGCCCTTTTTTATTTGGATTTTATTTTTAAATAAATAAACTAAAAGCTGAAGCTCTATATTTTTTAGGGTATTGACCAAATACATGCAGACTCCAAAAAGCAAAGTTACCAATATACACATGTATAAGTAAATGCAAGCTTCACAGGAGGCTGCACAAAATGGGTAGCTGCACTTACAGTACTATATCTTGAGTTAACGGATTTTGCCAGATATGAGCGATATATCAAAAGTTGCGTCATCTCAAAAGCTATCTACATGTGCAATATAAAAAGGATCAATCGAGCAAATTTTGAAAAATAATTTTTTTTCTTAAAAAAAAGTATATTTTTAGTGTATTTTTTTTTGTGTACTATATATACGTTTGGTCCCAAAGAAAGTGAAATAGATATTTAAACCCTTTCAACGGTGTAAAGCTCTTTTTAATATCTTTCTTAATTATAAAGTTATGAATTTTTTCATTAACAAAGTTTTTTTAATTTTTTGACGTAAGCTTAAGGTTGTTCAAAAAGTTGTAGAACAATAGTTGCTCATATGATAGTAACAAACATTTTCCAATTTTTTTCAGGATTTTTAAGAAAAAAATAGTACAAACAGACAAACCGACAAACCGACAACTGGCTTCATTTTGAAGAAGAAAAAATCGAATTTTTCGAATAACTTCTGAATGAAATGTCGGGTCGATTGATGATCGGGTCGATTGAGGTACCAATCGACGCGTATTTAGCTCTAGAATGCGAATATATAAAATGTGTCCCCCAGCCCCACTTAAGTGATTACAAATTTTTTTACTTTCACCCTAATTTCTCTCAAACCAAATAATCGACAAAAATTATCTAATTGAAACAATACCTTTCGTAATATTATTAACGTACATGTGTGTGTATTTGATTGGCAACTTTGCTTTTTGAAGTCTGCATGATTTTCTAATATTTATTATTTTATATCGCACACCCAAAATAAAGTGTTACATTCAACAAGTTGTTTAACTATAAAATCCGTAAAAACCTTTTTGGAACGAAGTTTCTTATGGCGCGGTATGAGTTTGGCGGAGGAGGGCTAGCCGAGAAAAGCCGTAACGTAACGTTAAACGGTTCTCCGTCTTCTTCCCCTTCGTAGAGTAAGAGGATATAACCATTTCTCCTCACTCTCTCTCTCTCTGTCTCTTATTATCTCTTATTTGAAGAAATGCGACAGATGATTTTGAAATTGTAATTCATATCTTTAGTTCTCTTTGTCAATTTCAATTTTTTAATATTCAATTGCCAGTTTCAATTTCAATTTTCCCTTTTAATTTTCAATTTAAAGTTTCAATTTTAATTTTCAAATTCAATTTTCACTTTGAATTTTCCATTTCAATTGTCAAATTCAATTTAACAAAAAAAAAAACGATTTACGAAATATTATCAGATTAACAACAGTGGAGAAGTCGACATTTTTTGGATTCTGAGAATTTAACACTTTTTGCATCACGCCTAAATATCATTTTAAAAAAGATCACACGTCAATATATCATAAAAAATATTTTTTTCTAAAATATCCGAAAACTAAAGTATCACACGTCAAATTATCTCTTATTTGAAGAAATGCGACAGACAGATGATTTTGAAATTGTAATTCATATCTTTAGTTTTCATTGTCAATATCAATTTTTTCAATATTCAATATTCAACTTCAGCTTCAATTTTAAATTTCAGTTTTCAATTTCAATTTCAATGTTAATTTCCATTTTCAATTTCAATTTTCAAATTCAATTTTTAATTTCAATGTTCAATTTTAATTTTCAATTGCATTTAATCTGTTTTCGCACTATTTCCCAATTATACCCTTACAAAGTGTATTATAATTTTGGTCAAAAGTGTGCAACACAGGGAAGGAGACATCTCCGACCCTATAAAGAATATATATTCTTGATCAAGATCACCTCCTGAGTCGATATGTGCATGTCCGTCTCTCTGTCGGTTTCTACGCAAACTATCCTCTCATTTTCAAAGCTATCGAGTTGAAATTTTGCGCACATCCTTCTTTTGGTTAGAGGCAGTATATAAGTCGGAACGGTCGACTATATCCTATAGCTGCCATATAACTGATTGATCGGAAATGCCATAACTTTGTTGTTTTTCAAGTTAGAAGGATGAGACATTCTATGGATTCTAAATTGGGCAAACGTATATGATCTACCTAATTTCATGAGGATCGGCCGTCTATATTTTATAGCTGCCATATAACTGATTGATCGGAAATGCCATAGCTTCGTTGTTTTTAAAGTTAGAAGGATGGGAGATTTAATGGATTTCTGTTTGGGCAAAATAATTCGATACGCCAAATTTCATAAGGATCGGCCGAATATATACGATCCGCTATATATCCAATAAAATAAGATGCGTGTCGCCACCTAGCGGACTGCGCCTCAACTGAAGGGTATATAAACTTCGGCTCCGCCCGAAGTTTATGCAATTGTGTACACCTATATAGCATTTTTTTTTTTTTTTATTTATTTCGAGTGTGTTTTTTTTGTGTACTATTAAGACGTTTTTTGTGTACTATTAAGACTTTCAACGGAGTAAAGCACGTTTTATATTAAATTTCTTGAATATAAAGTTATGAATTTTTTAATTACCAACATTTTTTTAATTTTTTTCCTTAAGCTTAAGGTATTTCAAAAAGTAGTAGAACAATAGTTGCTTATATGATAGTAACAAACATCTCCAATTTTTTTCGGGATTGCCAAGAAAAAAATAGTGCAAGCAGACAACCAGCCAAACAGAAACACTGCCTTCATTTTGAAAACGCTTTAAAAATTTCTTGAATAACTTCTGAAAAAATGTCGGATTGGGTCGGTTGAGGTACCAATCGATGGGTATTAAGGAGTAATATGTTATTCTATCTGGGGACTAAAATGTCTCCACCAGCCCCAATTTAGTGAATCTTAATTTTTTTTCTTTAACCGTAATTTCTCCAAAACCAACTAACTTTTGGAAAATTTTTGGACAGGAGATTCGATTCGATTGGTATATAATTCATTCAGATCGGATGCCTACAGAATATTTTTAATTCTTCGGCTATATATACATAGAGTCTCCTCGCGCACGCCAAGGCACAGTGATGATGGTATTTTCTACGGATCATTTTTGGCAAAGTCATCCGATTTACCAAATTTAGTTTTTTTAAACTTGAATGATGGGACTTTCTACGGATCATTTTTGGCAAAGTAATGCGATTTACCAAATTTCATAATGATCGGCCAACTATACCCTATAGCCGCTATGTAACTAAACTGTAACTGAAAATTGATTTGATGTTGAAATTATCATAAGGATCGGACAACTATATACGATCCGATATATATCATAATAATAAAGGCTGCTGCTTAACTGCAAGGGTATATAATCTTCGGCTCCGCTCGAAGATTTGAGTCTTGTTTATTTGAGTTGGTATTCTTACATTTCGAAAATTATATGTACTAAACACAATGAATGTCAACGCAATTACACGGCCTATATAATTCAATATATATCAATATTGAATGAATTTCTGCTCTTAGGTGTACTGCGGAAACTGTGGGTGATGGAACCTATATTTGTTCTGGACTTTGGCTCAGTGGAGCCTAAAGGTTAGAGGATCAGTAAATAAAAAAAAATTTATTTGTCGGTCTGTTTTACTAATGAGTTTTTACAATTTTAAACATTTATGAATTGTATTTTTTAGGTTTTTACTAATATCATAATATCTTATCAGAATTAAAAATTACGATACGTATGCCTACTAGTGTACATTCTTACTTAAAGTACGAAATTCCTTATATTTCACTGAGTGTATAAAAATGCAAAAACTTCAAGAAAGACACCAGATGCCTCTTCGGTGACCGGGAGACTCTTTAAAGATCATATATTTAAAATTTACTTAATTTCACAAATGAATAATAAATCTGCATTAAATAAATAATACTATAAAGATTCAAATACAGAAGGTACTAAAAATAGATTACACTACACTACACTACTTTTGTCTACACTACTTTGTTTCGGTCCATTCATGAGAATATTTTCATGAAGGCATGATGCAAGGAATCTTCACATAATATGCTTGTCTTCTGTCTTATCGGACTGATAGCGGGAACGCTGATTGCAAATGTTAGACTCCAATTCCGTTCCCCGCTTTAACAGCGGCAGCGGCTTCCAACATTTCAGTTTTCGGTGACAATCACGATCTGACGCAACTCCGTTGAACACCATGTCTCGCTGCTGGATTTTGGCCTGCATCTGGTTCATGGAGATCCTCAGCACTTGCCAAGCTGGAAAACAGATGCAGGAGCCGCGGGTTATCAACGGCAGCATCGCCAAAGCAAATGAGACACGTCACATGGTGTCCATACGTTTGCGAAAGCACGACAACAACTTCGGTAGTGGCCACATCTGCGGCGGAGCACTAATCTCTGTCAAAAAGGTCCTAACAGCCGCCCACTGCCTGTACAAGTGAGTAGATGGCTTAATCCTTGTTATTATTCTCATGACAATCTTTGCCATCCAAAGCAATCAAAAGAAGCGTTATCGCCAACCAAGCGAATTTGTTGTGGTCATGGGGACCTTGAATCGCTTTGAGAGACAAAATGGGACTATCGTGACCCAGGTGAGTTCGATGGCTTATATGAACACCTTTAGTCCGGACACAATGCGCGACGATGTGGGCATTTTGTTTCTGAGCCCATCGGTGTCACTGGGGGAGGGCCAACTGGCAGTGACTCCTATCCAACTGACTGGGGACGTCATACCTCCGGGCAGAGTGTGCCAAATCGCCGGATGGGGACGAACAGAGCAGGTGAGAAGATATCTAAGAACATCTAATGATACAAATCCCAACACTCAATTCTTTTAGAGCTCTCTGTCCAGCATTTTGCTAACTGTCAACGTAAGTACTATCCGCCACCACACATGCCGGATGATCTACAAGTCCGGACTACTGCCCGGCATGATGTGCGCAGGACGCCTTCAGGGCGGCACGGATTCCTGTCAGGGTGATTCAGGAGGTCCTTTGGTTCATGAAGGGCGCGTCGTCGGTGTGGTCTCCTGGGGCTATGGATGTGCGGAACCTGGACTACCAGGTGTGTATGTGGATGTCCAGTATTATCGGCAATGGATCGAAGCACGCAGCGGAACTATCAGGGCCAAGATCACCCCTGATCTTGTCATCGTTACTCTTTTGTGGAATAGTATTGTATATTATGTTTTATATACTATATATTTGCTTATTTTTATATTTTTGAGGACGGAACCTTATGAGTTGCTTTAAATAGTATTAATCCTTTTATACATTATACTGGCTTGTATATTTTAGAACAAAAAGCCGAAAAAATTGAAAAGGAAATCAGAATAAGAAGTATATAACTCCTCTAAAAAAAATCGTCCGATTTTGCTGAATTTCATTTTATAGATATAAATTGATAAAATTGATATAAAAAAAAAATTTTTCTAAGGCGGCAATACATCAAGAATTAATTTTTGGGAGTGTGAAGAGCGTGGCAAAATTTTTCCCTAAACTGATCCACGCGTTTAAATAAAAAAAAAAATATGAATGTAAATGGCTAAAACTCTTGTATAGTCTGATTTGGCTAAATTCAGAGCTTGCAAATAACTGTAAACCGTTTCTACTTGTTAAAAAATAAGTCAATTATGGACCCTTTAAACAAATTTTCAGGAAAAAACCTTTGGATTAGGTTTTTGAGTTAAAAGGTCTCACTCAGAGAAAAACCGATATTTTTTGTTTAAATTCGATCAGGTTATTTACTGACCCTTTGAATGAGAGTTTGAAAAATAAAAGTCTTATGGATATTTGTCAATTTGATTTTTGTCAAAAGTAAGCATACTTTGTTTTTTTCGGTTAAGTTCTGATATAGAACTAAATGTAAAAAGAAAGGAAAGCTTACTTCGGGCGGAGCCGAAGTTGATATACCCTTGCAGTTATATACATATGGATCGTATTTAGTTGACCGATCCTTATGAGAATTTCACCATCAAATCAATATTCTAATAAATATGTTTAAAACAACCCCAAGCATCTTCAAAAATAGCAAGGTTGTGCCATTTCCGATCGTTCAGTTATAGGGCAGCTATAAGATATAGTCGGCCGATCCTTCGATCGGCGATGAAAATTGGTAGATCTGATTAAGTTGCCCAAAATGGGATCTGTACCAGGTCCCATTTTTCTATCATAAAAAACACCAAAGTTATGCCAATTTCGATCTCTCTATGAAAGCTGTAGGATATAGTCCGCCGATCCTTATGAAATTTTATAGATAAGATACCTTGGCCAAATATAACATGTGTGAAAAGTCCCAACCCTCTTACTTGAAAAACACCAAAGTTATGGCATTTCCGATCAATCAGTTATATGGCAGCTAGAGGATATAGTCGACCGATCCCGGCCGTTCCGATTTATTTACTACCTGCCATTAAAAGAAGGATAGCTTCTTTTCAAGTCGATGGCTTTGAAACTGAGAGACTAGTTTGCTTAAAAACAAACAGACGGACATGCTCATATCGACTCAGGAGGTGATTCTGATCAAGAATATATGTATATACTTTATAGGGTCAGAGATGTCTCCTTTACTGCGTTGCTCACTTGTGACTTGTGCGTTGCTCACTTTTCCTCAAAAATTGCGACAATACCGCCGAAATTTAAGCAAATTTTTTAGAATCGTTTGTACTCAAAATTGTATTTACATATTTCCACTTTTAAACAGTGTTAGTTTAAACTGTTTGCTAACATTTTAGAATTTTTAGTCATGGCAATTAAAGAAGAAAATATCTCAATATCATTCAACATTTTTTTAAGGCAAGTCCCAAATTGCAGACTGAATTTCAACCAACTAAATATATTTGATCATTTCTATATCATCAAATTCTTCGGCGGCTTTGGCGGGCTTTTCCGTATTTTTCCTCCAGCATCTATAAATTTTGTCAATCGATTTTTCTAAAATGATTATCGAAAATGGTATCTGGTATTTTAATTATAAATACGTTATCGTTATAAATACGTACCGTTTACAGTCAAGATTATTTGGTATTTTTATGATTGCATGCTTCGGTCCCACATTAAGGACAGCTGTTTTTTTTTAAATTAAAAGGACTATTTATTTGCAATATTTGAGTAGGAAATTATGGATTTTTTTATGAAAATCAACCGTGATGTTTGCTGCTTGTTTATCAAGTATATAGCCATTGTAAGTTCCAAGTTGAAGACTTAATAAAACTGATCTAGCAACGGCAACATCCTTGAAAGGAACAAAATGTATGTAGGACTAACTTTTAATAGTCTTATTACCGTCACAATTGGAATCTTAGCCGCAGGATATTTTTGGAAATATCCAGGTAATTTAGTGCCATAGAATTTGCAAAATGGCTAACATCGCCTTTTCTAGCTCCCCAAAAGGCAGTCAGAAGACCTCCAAATCCCGAAAAGCCCCTTCCCCCCTCGGATTCACCATTGTATAGGTTTTCCCGAGCGGCCGTTTGTAGTGACAACAATGTCTGCAGTCTTCTTTCAAAAAGTGCCATGGAAAAAGGAGGAAGTGCAGTGGACGGGGCCCTTGTGGCTCTATTTTGCACTGGGCTCATCGGGATGCAAAGCATGGGACTGGGCGGCGGCATGCTTATGAATATATATAGCGACAAGGCGCGCAAGTCCTATAGCATACTTGCTCGCGAAATTGCTCCGCGTTTGCTACAGGAAAAGAACCTATCGATCTTCCGGGGCGAAAAAGAATTTAAACAGTCTAGCTGGTCGATTGCAGTGCCAGCTGAAATGGCCGGGTATGCTATAGCCCACCAGAAGTTCGGGCAGTTACCCTGGTCCGAACTAGTCGGTCCTACGGCGGAGCTGTGCCGCAGGGGATACAGACTTTACAAGCACCAATACGACGCCCTTGTTATGAACCAAGAGATGGTTATGAGAGATCCCGGCTTGCGAAACATGTTTGTAAATTCCGAATCGGGGCAGTTTTGGCGTATCGGCAGTCATATACAGCCTCCGATTCAATTGTGCAACACATACGAAAGGCTGGCTTTAGAAGGACCTTACAGCTTTTACAACGGATCTATTGCAAATGATTTGACTGCCGACTTAAGGGAAATCGGCAGTGTCATTGACATGGAAGACCTAGTCAACACTAGTGCTACATTCAGTGAATCGGTCGTGATACCGTTCGATGAGTACGACCTGCATGTAACTCCTCCTCCTGGCAGTGGCTACATTCTGGGATTTATACTTAACATTTTGCGAGAATTCAGAGCGGATTTTGCCGAAGCTCGAAGCATTGGCGCTTTAGAGATCCACCGAATGGTGGAAGCCATGAAGTTTGGGTTTGTTCAGCGTTGGCAGCTTGACGAAAAATCCGATATTAACGTACGTACTACTCTTTCTCGTATAACTTTTTATTATAAATCTCTCTCTTTTAAATTCAAGTTCATGTTGCATTAATATATATTCAGTTTAATTCACTAGCTCAATTTAGTAAGTTAGGGTTTTTAATGAACACTATGGACTCCTCTTGGATCTTTGCTGCAGTTTTAGTAGCGGGCGCATTGGCAAACGAACAGGCGTTTTGTTTAGCAATGGTGAACTATTTGATACAATCTGTCTTTCTCTTATAACTATTTGATATCTATCTCTTTCAAATTCACGTTCATTTTGCATTTATATATTATATTGTTTCCCTAAAGTATTTTAAATGCTTAAAAACCAAAAAAAAAATCTACTTTTATATTTCCAGCTTTTAAAAAGACTGATCAGTCCTGAGCTATCAAAATCTATAGCTAATAAAATAGACGACTTAGTGACTTTTAACCAATCAACATACTATGGAGCTGCTTCGAACATACGCACACGGAACGAATACGGAACCGCCCATATCTCAGTGCTTCTTGACAACGATGCCGTTTCAGTCACTAGCTCGATAAATTTTTAGTAAGTATGGTGGTTTTATTAGCACTATTAGACCTGTCTTGGATTTTTGTTGCAGTTTTGGTAGCGGGCGCATTGGCAAACGGACAGGTGTTCTATTTAACAATGGCATGTCGGATTTTTCCATAGAACAGCTGCGAAACTATTTTGATTTGCCCTTTGTAAAGGGCAAAAATAGACCTGCACCATCTTCACGACCCATGTCCTCGATGAGCCCGGTCATTGTTACGGAACGCTCATCGGGCAGAGTACGGCTGGTTGTCGGTGCGGCTGGCGGCACAAAAATCATTTCATCTTTGGTTCCTCTACTGGTGCGCGTCCTGTGGCAAAAGGCACACATTAAAAATGCCATCGATGCCAGTCGCATCCACCATCAGATGTCGCCTAATGTTCTTCTCTACGAATATGGGCTAATGCAAAATTTCGTTGATCGATTGCAGCAACTAGGACACAAATGTGAGCGGTACGAGAACCGTGGATCCGTCATTTGCGGCATCGCCCAGAATAATGGTTCTGTTTGGGCAAACTCTGATTTTCGAAAACCTGGTGGAGTCTCTGGATTTTGAGGACACATATATCTTTATTAGTCGCCGCCACATTTTTGCATAAAATATACTTTCATCGACTTGGTAGACGCATAAAACGACAAGTAATCGTAAATAACATTTTTCTGTTTTATGATTAAATTGTAATTTATTATAATATATTTTACTTTTTATATCCTTACAGAAAATTATAATTCCTTGCATAAATATTCGCATATTGAATAATAAACGAATTTGTCATTTTGTTTATAGGGAATGGACATTATTGATATACATAGGTCACCTAGCGAATCGGAACAATCATTCAATATTTAAATTGTGATTTATTTTATGCATGGGCAGTAGGGAGCTTCATTAAATTTAATTTTATATTGAAAGCATAATCAAGAATCAAATTTTAGTAGATATAGTCAAGGCTTGGACTCTATGATTGAAACCCGCTTCGTAGCTTCGTAGTGTTATGCAGTAACAACCCAATTTTTAAATTTGAAATTTTACGTGGCCGATCCTAGTGAAATTGTAGGGATCAGTAATACAAAATTTAGTCTCCAGTTTAAAAGCTATCTACTTAAATCTGCTCGTAGATACATATACTGTGCAAAATCGGCGTGAGGAAACATATGTATTATATTTTTGTTCTGTACTTTGGTGTGGGGATGCCCGAGAACTATGGTTCCCTAAAATTTAAATAAAGTATATAAATCAACGCTGAAATAGTGGAACACAAAGAAAAATTCCAGAAACACTAACATTTTCCTTTTCAATGTTCTATTTTGAATCAATTTATTATAAAATAAAATTAAAGTAAAGAGAGCAGTGCATGTAATAGAAAAAAACTTACACGGAAGTGTAAATTTGTTTTCTACTGGGACGGCTACAAATAAATAGTGTAATACATAAGAATGTTGTTATTATTCCCAAAGAATTTAGTACCATTGAGAATGCCAACAGATACTTCCATTCGGTCCTAAATCGCCTGCATTTTTCGCTCCTGCGTACAAACAGACAGAACTTTATAGCATGATATCAGACGTTCGTTTTGGGGTACTCACCTATCCTTCTCTCCAGCGTCTGTTTCTCCGCTCGGCGGTTGCTTTCCATCTGTTACAACTGCAATGGCCGGACTTATTTCCCCTGGGATAGCATCGTCAGCAGTTGGTGAAAAGCAGGTGCAATGACGGTGGCGCATCAACGAGCTCGTAGCTGGTCCACACGTTCCGTTCACGGATGAGCTCAGCTCAGAAAACTCAATTGTAGCACAGACTAGTGCGAGGCAGCAGAATATAAGTGCCACGACAGACAATAGACAAGCTTCCACCTTGTAGCAGTTGTTCGACGGTCTGTGTTCTGTTCTGTGCCTTCTCAGAATAATTAAACCGATAACACCAGCCAAGAGTAACTGAAAAATAAACTGGTTGTGTTTCTGGGACAGCACCTCTTTGTTTGCAGAAGAACTCACCGATAGGCCACTCAAATACGGATTGATTAGTACGGACCGAATCGGTCCCAGCCAAAGTATCCACAAGGAAAGACTCGAAATAAGAATGCCAATAGCCAGTTGCAATATCAGCATTTGACGTGATATGTTCAGGTTTATGATGTGTCTCGAATATGCGGCATGAAGACCTTAAAGGGTGATGCAAACAAGTCACTTAATGAAAATTAGTTTGAGTTTATAATTATTAGTTTATTATGTTGTATTGTATATTGAAAGGAAGTTGTATTGTGTATATAAAGGAAAGCTAACTTCGGGCGGAGCCGAAGTTTATATACCCTTGCAGTTGAGTTATGGCATATCCGATCAATCAGTTATATGGCAGCTATAGGATATAGTCGACCGATCCCGGCCGTTCCGACTTATATACTGCCTGCAAAGGAAAGAAGGGTGTGTGCAATGTTTCAACTCGATAACTTTAAAACTGAGAGACTAGTTTGCATAGAAACAGACAGACGGACATGCTCATATCGACTCAGGAGGTGATCATGATCAAAAATATATATACTTTAAAGGGTCGGAAATGTCTCCTTCACTGCGTTGCACACTTTTGACCAAAATTATAATCCCTCTGCAAGGGAATAAAAATGCCATATTTATATGTACATTGAATGCATGAAAAAGTACACACAAATACTTTAGAAATCATATTTGGAGCTTATGAATTTATAAAGGCACTAGCGCAACTAATAGTCACATATGGTTTATCTGCAATGTAATATATGTAACTAATAAGTAATACTAAGTATAATTATTAGTAACAAAACTGCAAAGTAAGCACTGAAGTAACCATATAACAATAAAGAAAGTTAATTTAGGGCGGAGCTGAAGCTTATTTATCCTTACAGTTGAATGTTTTTATTTTAGGAAATATTTTGAATCGATAAGATATAGTAATTTTGTCGCTTATGAATTTTAAGTCCCCATCTTGTGCCTGAAAACCAATAAAAGATATAGGTTAAAGAACAGATCAGTTCACGAAAAATAAAATCCACCGAAAGTTATAACCTTACCAAATAAACACAAGAAAGGGCAGAGCCCTTTCGGGCTCCGGGCAGAGCCAAAGTTGATATACCCTTGCAGTTAAGTAGCAGTTTACATTATTATTCATATATCGAAACGTATATACATAGTTGGCCAATCCCTATGAGAATTTCACCATCGAATCAATTTTCTAAAAAGAAATGTTGGAAACAGTCCCAAGCATCTTTAAAAATAGCAAGGTTGTGCCATTTCCGATCATTCAGTTATATGGCAGCTATAGGATATTGTCGGCCAATGTTTGTGAACTTTGGCAGATTGGATTAAATTGCCTAAAATGGATTCCGTAGAAGGTCCCATCATTCTAGCGTGAAAAAACAACAAAGTTGCAAAGCTGCTAGCTAACTGCAAGAGTATATCATATTCGGCGCCGCCCGAAGTTAGCTTTCCTTTCTTGTTAAATATAATTTTTATACATTTTTATACCCTTGCAGAGGGTATTATAATTTTGGTCAAAAGTGTGCAACGCAGTGAAGGAGACATCTCCGACCCTATAAAGTATATATATTCTTGATGAGGATTACCTCCTGAGTCGATATAAACATGTCCGTCTGTCCGTCGGTTTCTACGCAAACTAGTCTCTCAGTTTTGGAGCTATCGAGTTGAAACTTTGCACACATCCGTTTTTTCTCTGCAGGTAGTATATAAGTCGGAACGGCCGGGATCGGTCGACTATATCCAATAGCTTCCATATAACTGATTGATCGGAAATGCCATAACCTTGGTGTTTTTTAAGTTAGAGGGTTGGGACTTTATGCACATGTTATATTTGACCAAAATATCGTATGTACAAAATTTCATAAGGATCGGCCGACTATATCTAATAGCTTTCATAGAACGATCGGAATTGGCATATCTTTGGTGTTTTTTAATTTAGAAAGATGGGACTTGGTACAGATTACTCTTTGGGCAAAATAATTCAATATGCCAAATTTCATAAGGATCAGCCGTCTATATACGATCCGCTACATATCTAATAATATAAGATGCGTGGCGCCACCTAGCGGACTGCGACTCAACTGCAAGGGTATATCAACTTCGGCTCCGCCCGAAGTTAGCTTTCCTTTCTTGTTTTTTGATCTTAAAGAAAACGAAAAAGATATTTAAAAAACCTATCTAACGAAGTATAGCATATGAAGTTAGATGCATTGGTTTTAAAATTACGCATTTTTTAAATTTAAGAGAATTTTTAAATTTTTAAAGGTAACCTTAGGGAATTTAAAAATTTTAAAACAAACGTTGCATAAATTTAAGTAACAAACATACTCAACTTTCTTCAAAATTTTAAAAGAAAATATAAGGCAAACGCGCCACGTTTTTATACCCTTGCAGAGGGTATTATAATTTTGGTCAAAAGTGTGCAACGCAGTTAAGGAGACATCTCCGACCCTATAAAGAATATATATTCTTGATCAGAATCACCTCCTGAGTCGATATGAGCATGTCCGTCTGTCCGTTTCTACGCAAACTAGTCTCTCAGTTTTAAAGCTATCGAGTTGAAACTTTGGACACACCCTTCTTTCCTTTGCAGGCAGTATATAAGTCGGAACGGCCGGGATCGGTCAACTATATCCTATAGCTGCCATATAACTGATTGATCGGAAATGCCATAACTTTGGTGTTTTTTAAGTTAGAGGGTTGGGACTTTCCACACATGTTATATTTGACCAAAATATCTTGCGTACAAAATTTCATAAGGATCGGCCGACTATATCCTATAGCTGTCATAGAACGATCGAAATTGGCATAACTTTGGTGTTTTTAAAGTTAGAAAGATGGGATTTGGGATCAGATTCTATTTTGGGAAAAAGAATCTGATCTGCCAATTTTCATAAGAATCGGCCGACTATATACGATCCGCTACATATCTAATAATATAAGATGCGTGGCGCGACTGCGACTGAACTGCAAGGGTATATCAACTTCGGCTCCGCCCGAAGTTAGCTTTCCTTTCTTGTTTAAGAGAAAAACTTGACAAACTTTTTCGTTTGGGAAATTCTTTAAAAAAAATTTTTATGTTAATATTTTTTTATGTTTAAATGGTTTGAATTCTTTGAAACTTTAAAAGAATGTTTAATTTTAAAACATATTTATAAAACTTATGTTATTGTTTTGGCATGCAATTTTTTAAATAAGCCTCTGTGACGGATGGTCACTCCACGAATGCATTACATTCCTTCTTGTCCTTCTTGTAGTACTTTTTGGCTATTTGTGTTTTAGAGTTCCTTTAAAACACAGAACAAAATACAATTTTTTTATGCCACTCATAATTTTACTTGCTCCTTTTGCTCCCCTCCCCGCGGTATACATAAGAGAAGAAATTGATCAACTTTACCAGATATTAAATTATAATATAATGGTCGTAAAATTGCGTATCTCACAATTTTTTCTAGTACATACACATTTTAGCATGGATAATTAAGAATAAAACAAAATGCTTTTTAGCTAATTTTAGTTAAATTAACTTTTAGCCCATTTAAAGGCAGTTTTATATTTTGTTATATTGATTTGTCTTGGCATTTGATATAAAGATAGGTATCTTAGATATGATAGATAGCTATAAGAGAAGTAAAAATCAACAACAGCGAAAAAGTGGTTCACTTTAAAGATAAATAAAATATAAATTAATGAAAATCTTGTACTGTTACAAGTCACAAAAATGCTCTCTATGTACATATGTATGATACTATATATCGGAAATTACATGACTTTAATGAGACAGAGTATACTTTCCAATTTCTTGCAACTTGGCTGAAGCCAAACTAGACTTTTATTTCTTGTAACGATTGCGATGCATTTTTTCTACACATCGTTTTAAAAAAAAGTCCTCAAAGCTTTTAATTAATACCCTTTCATAGGGTCTTATAATTTTCTCAAAAGTGTGCAACGTAGTTAAGGGGACATTTTCGATTCTATAATGTATATATATATATATATATATCCCAACACGCCAAATGGCTCAAATGGTTTTTGTAAAAATAAATTAGAAGAAACTCACTGTCATGGTTGTGATGATTCACAACAATCATGCGGCTGTGCCTCAAGCTGTTTCGGGTGGGCGTATGACGTCCAGCGATCTTCATTGACTTTATGTTCTGCGGCACTGTGGTGGTCATGTATACGGCCTATAAAAGTAAATGGAGTTTCCAAAATTAGAATAACCTTACGTTATTTTTTAAAAACATACCTGGGATGGTTGTAAAGCGTCCAAGTCTCTTAGGGGAATTTCTTCGTACACGGTAGAATTGCATAGAGTCTTTTCCGGCAGGTCCTTTAAAGGAACAGTAGTGGGATTAGACACTATTACCACTGCAGCGACAGGCGGCGACTTTTCCTGAAGAAAATCTCGCTGAGGAACGTTCTGGTATTTGGGTTCCTGATTGACAGCGACCGGTGACTCACAACTATTTATCCCGAAGAACTTTGACTTGGCGTCGTTAAGGGCCGCCTTGACCGCGGCTATGCTGTGGCTGGTTCCACTTTCCGTGGGCTTCGGCTCCAACTCCAACTCTGGCTTAAGCATAGTGGAAGTGAAGTCCACGTGCGACTGCCGCTGTTGAGTCGCGCCCAGGTTATCGTAGGTGCTGATGGGACGGACTGCTTGTTCTGGCATGGCTCTTGGCTATGCTGGCATTGATGGGCAGGGTGGTTTAGCTTGGCCTATACAGACCGGTGTATTCAGTATTCCACGTGTTATAGCCATGTTGTAATTAGCTGGAAAAAGAATATTTTTAAACTACTGATGTCTATAATACTACATTCGTTGAATTTTTATACCCTTGCAGATGGTATAATTTTGTTCAAGCGACTCAATAAAGTATCAACAAACTGCCACTTAACTGCAAGGGTGTATCAACTTCGGCTTCCCCCGAAGATAGTTTTCTTGTTAGTACTGGGTTTTAAGTATATTTTTAAAGCTTTTAACAGTTCCGTGAAAGTCACCTCAACATAGTTTTATTTATTATTAATAATATTGATTAAAGGAATACCTTTTAAACCAATAAGTATAATTATTTTGGCACATATGCGTGTACATACTATGTACTACATACATACATATGTACATACATATTCTTGATCAACTTTATCAAATGTTAAAAAAAGCGTACAAAATGTTGAACTCGTAGAACTAGTTAACTGCTTATGGGTAACTGCTAACATCTTGCATGGGTCTAACTTTCATTCTTGAATTTATTTAATTTCTGTTTTTATATTACGATATTTTGATCACTGTGGCTCACACACACTAATGTAGATGAGAGAGCCAACTCAGGCTTTCATGGCAATGTTTTATGTGTTTGTCGAGGTGGAGAAATTTCTGGATTACAGAGCGTGTTTTGGTTCACTGAATGTGAATGTGAATTTACGTTTTAGGAAGGGTTAGGTAATTGTCTAGCCAATGTATTCAACTATTTATGTAAAATCGAAATCTTAAGTTGCCAAACTTTACATTTAATCTATTTAGAGAGACGAAAGCACAGCAGCTTTCGATGTGCAAACCATTGCTTACCAATGGCCACGGCATAAGAAAGTCGAATTTATAGCCAGTGGATGCGATGCCTGATTAAGGGTGCGGGGAAGTGGGTTCAGATGCGCATTCGACAGCAATGAAAAGAATAAAGATCACTGGTAACGCTCACAACAAAAATAAAACAAAATCGAGCCAAACGAAACGAAATGATACATGCCCGCTGTGCACACCAACAGATGAAAACAAACTAAAACTAAAAATAATTCTCACCGTCCGTTGCCACTTTTTATGCTCTCGCTAGAAAACTCTGCTTACCTGTGTTTGGCTTCTCCCTCTCTCTGGTGGAAGCGGGATCCAGAGGGAATCGGTGTCGATGGGCTGGGGCACCAGAAGCAGAAGCTGGGTTATGTGATTAGTGGATAGGTGTTGAGGCTTCAATCTTGGACGTGGCTATTGCTAACAACAACAATTCTTCAGAAAACAATCCGATCGACACGGAGAGCGGAAATAAGGGAAATCATGGAGAACAGTTACCATTACCAATACCAGTTATCTGCTCTCACAGTTTCACACAAAATTTCTCCCATTTCACGGTCAAACCCAGGGATTTTAACTTGTTATTATATTAACACATATGTATGTATTTATGTATGTATTAAAAACATTTTGATTGAGACGACTGACGACAAACATTCAAAAATCTCCGCCTAACGATGTTTTTCAAATATTTAAAAAGGTGTATTTTTGGGATGCTGATTCCGGGAATGTCATATTATCAGCAAATTATATTTTTCAAGGAAAAAAAATGTGACTCCGTTAAATTTTCATTTTTACCCATATTCGCAAAGTAATGGATTCACAAAGTGTTTTATGATCAATTTGACTAGATATTTTTGAAAAAAAAACCAAAAAAAAACAGTTTTTTCCCATACAAGCAATGTAGTCAAAGCAAAAATAGTCAAGCATTTACATGAAATGGTCGTTATTATTCAAAATGGCTATGTTTAAAGAATGATCATGCTGTAAAATAATTATAGATACCGATTTTGAGATGAATCTTTTAAAATATACATTTGCCGACTTAGGGTCGAAGGTATTTAATACGATTTGGAACCCTTTAGAATCGCAAAATATCGCTAAGCTTTGTTGCCCACCACTAAAAGTTACTGTCGCTTTGTGGTCGACCGGGCGCCCCACTATGATTGGACTCCGAACCAATTTGTAATTCCTATTACCTACCGACAATAGCTTTGGAGTAGAGGTGGACACGGGCCGGGCTTTATTAAATTAAGAAGATAAAATTAAGTTTCGTGCGGGCCCGAGCCTTAGCAAAAAGGTACGGCCCGTAAAAACCCGTAATTTATTTGATCGCTCTATTCGAATACAAAATTATTTCCGAATTAATAGCGCCATTTATCGAATTTTAGTTGTTAATCGATACTACAATAATAGAGATAGTGTCTCTCCGAATTTATAGGGGATCATGAATATAGTAGCTTTGATGACATAACTAATAACATAAGCCCAAACAATTCCGAAAATCACTGTGGTCGGAAGTCCACGAGGTGACGACCTGCATGCCTAGGCGTGCGCGAGGAAACTCTATATATAGCCGAAGAATTAAAAATTTTCTGTAGGCAACCGATCTAAATGAATGATATACCAATCGAAAGGTATTGTTTCAATTATATAATTTTTGTCGAAACAAATTCCAAAAGTTATTTGGATTGGGAGAAATTAGGGTGAAAATAAAAAAATTGTTAATCACTAAAGTGGGGCTGGTGGACACATTTTAGTCCCCAAATAGAATATTTTTATATATTCGCATTCTAGAGCTAAATACGCGTCGATTGGTACCTCAATCGATCCGATTCGATCCGATTTCATTCAGAAGTTATTCGAAAAATTCGATTTTTTCTTCTTCAAAATGAAGCCAGTTGTCGGTTTGTCTGTTTGCATTTTTTTTTTCTTAAAAATCCTGAAAAAAATTGGAAAATGTTTGTTACTATCATATAAGCAACTATTGTTCTACAACTTTTTGAAATATCTTAAGCTTACGTCAAAAAATTAAAAAATTTTGTTAATGAAAAAATTCATAACTTTATAATTAAGAATGATATTAAAAAGAGCTTTACGCCGTTGAAATGTTTTTTTAAATATAAATTTCACTTTCTTTGAGACCAAACGTATATATAGTACACAAAAAAAAATAAACTGAAAATAAACTTTTTTTTTAAGAAAAAAAATTATTTTTCAAAATTTGGTCGACTGATCCTTTTTATATTGCACGTGGAGATAGCTTTTGAGATGACGCAACTTTTGATATATCGCTCATATCTGGCCAAATCCGTTAACTCAAGATATAGTCCTGTAAGTGCAGCTACCCATTTTGTGCAGCCTCCTGTGAAGCTTGCATTTACTTATACATGTGTATATTGGTAACTTTGCTTTTTGAAGTCTGCTAAGAAGTATAACATAAACATTGACTCAATTAGGACTCGAACCCAGGCCCTCCATGTTAGGAACCACGACGCTCTCCACTCGGCCAACCTCGAACTTTGCCATTTATTGGAAAATTTTGATGTAATTCTGCTTTGTGTTTCAGTGTCGCATGTCTTAATGGGAAGACTCACAAATGCACAATTTTACGAGTAAAAAGGTTTATATGCATATGCCCCCACTGAACATATAATGCATATAAATAAAACACTGCTTTACTTAAATTACAGCCACCACCGTTTTTGGGCCAAATCATGGATTAAAGGCTAAAAAAATCTAGGCAAACCAATTCCGCCAATAATTTTCTAATATTTATTATTTTATATCGCACACCCAAAATAAAGTGTTACATTCAACAATTGGTTTAACTAGAAAAACTGGAAAAACGTTTTTTTTTTAATTTTGCGCATTTATTTTATATGTAATACATGTTTATTATATGATTGGTCGGATATGCCATAACTTTGTTTTTTTTTTAAGTAAGAAGGATGGGACTTGCTATCGATCCCACTTTGGAAACAATTATCCGATCTGAAAAATTTTGATAAGGATTGGTCGACTATATCCTATAGCTGCCATATAACTGATCCATCGGAAATGCCATAACTTTGGTGTTTTTTGAGTTGGAGGGTTTTGGACTTTCCACACATGTTAAATTTGGTCAAAACATCTTATGTGCAAAATTCATAAGGATCGGCCGACTATATTCTATAGTTGTCATATGTTTATGCAGTGGAATGTTTTTTAAGTTAAAACAAGAATGAAAAGCTAACTTCGGGCGGAGCCGAAGTTGATATACCCTTGCAGTTCAGTCGCAGTCCGCTAGGTGGCGCCACGCATCTTATATTATTAGATATATAGCGGATCGTATATAGTCGGCCGATCCTTATGAAAATTTGCAGATCAGATTGTTTTTCCCAAAATAGAATCTGTTCCAAATCCCATCTTTCTAACTTAAAAAACACCAAAGTTATTCTAATTTCGATCGTTGTATGACAGCTATAGGATATAGTCGACCGATCCCGGCCGTTCCGACTTATATACTGCCTGCAAAGGAAAGAAGGGTGTGTGCAAAGTTTCAACTCGATAGCTTTAAAACTGAGAGACTAGTTTGCGTAGAAACGGACAGACGGACATGCTCATATCGACTCAGGAGGTGATCCTGATCAAGAATATATATACTTTATAGGGTCGGAGATGTCTCCTTCACTGCGTTGCACACTTTTGACCAAAATTATAATACCCTCTGCAAGGGTATAAAAACCTCTTGACGAGGTAAAGTACCGGTGACGAACCTGCATGCGAAACCCAAAATATCTGATATCAATTTTAGTGACGAAAATATGCTTTATAGGTGTACAAAATTGCATATAAAAAATATTCTTGTTCGGCACGTGACTGATTTTTTTTTTGTTTTTGTTGCACGTGCCGAACAAGAATATTTTTACGATCTACGATCGAACGGCTTTTTTCAACTTTGGGCCATGTTTTAAATGAAATAGTGCGCTTTTAGGGAAATAGGGCTAAAAAGCACAAATTTAGAAAAAGAATTATTTTTTAATAAAAATATGGCTTAGTTCGTTTTCCATTAAATACGTAATAATAATCAATACACCTTAATAAATATTCGCCTATATATAATATATGTATATATAAATTACATGTCTTTTCAATTTTCTTTTATGTGTAAATGTCTCGGGCCCGGGTCTTGGTGAAAAAGTTTCGTGTTCGGTCGGGCTGGGCCTCTCAAAAAAAGAGTTTGTTTTCGTGCGGGCCCGGGTCAAAATTCAGGCCCGCGCCCACCTCTACTTTGGAGTATGAATATCGTACACATATTAATATCAAATAAAAGTTTAATATATATTGAAAATTATATATTATATATAAGCTTTTTACTGATAAATATGTTGACCAAAATAAAA